>JAUESF010000050.1:13538280-13560230 GCA_032274765.1 Malacoctenus tetranemus
GTTGCACACATGTAGAATTGCAAAATGCACTCACATATCTGCACAATTACACACACACACACACACACACACACACACACACACACACCATACACACGTGCACGAGCTCGCACACACACAGACTTGCATTCCCCCACCCAGAGTGAAGCAGTTCTGCCCCTCTAAGCTGAGTTATTTAAAGCCCCGCTCTCAACTCCATCGGAGTGATTATGTGCTACTGAATTAAACATCACAGGCCTCAGCCCCTGGCTTCCTCTGAAACACGCTCAAACATGCTGGCCTCTTCCTGTTCCTCAAAAGTTCCAAGTTCTCCCTTTCATATCTCCCAGCCAGTACACTAGGTAGTGGAGGTAAAGAGGTGGAGGATGAATCTTCCCTAAATCAGGATCCCCCGCTGTGCCTCCTGCTCAGCCATTCCTCTCACAGACTTTGGACAGAGCCAATTGAGGTGCTTCACATTAAGAAACCCTCAGTAAACTGGCTCTTACCCTTGGATTGATACCCACCCCAGGCATCATTTTAGCCTGGCACTCAGGCAGCGTGGTAGTTATTGGAGAGCCGGGTGCAGTAGAGGGTGAACTGTAACAGTTAAGTTGAGCGTTGACTCCAGACACCCCAATTAGGTTGTCTGTATTCTAAACTGGGAGCATTAAACAAAGAGTTTGTCATAGACGACCCAGAGAGAAGCAGGTTCAGATAAGGGTTCGCTCTGCTACCTCGACAGGAGCTGCGGGCTGTTTGCTGCCTTTTTGGGAGGGTTCTGACATGGGGGTTTTGTTTACCTCAGTGTCTACGTGCGTGCGGGGAACGTGCGCGCCCGCGCACCGCATGTCTGCACTCCTGTGTGCCGGCACGAGGCAAAGCACCAGCCAGCCACCCCCACATTCCAAAACACACCCCGTGGCAGTGAGCGATAAAGGTTCCAAACAAAAAAGAAGAAGTCTTGTGACTTGTGGAGGTGAACTTACAGCACCACAGAGGCAGTTGACCTTGAAATGAGCAGTGGTGTTTGGGGACAGACGGGGGAGGGCAGTGTTTAAGAGTGCAACCTCAGTGCCAGAGGCCAGGAGGCTGCCTAATGACTGGCACCCCATGCTATCCATCACCGTGCCACTGCCAGGGCAACTGCCCTCGCATAGCCAAGCGAGCGGGGCCCTAATCACCTCTCGTACCCATGCAACCGACCATGAGCGCACGACACGATGCACAGACATCTCGCGTAGGGTGGTCCCTATGTACATGAAACAGCACATGTGCAAAAGTGCACACAATAAATTTTTTTGCCTCATGCACACTGATGGCATGAATATTCAGTCGGTGCACTCAGACTCGCTGCTCATTGCACTCATTCTGCATGCATACTGATGTAAACACACCAACTAACATACAGAAATCAGCCTCTAGACACTCATTCACATGCTATTTATAATTTAATGCAGGCAGGCTCCAACACAAAGGCAAAGATACGTTCATGAACTAAAAGAACTCCACCACGTCCTCCCCTCCGTACGTATGCCTTGATGCTGAATGTTTGTGACAAAACAATTGACTGCTCCTGCTTTCATGGTGCTTTGCATTGAAATGGATCTCCCCACAAGCCTGCAAGTTCAATCCTTGTATGAAGAAAAGTCTCATTTCCCTCCTTCTTTGCTTAGTTTTTCCATTTCTCCCCCAGAGTGGATGTAGAAAAGGGGCTTTCCCCATACCTGAGCCCATGTCTGCTCTCTACTTTCCTTTAGGATGACAGCCTTTGAAGCCCCCTTTTTCCTCAGTGTAGGTTTTTTTTTTTTTTTTTTTATCAGAGTGGAACAAGGTTTCCCCCTGCACTCCCTGGCTCATCCACGTTCCATGAAGCATCCCCTCTCAATTAAGATTCTTTCATGTTAATAGTGTTCTTATCGCTCCTGTGCACGAGTTGTGAAAGCGAGGCCTACTGTGGTGGAGTACAATCGTGGAGCAGAGCCGCCTGAATGACAATATAAGGGCTGTTATTCTTCCGGTCGTCTCTCTGGCTAACTCTATCTTCAATTCGGTCTCTTTCCTCTGCCTTTTCTGTCTTTTAATGAGTTATGGCGGCCCGTTGGAGTAGCCGCAGTACATGCAGGAGTTCCCAGCGACTGGCAGATTCGTGGCAGGGTCACGGAGACTTAACGAGACAGTGGACACAATTCTTGACCACTCGCACCAGATCCTACAGATAGATGTGCTTTGTACTGTACTCTCAGTTCGTTATATCTGAGCCGCGGCTCAACATGCACATTCACGAACACACATTCGGCACAAAGTAGAAGGTCATTGTATCTGTCTCCCGCGACATCCAACTCCGTCTGTGTCTTCAGCTCCATTAGCGAATCTCTGGCTCTTTCTCTCTCCCTCCTTGTCTTTTGGAGTAGAACAGTGTGTATGACTTCAGGACGAGGTAGGCAGTCACTGAGAGATCGTAGGAGCACTGGCTGCCGCGATGTGCGTGGGTGCCAGAGAAACCTGTTGCCTGGCTACAACAGCACCTTTATCCTTCAGTTGCGATGGCGATGTCTTGCATATCACGTATGCACACGTGTGCAAATGATTGGGGCGTGAGTAGTTGGCTACGTGTGCCGGCATTGTGGATGCCTCGTGTGTGCGCCTGGCTGCGTGTTACGTTCACATGCGCGCACACGCCTTTTGTACGTCGCGGTGTGCTCCTCTGTGTTTGCGAGATGGATTGGTGAGAGGAGGGGTGGGAAGGCGCTCCACCACCCACTCAGCAGGCCTTCCGCCCCCATGGCTGACTCCCCAAGACTCTGCTAGTAATTAGCTCAACATCTATCCATCTGTTCTAGGGAGGCGCAGTAAACATTAACACAACACAGCAACATCAAAATGCTGGCTGGAGACACGCTATTTTCTATGCAAACATGATACATTCATGCTTTAATGCATGCGAATGGCTGGCGCGCAGGCTGACAATCAACCCTGAGCTACGATACAGGCCAAGTATATTAGAAAAATAAATAATGCAATAAATTTACATATATTTTATGATATGTTGAAATCAGGAAAAAAAACAAAAAGAAAACGTTTATTTTCTTTTTTATCACAAGCTCTTCAACTCTTTAATGCAGTTTCCTAAGTTGGAGGAGTTTTTCTGTCTCACTTTCCTCCACCTTATCATGTAATTCCACACTGACTGAGTGATGTCGAAGTGAGGGCCCTGTGGGGGCCTCACATCCATTGCAAAACTTTGTACTCTACTTGTCCCTGAAGCTAATTATTTATGACTCTGGCTGTATGTTTGGGATCATTTCTCCAGGTTGCAGAATGAGTTTGGGACCCGGTCCAACACTTCCATGATGGTGTTGTGTGATAGATAAGGATCTAACCCACTCAAGTGCCTAAAACCTTTGCACACCACAGGTTCCTGCAACCGTATCCCAGCCTTCCCCGAGACTGCGGAAGTGGGGCTGGAAAGCTGCCGCGAGACCCGCATGGGAAACGAAAGGGGGAAAAAAAACAACCAAAAGACTACATTACACAATTAATCAATAAGTTAATGAGATCTCATTTTCTCTAGAAAAGACTATCCAGGCAAAAAGTTCCCCCTCAGCCTTTTCCCCCTTAGTCTTTGAGAACCACTGCCTAATATTGCACCGTGGAAAAAGAAAGCAGCCAGCAGGAAATTAAATTAAATTACCATCCTGATAGATTTATGTGACGCTTTACATTTTCATTGTGTTGTTTTGCTCTCAAACTGGAGGTATACCCGAGTTGGAGGAGAACTGTTAAATATGTTGTAAAGTAAGTGGAAAGAAAAGAGCGAAGCGAGGCTGAGGAAAGAGAGTGAAAGTTCCAGACGCCGTTCGCCTCTGGCTCCTTCAGTAGATTACAACAGATAGCAATTTCCTAACAGTAAAACATGGCGACACACAGATTACTTGTGTTTGTATGAGCTGTACGACTGCCACATGGTGCGTGCGTGTGTGTGTGTGTGTGTGTGTGTGTATGTGTGTGTGTGTGTGTGTGAATGCATTTGTGTAGCTATGTGTGAAAAGGTAGAAAACAGCTGGTAGTGTGGGTGTTAGAAGGAGATTGTGTGTAACCACGTGTGTGATTGTGTTCAACTAACCCTTGTGTGTCTTGTAGCTATCTGTGTGTCTGTTACACTATGCTAATTTTTGTCCTTCCTTAGTCAGCTTGTGTGTGTGTGGACACTTGTGCATGCACTGTGAGTCCATGCATATTCACCCCCCTCCACACACATACACACAGCACCACCACCACCCTCCACACCTCCCTGCTCTCATACATCCACATACATTTATGCTCGCTCATAATTGAATGAAGCTGTCTACATACTGCGCTCTCATTCCAAGTAAAGATTGAGGGCATCTCTTGGCTATTGACACAGCTGGTGATGCCATCTGGGGGCATCAAACACCGCCTGTGCTTTCTCCATCGAAACCGAACAGCAGTCGTCACCCCGTGCCCGAACCGATGACGGAGGACAAGAAAAGCGGTGCGATACTGTAGCGTTCGGTCGGAAGCGCTGTGGGAAGGTCGTCTGTCTTCCCCAGGCGCTGCTCTTCATGCTACCGAGCTCTGACGCTTCAGAGGGGCCGCTTCTTGTTTGTATGTTTGGGACGTTCTCGCGGACATAATTGTTTCTGTGTATCTCTGCGCCCCCAACCACACCCCTGTCTGATGTAACAAGGGGAGCGAGGGGGGCGTAGTTCCAGATTAATGGTACACACTGAGAGGGAGCACAGACCTACAGTAGCTGCACCTTGATTTATTTCCCACTTAGTGCTGATGAAGCCTCAAACTGCAGTGACACACACGCATTGTCATGGCTTTTTTTTTTCTTGCCTGACCTCTCTTTGGTGTTTTGTTGTTTTCTTTAATCTTGGATCGTGTTTAGGTGTAAGTGCATCCATACGCTTATGTGTGATTTTATGACTAATAAGTGGAGTCCAACAATATATGAGGACCACATTGAGGAGAAAATGTGCAGAAAGGTGCAAAGAACTAAATTCTGGAGGATGAAGGTAAAGTGTTGTCTGGGAGCAAAGTTGTCACTTTTTGACTCGCATCCCAACAGTTTGCTTTCATTTTCCTCATTACAACTTTTGTCTTGACATTTTCCTCTCCACTGGACTTCATCACATCAAACTTTTAGGAAAAAGAAGAAAGGGAAAATATCGTCAGGTGTTTTTGTCGTTGTGCTTATGATGAGATTTTTTTTGGTCACATTGTGGGGGAAAAAACGCTTTGGGAATTAAGTCAAAATGTGACGAATAAAACCAGTAAACTGAGTCGAGACTCGATTCTAAAGTCGAACTACCATTTAACCATTTAAAGAATAAATTCAACATAATATGTTTTTATTGCGTGTCTAATTATCCTCCTCTTCATTTGGCTTGATATGGTTTATTTGTGCAAAAAAAGAAAAAACAAGGAAGTTCTTTCAGCTTCATAGCCACAGAACAAAAACATTTAAGGTATAATTATTCACAACACATTAAAAAGAACCATCCCACCGAGTATTAGGGTCACATTCAGAAAGAAAATACAGTTTTCTTACGGCTTTTGAAAGAGAAATTATCATCAGTGAAAGTGTTGAGGGTAAATAGATAAATAATTGGAGCGTGATGAAGAAAAACAAAGAGGAAAGTCAAAATGTCATGGATGAAATCACTGCACTGAATTCAAAATGTCGAGAATAAAGTTGGACCTTTTGAAGATTGAGGCGAAATTAATTTGAGACTTTCACTCCCAACTTTTTTTCCTCTTTATCTGGCTTCAATACACCAACATAAAACAAGCGCGTCACCGCCTGATGACAATTTGTCTTTCATTTACTGTATAAACCCTTCAATTTGTTTGTTTACGAGTTAGTTTCAATCGACTGTATTCTCTGTGTCACTGCGGTGATAATATACTCTGTATTTGTTTTTTAAGTTTGTTGGCTCCCTGGTAGTCGAATGTTTATAGTGGATTTAAAGGGATGAGGGCTGAAAATGAACATTTCTTGTCTGAGTGCTCGGTAATCAAAGCTTTTCAGGATTACAGAAGTGAATTGATGCCAGTCACACCTGCACAACACTCCTTTAAACACCACCTATTATTCATAAGATGTCAATTTAGAGAATTTGCAGAGGTAACCCAGTAACAATTTGCAGGCAGCAAATTATTGAGTTTTGACTTGGTAAATACAGGCAGAGTTAATTGAGGGCATCGTCTCACCATGTGGGAGGACTTGACAAAATGCCATAAGTGTGTTACATGAGCACACGTTGTAATTAACACACACACATGCGCACGCAAGTACACACAGAGATGAGCACACTCACACTGGGGGGACACATCCAATCACACACACATTTGGAGATACGGAGATACAAACACTCACATAATGAGTGAGATTATTGCAGATTTCTGATCCCAGATTTGTTCTGCTGCCTTTGCCCGGCTGTGTTTTCGGGCTGCGCGGCTCCTCTTTGCCTCCCCGGCCCCTCGGTTTCTCTGTGTGAGGGGCTACCGTTGCAGGGTTTTCCAATTCAGCAGCATTTTGCTTCTCACAACCCAGCTGGCTTGTTCCACATAAAAGCCCTCACATCTGAGCCACAGCGTCTATGTGCACACTACCACTCTTCGCTGTTGTACCATCAAGAAACACTCTCTCCATTATGTCACCTCTTCTAACCTCCCTCACTCTCTCTCTCTCTGCCTCTCTCTGTTTTTCCCCCACAGAACCCCGACATTGTTCTCGTCCACTATTTGAATGTCCCAGCCATCGAGGATTGTGGGAAGCCATGTGGACCCATCCTGTGCTCTATCAACACAGACAAGAAGGAGTGGGCCAAGTGGACCAAGGAGGAGCTGATTGGACAGCTCAAGCCCATGTGTGAGTATTTGAATGATACGTTTTTAAGCATCCGTTCTCAACTCGTCGTCGACTCTTTGAAAGGTCTCGATAAACGACCTGCATCGTAGCTTGGGAGGACTAAAAATGTTTGCGGTTGGTTCTGTCTGAGAAATTTAATGTCCAGGCCCGTGAGGTCATCGCTGGTACACTTAGTGCCCTCAGCACCTCGGTCAGATAGCATCTTCGCCGAGTTTTCCTACAATGGTATACGAGTGTGTGCTCTTCCTGGAGCCGTCTGCTTCTGCAGGGTTGAAGTTCAGATCTTTCCCTGGACCTCTGGCACCACTCTGGCCAGTCCGAGAATACGCACCCCCACCTCCCCACCCCCCACACCCCCCCCCCCCTGGCCCCGGGGGGGTAGTCGAGGCAGAGGAGGGCAGCGGGCTGGTTATTGATTCATGTTCCTGCGTGGGAGCAAGAATGTCTGACTCACCAGAAACACCCACCCCCACCCCCCCTTCACAAGCTCGTTCAGTCTTTCTCTACCCCCTCCTCAATGGATTGATCTCTGTTGTTATCAGCCCCACTGATGCTCCATGAGTTGCGCTGTGTGTTTTTATTAGTCTCTCGTCCTGCTTAAAGATTGAGGCAATGTTATGGAAAAGGTGGAGATTTCTGTTTGATGGTGGTAATAGCCAAAAAGTCGGCCTTTGGAGGCGTCACAGAGCTATAAAGATAACTTCAAGCATCAGACTTGTGATTCGGGAGTGTCCGTCAGAGTCCAGCAGGCCTGTGACTGATATTTGTGATGGTCAATTATCAGTAATGTGGCCACGTAAAGAGAGCAGACACACACACACACACACACATGCTCGGTGCACACTGACCAAGCAGTCCAAACTGTCACTGCTGCGCTCTCAGTTAAATTTCTGCCCTCGTCAGTGCATTAGTTTTGGAACATTTTAACATAAAGCCTCACCTCAGGACAGCCACTGAGCAACAGCGGCCTACTGTATTCATTACATCTGAGGCTTAATGTAAAAATCAAGCACCATTTGCAGTAATGGGTAAAGTCATTAACTTTGGGAGTTGTTGGGACAAAGAGGGTGAGTGCGAGATGCCTTCTAGCTGCTAGGCTACATGAGGGGGCTACATAAAAAGCATGAAAAAAAATCCCCTCCTCTTCTTTCTGTCTGTGCTTTCTGTCTTCTTCTCCCCTCCATCCCTCTCTCATGCTCAGAGAGCATCCGGCATGTCAACACGGCTCCCCTCTCCGTGGAGCAACATTGCCATCTAGTGGCGCTCTGACATAGCAATCCTCAGCCCGACACAGGCAGCAAAGAGTTACGGTGAAGTCATGGTGTATTAACCATGCATTACTTCATCCTAAATCATACATTAGCTTTTAAGCTATAGTGCGTTTTCCCAACTGGCCTGTATATTTTTTGGATTTTTGGCTTGGATTTGTGTCCACCGCTCTGAGTTGTTATACACAGCAAAACTTTCTGCATTCCTCTGAGGATGTGCAGATAAAACTGAGAGAAAAATCTACTTTTTTTTATCCAAGTTATTCAAAACTTATACCTTTTGCATTATGCGTGTTGAATGTCAAATGCTGGATTCAAAGAGTGTACCGTACAATGTGTTTCTTACCTATTTATGGTTGTGTGATTCTCTATGCGCACAAATTGCCCCTGTTAGAGTGATGGTTCCCCTTTTAGAGCCCGATTCTTGTCAGTTACTTTGCGAGAACTATGTCAACTTTTGCAGTATAATTACCCACTTTTGTCTCGCGCTTGCTTTTTGTTATTCTGCTCACAATATTTCACCGCACAAACCGTTTGACACCTCTAATGATACCAGAAAAACAACAAAGGGAAAATGTGGATTTCATGGATCAGTTGAGCTTATTCTGTCTTCACACGACAAAAACACACAAGCACTCGCAGTCTCCGACAGAATAAACTTTCTCGTGCACGCGTGCTCACACGCGGCGGATAACATGAGCCCTGAGAAACATGGCCCTGTCTGCCCTCGTCATCCTTAACGCCCCGCAGTGTTTGATGCGATGGAGGAGCAGCAAAAGGAGTAAGAGAGTGGCATCACTCCTCCGTCACGCTACAGTTCCATAGACAAGGCAGCCAGCTTGATTCACTCTTTTTCTTCTAATGCAATAAACACGCAGCACTCCGCAGCTATGCCCCCGGTCTGCTGACAGATAGCGCATGAGCAGCTTTAACAAACACCGAGACAGACAGAAGGCTTGTCTGCAGGCGAGACAGACAGGGGCCGAAACAGAGCCCAATAAAGGCGAGACAAACAGGGCCGGCTCTAGTGTAAACCACCGTACCTCGCCATATCACACGTGTTGCCCGGTGGTGCAGAGGCAGCTACAGTAGGTGGGAGCCGTCCCACCGGTCAGCTGTGCTTTTTTTTTTTTTCTCCATCAGGGCTGCATGACAGGATGCAATCGTCAGAATGATCGTGTGACGAGGTTGCCGCTCGGTGCCGCGGCCTTTGCCGCCACCGGGATTAAACCTTGTGGCGTCGCTGCTGTCACATCTGCTTTGCAATATAACCCTCAGTGAGAAGAGCAGACAGGCAGACATGGTGGTAACTGTATGTCAACAACCCGTAGCCTCCAGGGGTGACACCCGTCTAGATGAAGAGGGCTGCGGCAATCTGGCATGAGGGATTGGGGCAGAGGGGAGACGAGATTGTTTGGACATACAGGGATGGCTCTGCATGGTGGATGTAAGTTGTTGCATTACGCTCTGACTCCTGCTCCGTCACCCTCTCTGAGTCAGATCAGCAGAGCGGACGCTCCTCCGTCCTGCAGCCTCCCCGCTGGCTTTGTCACAAAGAGAGATTCATGACAGCATTTTTAGTATGCCAATGGCCCTATTATCTCTTTGTTAGTAATATTAGCATCATCTCATTTGTACTGTTTGCATAACACGCTGTCAGGAGGTTAATGGTGACTCAAGCCGCTCTGTTTAATGGAATCCCCAGACAGATGCAATTATTTGTGCAGTAATTATAATGACATTAGACAAAACTTTCCTGTCACATTTAATGTCCAATCTTTTTTGCAGCTCACTCATTGTAGACTAACGGCTGAATAAATCTGACTTTATAATACACCAAATTGAATCCTGTTTATGTTTCCATAACCTGCCACAGTGAGTTGTCTGCGGCGCGTATGATCTCAGCTTGATCACAGCAGCTCTGCTGACATCTGCTGGTGGCCAGCCTGCAATCTGCCAAAGAGATCTTAAAGCTTTCAAGTTAGATCCTTATCACAGTCATCCAATCATGTTCCCCGGCTTTTCCCACTTCAGTTTATCTAGCTGTGTCTTTAATCTGCATTACCCTCGCGCGCTTACGCTGTTTTCATCTTCTTTTATCTCAAGTGCAAACAGACATGCACTTAGCAAATTCCTGCAGTTTTTCATACATGCTCCAGACCTCGCTAATGTATCGCTCCCTTGTATGTTCACGCAGAGGAGAAATTGAAGTGCAAGGAGCTTGAATTAAAGTTGGCTTGATTTTGTTTGATAGTCTAAATATGCCTCGCTTCTGAAATATTACCTCCTTTCCCGGTTGAGAGCCCGAGCGCTGTAGCACTCAGCGCTGTCTCCTGCCACCTTACAGCCACTAAAACCACTATCTGTCTCATCAGAAGTGGTGGCTGCTTGACAAGTGGAGCGATGAAAAGTATTAGAAGGTGCTAGCGAGGTGTGACTGAGGCGGGGAGTGCGCAGCTTTGCGGGAGCAAGCCCTCCCTTTTTCTCCCTGGGTGCAGCAGATCCAGCAGCAGCAGCAGCAGCAGCTCGGTGATGTTCCTCCCCAGAGGCTTTTCCTGTCAGAGCAGAGTCATGGGTCGGGGGTGAGGGGGGCGGGGGGTGGTGAGAGAGGGGAAGGATTGAGCTCGCTGTCACCTTCTGCTGCACTCGCAGAGGAGACACTAAAGCGTCGCAAAACACACTGACACCCGAAGGGAAGGGAGCACCCAAATGAGCCGCTTAATACAGAAGGCTTGACGTTGCAGTGAAAGGATACTTGAGAAAAGACAACGATTTGATAGCAGAATAAGGGGGAAAAGTCAAGGCACTTCAGAAACAGTTCAAAGGGAAAGCTGTGACGAAAAAGCAGAGGCAGAAGGTTAAAAACAACGAATTAGAGCTCTTTAAAAGCTACCAGTGCGACTTCGTTCCTGTTTTCTCGAGGCCAGTCAGTGGATCATTCATTCTCCTCTGGGGGGAAATCAGACACACGATTTTCCCTGTTTTGCGGTGGTGACTTGAGGGCTTTCAGAGAGGTGTCCGGCATGAGTCATTCTGGCAGGTAGACAGGAAGGCCAGTGGGTGGGGCGGGGGGGTTGGCGAGGCTGGTGGTCTGTTGGGCTGGCTGACATCTCTGTCTCCTCCTCCTCCTCCTCCTCCTCTCTCCCGGCAGTTCATGGCATCAAGTGGACTTGCAGCAATGGGAACAGCAGCTCTGGCTTCTCAGTGGAGCAGCTAGTGCAACAGATTCTGGACAGCCACCAAACTAAGCCACCTCCCCGGACTCACAACTGCCTCTGCACAGGCACCCTGGGTAAGGGCTTAGGGGTGGGAGGGAGGGAGCTGTATTGCTGGAAAGGTTTAGTGAGAAATGGCCATGAAGATACCATTTATTACACAGTAAATCAGAGTTTGGCTGTCAGGGTCGTTTGTGGGATGATTTATGGTAAAAGAGAGTGTGAAACTTATTGGGATGTTATTATGTGTTTACAGATATCTGTGTTATGGTTTTATCTGAAATAGCCCAGCTGTCCTCGAAATTTTTGTTAGTCAATCAGGTATTTTCAGCTGTGCTATTTCACTTAGCTTTTCCTCAGGGTGAAAATATATAGAATGAAAGTCTAAGAATCTCCCCAAGCTTCATTTCTTTGATTTTGTAATGTAATAATCCATGCAAATCTTCCCATGCACTTCGCTCGCTGTTTACTGAAGGCAGTTTTTGTCACCTTTAGATGGGAAATTTCTCTCACAAACTGATAAATAATCTTTCCTTCTGCTCACCGAGCAGCGCTTCAGCCCACGTTTTAATGATATGGAAATCAATAGAGTATATTTATCCTTTTCGGCTGCCTGTACGTCCTCGCCTAACCACATGTCCAATTTCTTTTTTGCTCTTTGTGTCCTCCTGCAGGTGCAGGGAGCAGTGTGCATCACAAATGCAACAGCGCCAAACATCGCATCATCTCCCCCAAAGTGGACCCGCGCTCGGGGGGCTACAGCAGCGCCCACTCCGAGGTCCAGAACAACGATGTGTCCGAGGGGAAGACCGAGCACACTGCCCACGGTGGAGGGAAAAGCTCCGGGGGCGGCGGCGGAGGGGGCGCCACCAGGGAGAAACGGAACGGCAAAGTCCACAAGCCCGTCCTGCTGCACCAGAACAGCACAGAGGTGTCGTCCACCAACCAGGTGGAGGTCCCCGACACCACGCAGAACTCCCCCGTCTCCATCAGCAGCGGTCTCAACAGTGACCCGGACATGGCCGACAGCCCCGTGGTGACGGGGATGAGCCACGTGGCCTCCGTCATGTCGGGCCTCTCCCAGAGCGTTTTTATGTCCGAGGTCACCGGAGACCCCGTCTACAGCATGTCTCCCACCGGGGGTCCCAACACGCATCTGATGGGTGCTGATGCCACTTCACAGGGTTTGGTGCTATCTGTGACCTCCGACCGTCACAAGTTTGCCTTCCCCAGTGGAGGGGTGGGGGAGCCAGGGACGACCACGGCAGGAGACAGCCTCGCCATGTTGTCTTCGGCTGGGGTGTCTGAGGAACTGGTGCTGTCCAGCAGTCTGGACTCTGGAACCATCAAGATCCCAGAGACCAACATGAACTTTGACCCCGACTGCTTCCTGAACAACCCCAAACAGGGCCAGACCTACGGAGGCAGTGCGATGAAGACAGAGAGCAACTCCTCCACCTCCTCCTCTGGTGGCAACGGCAACACCAACGGCAGTCTGCAGCGCTCCCCCACCATGACGGACAACGGCTACACCTACAGCTCAGCTCTGGTGAAGAATATCAAGACAGAAGACACATCCTTCGAGCAGCAGCTCGCCAAGGAGAGCGGCTACCAGGTGGGAGCGGTCGTGAACTGCGGAAGTGGAGTATCTGTGCCGACAGGTGCTGGTTCAGGCCAGGGCGGCCTCGGCCTGTCCGCATCGGGCTCTCTGCTTCCCTCCGGTGGCGGCCTGAGTCCAAGCACCACTTTGGAGCAGATGGATTTCAGCGCCATCGATGCCAAGCAAGATTACACTTCCAGCGCCACCTCGGTGAGCTACGGTCAGGCCATGTCCAGTCCTCACATGCAGCACCAGAATCGCTCGCCCAGCTTCTTCCTCCAGGATACATCCCAGACCAGCCAGAATCAGCAGGGGAGGCCCAACATGGGCCAGAAAACACACATGATGGAGCACAACTCCCACGACTCTGGAGCCTACATGGGGCTGCAGGTTGTGAAAACGGACTCGCCCGGCAGCAATGGTCACCTTCATCACCACCATCAGGCCCATCAGACCCAGCACAGGGCCAACTGTAACGGAGGCTCACCCACTGAGGGGCCTGGCCAGGCCGGCTCGCTCCAGCTGCTACAGTACCAGGGAACCTTCCCCGGACTGGGAGCCGAGCACGAGGAGGTGGTTGGCCTGGAGCAAGTTGGCAACGTGACTTCAGCTCAAACTGGAGCCACAGAGAATGGGACTGAGAATCTGATGAAGGGTGGGGATCACATTCAGTCCTGTGGAGCAGGAAACGGGGAGGGAGGAGGAGCGGAGCACTATCTGCAGCAGGCCTCGGACGGTGGCGGAGGAGGGACGGGTGGTGCAGGTGAGGGAGTACCGATTCATAATGGAAACAACAACGATGGCAACAACCGCACTCAGCAACAGCAGCAGCTGCAGCCTCTCCTGCAAGGCACAAGCATGGTCCAGGGACTCTACAACGCCGTGGGAGCCCACCAAGGCCTGGCTGGAGCGGCCAGCAACGGAGGGGCAGGAGGGACCGGCATGGAGATCAGTCTGGATCACTTCGACATCTCTTTCGGAAACCAGTTCTCTGACCTCATAAACGACTTCATCTCGGTGGACGGCAGCGGAACGGCCATGTCAGCTGGAGGAGCCCTGTACGCCCACCAGCTCGTCACGTCTCACAGTTCTGATAATCAGAACAATGCCGGTGGGCCCCCGCAGCAGGGCCAGGAGGACGGGGGTGCCAGGGCGTCTGGATACAGCCCCTCCGAGCTCTGCCTTCAACCCTGCTGCAGCCCTCAGTCTCTGAGTGCTGGAGCGGCGGCAGGAGGGAACACGGGAGAGGCAGGCTCGTTGTCGTACATGAATGTAGCAGAGGTGGTGTCTGCAGCTGTCGCCCAGGGGGCTCTTGGGATGCTTCAGGCCACAGGCCGGCTCTTCATGGTCACTGACTACTCCCCTGAATGGTCCTACCCTGAGGTGAGCAACTGGGCTTTATACACACACATTTTTTTGTCTATTGACTCATATGAGTAATTTGACTTTGATCTTAAGGATACAGTCAATCAGATTCACCAGCAGGCCAACATCTCCTGTGGCCTTAAAGGAGCCAGCACACTCCAACTTGAATTTTTTACACCCTTTAAAGCCATCAATCTGACACGATGGCTCGAAAGAATAAGAATTCAGACTGAAAAGAGTAAAACTGTGTTTTATCTCCCTGACAGCCGATGTCCTCTTAAAAGGCCATCCACAAAATTATCAGTACAGGTGTTTTCCCTCTCTCAACCTCTGGATGGCAGCATAATGTTTGCAGTCATTTGTTTTGTTTTTTCAGAAAACCGCTGTAGCAACAATAATTTAATTTACCCACATGATGGCAGCAGAGAGCTGTTCTCTATATCATGTTGTCATTCTTTCATTTGCACTCTAGATGGCAGTAAATATCTATAAACCGGAATACTGGAGCGCCACTTGGCAGAAGTGTGTGTTGTGAGTTTATCACAGTCATTATCTGTCATGTTTTTAAGGGTGGGGTTAAAGTGCTGATCACTGGACCCTGGCAGGAGGCCAGCTCCAACTACAGCTGTCTCTTCGATCAGATCTCTGTCCCAGCCTCCCTCATCCAACCAGGGGTGCTGCGATGCTACTGCCCAGGTAAAGCAGGAGGAAGTCAGCACGCATCCAAGGACGACACTTTTACCTGCTCCATAAAGCATCAGGGCAGGCGCAGGCTTATTATTCCTAAATCAGCTGTTGCGTAGATTTAGAAAACTCTAATTCCTGTAAAAGAAATGCACTCAAAAATGTTGTTCTGTTCCATCGGAACTAATACTTATAATGCAGATATTTGTGTGCTTTGAAGCAAGTTGCTGGATTGATCAAAAACCACATTTGAGTAATTTATTTGAGGTGTGTAGGCTGACATTATACAAGCAATTATGACTCACCGATCTACCTGATTAGCTTGTCTTTGGATTGTAGGAGGAAAGTGAAATAGCCAAAGTAAAAGAAAAAAAGCCACTCATAGAGGACAGAGCACCGCATACACATGTAAATTAAGAAATGAATGAATATCCATAAAAAACATTTAAAATGTCAAAATTGTAAAAAGAAAGAAAAATTAAAGAATGAAGAAAGAAGTTTTTTAATCAATAAGTATTCACATAAAAAGATTTGATATCAATTTTAGTCCACAAGAAAAATAAGTTATTTTGCAATTGTGACTCAAAGTTTTAGAAAATAACTTAGGACTCAGTCATGCTGCGTGCATTCAAGCTTATCAAGTGAAAATTCTTTAATCATCTAATGTGAAGATCAAATTCTATGGTCCATGGTTGGAAAAAAATAGCCAGAAGAAACCAAATGTCACTACATTACTTTATAACATTGTGTTTGTTGTATATGCTCTAAATCAAGTTTACCTCCTCCTCTGCAGCTCATGACACAGGCCTGGTGACGCTACAGGTGGCCGTCAGTAACCAGATCATTTCCAATTCGGTGGTGTTCGAGTACAAAGCCCGCGCTCTGCCATCACTGCCATCATCCCAGCACGACTGGCTCTCTCTGGATGGTACGGCTGTTTTTTTTACTTTTTGGTGGTTTTGCTGTTTACACTGTAACTATCGTCCTTCCTATTTACACATCTGTTTTCTGTGCTTGTTTGTGAATATGATCTATTAGTCACTCTGGCAAAATTCAACTATTCATTCACATATATGGCAAGAACAGGAAATATTTTGTACTTGCAGAGTGAAAGTTTGATCTTTTATATTCTGGTCATTGTTTTGTAAGTAAATTTGGAGTTGGAACAATCATTCAAAGATGAGCTGACAAAGAGGAGATGTTTTCAGGATTGTTTTTTTGCTGTCTGTAAGCAGGACAAGTAAAATAATTATTGGAAGAATCCAATCAAATTTGCAGAATGTGAGCGGGTTGGTACAAGGGACAAATGATGCACTTTTGAAGGTGATTCAGTCATTCAGTTGTTCAAAAATGATGAAAAGTGACAATCCTGAAAGAGAGAGTTTGGAGTGCAAGAGGTTGAAGCAGGAAAGGTTGACAGGAGAAGGTCTCCAAGTGTTTCTAGTTTCCAATACATCCGCTATTTTATTCTAAATGGAGCAGCTGCACGCAGTCAGACTGACAGATCTGATGACAGTCTGCTAAGAATGTCTCTGTTGTGATTCCTCATGTTACCCACTCTCGGCTTTGGGCCCTCCTGTGTTGAGCTTGCATGATATTCTTATATACAAATGAGGGTTTTTTTGCATTGTGACGTACTTGTTGGATGATTTGATGACTGTTTTATTGCTAATGGCTGCTTGTTTACGTGATGGATTGGATCCAGCTGAGTAAAGCAACTGTAGAAGATAGATGTATGGATGAATGGGTGACTGGATGATTATTAATGTCAACCTGATTGTCTCAGCCACTTTACATCTCCTGACAAAAGCTTGTTTTTTGCATCGTTGCTGTGAAGATTTGTTAACTGTGCCTGTTGGTCTGAGATGCTTGTGAAACATCGCTGCACATTTTTCAGAAGTCATCATTACAATTTAAGTTAAAGGTCAGTTTATTGTGAAAAGCCATCATTCAATGTCTCTTCTTGTCTAATTAGCTAATAAGAAAGTGCAAATCGAGTGATGAATTTAGACAGTTATTTTATGGCTGTTTTATAATAGAGATGATTGCTGACTGCTGCGCCTGCTCTGCCTCAGTGGAGCAGCTCTGCACATGCCTTCAACATGTAACAATAAATGCTGCAGGGCTGGCAAGTGTCCATTCTATTCTAAGTCATGTTAGGGGGGGAGTCAGGAGACTCGACTGTAGGACTGCTCCCCAGGACGAGATGGCTATATAAGTCGTGGTGTGTTTGTGTATTTGCGTGTCTGCTGCTGGGAGAAGCATTGCTGCAGTGTTTGAGCTCTGACAGGATAAAGTAGGGCACGGTGAAGCACAGGCTCACAGGACAGCTGCATTGCAGAAGGCCCTTGAGGGAGTGGGAGTGAGTAATAGAGAGCTGGCAGCTCCCATACATGGCAGCACCAGTGGATCCCTCCGCCATTCATACCCTACTGCCTCACTGGCCCATTCACAGAACCAGTTAAGGAGGAGCTGACTGTCTCAGGAAAAACACAGCCCACCCTATTACCTTACTTACATTAACTCCTTGTCTGCCATCCCTCCCAATTTGTTTCACGCTAGTGTGTGGTCCCTTTCAAAGGAGGACAATGGGAGAGATCCACCAAGACCATTGATTTGGATGGAGATTTTTGCTTATTCTGTCTATATTGTCAGTTCTGTGATGTTTCTAGACATACTGCAAGTGTTCGATCATCAGAGAAGCAGCAAATATGAAAGAGGATATTTCCAGCCAGCTCAATTTCTGTGCTATAAAAGACGATAACTTTATATAGATACCAGAGGGGAACATGCACGAGTGGTGTATGTGTGAGTCTGTGGGAGTGTGGCAAGAAATACTGAGTTGTGGTCGTCACGATGCATTGATGCATGATTGCTACAAAAAGTGAGTTCAATGGCGAACTGGTGTGCAACAAAGAGCTTCAGGACCACCGCTCCGCGGACAGCGACGCTGGCGCACAGCGCAATTCCCAAATCCACGTGCAAAAGCACGTTGTGTTTGTATTTATGTTTGTGTATTGTTGTTGATAAAAAAAGACTTTCAAATATGGCTTCTATGTGTAACTTATTTTTAAGTGATGCATTATTTGGTGCTTCTTCGATTGACTGAGCGATACGTGCAGCACGTTTATGCTGTAGCCTTTGAGTAACCCACTTCCAAAACACTGACAAGATTCCCTCGTCAAGCTTGTGCTCAGTCACCTGATTAACAGGAATAGCTATAGGCTGTGCCATTACGTGCCAAACGTGCAATATTTAGTCTGGGTCCGCAGCGCCGTGATATACAGCTCTGTGAGTTTGTTCTCCCATGGAAGACTAACTGTGCTATGATGTGCTAATGGCACAGCTGCCTGCCTGCCTTGATTTGTCATAATGCAGAGTGGGGGAAGGGGCGCTTTTTCTCTGCAGCACTGCAGGTACGGAGCCATGGGCAGGACAGAAAAAGCTGTCGGAGCTGCAGAGCGCTCGCCGTCGCCCCTCGACAAAAAGTCCCCGAGCTCAGCTCCAACGACCTGAGCCGGGAAGTGGCGGGCGGAGGGGGAGGCTGGCTGGGAACTGCCCCAAAATCACAGCCCCGCATAGCGGCATACAGCCCGACAGTGTGGAGGGGAGCGTGTTGACAGCGCTCACTCCCGAGTCCAACTACACCGGCATGACAAACGGCACGGCAGCGCGCGCGCACACACAATGCAGGAGCGGAAGAGTGGGCGTGTTTGGGTAAACATGGTAAACTACCGCAAACAGGACAGGATTTAGCTTCGGGCGACAGTGGAGCCGCGGGAAGGCGACTCCAGACGTGTTGGAGAGCGGGTCGCAGCCACTGTCTCTCCGCTGGGGGAGAGGGAGAGAGAGCGAGAAAGAAAGAGAGCGAGAGAGGAAGAGGGAGAGAGACTCCGCGAGGGCGCACGGTGGAGCGAATAACAGACCGGCGCGTCGAGGAGGGTCGGCTCGATATGGTCAAATACTCACGCTTTTTTTTTTTCAATCTCTCTTTTTTTTTCTAAAAATCATCATTATGACTGAAGAAAATGAGGATAGGCGCGAGCTGTTAGGAGCGCGGAAGGTGAAGGAGGCGACAAGCGGGAATTAGGGCGTCTGTTTACCGGCGGCACGTGCGCACTACGCTCCCTCGCAGCGGTATTTGTCGTTTTACTGCAGGCTGGGATAGCAGCGACTACTAGAAACACTGGGAAGCAGTGCATGTGTGTGAGGTGAAACAAGTGAAGAGGAGGAGGAGGAGGGGGCTATTAGAGGAAGGGGAGTAGTGAGCGGTCTTCCTCTCTCTACCTCTCCCTCTCTCTCTCTTTCCTCACGTCGCTCTCTTCCCTCACTTTGTTCTATTGTTGACGAGTGCTCTGTTGAGATTGAGAATCAGTCCACACCAAGGAGAAATACTCTTTTTTTGGGTAACTCGTTTTTCCTCCGTGTAACACCATGCAGGGAGCCCTCACGGTCAGACTGTAGCGGGCAAAAAGAAAACCTGCAGTTTGAGTGAAATGCAGCTTTTGGTTGGACTTCTCTGGGTCAGGATGCCAGTGACTGACACCTGCATTTCTTAAGAGACAAAGAGGGGCTGTGCTTTTTTTGGGGTGCTTTGAGGTGGACTCTCCCAATGGAAAATAAAATAGAAGGTTAGAAGTGTTCAGTTCAACCCTTTTGGCTGTTAGTGCTGTGCTGTGTTGTGGTCTGTGGTGTGTTCCGGCTGCTTTTTTTTATATATATATTCTATGCGTTTCTCGTGCGTGTCAGAAGAAGTTCCCCGTTTCTTTGAGCACCCGCATGCTGAGTTGATTGTGTCTCGATGTAGTGCAGCGGTGTCTTGCGTGTTGTAACGGGAGTTATGTTGTTTTTCATGTATATAAAGAAAGCGTCCTTTGTGTGTGCGTCTGTGTGTGTTGTTGGCCACATGCTTTCCAAGTGTTTCATGTGACTCTGCCTCATTGCAGAGCGCAGGAGAGTTGACGTTGATAGTAGCAGCCAACTCCTGACTCACGACTTGTGCCTGAGCATGTCAGAGATCAGACCGCTGTGAGAAAAGCAACGTTTTCTCGCTATAAATTCACAGGGACAAAAGTTAACTTGAGCTGCGCATATTCTAGAAGCTCCGACGCTTTTTTTAGAGCTCTTTCTCCGCAGCTTTTTTTTTTTGCCTGTTTGGTGTCGATTATCGGGTCACAGCGACCGAGGCTGGCGCAAGTGCAGTTTCACGTGTTGTTGGATGTACAGTAAGTTGCTCCAGTCTTGCACGTAAGCCGACTGTCGCATCCCAGAGCGCCGCTGAGGTTATCGGGCCAAACGTGAAGCCGGTGGAAGCGTCTAACGCAGCTTTATCCGACTGTTTGGGATGATTATGTTCTTTTCACGTACGTTGTCATAATAAATAAACAACTCTTTGCAACAATAGTTTTTGCACCGCATGTTTCTGAACTTTATTCCCACTGCAAATACACTTCAAAGTTTACTGCAGTTCAGAGTTGCCTGTCCTGTTTAAAGTGAAAGACACATATGCATTAATCTACCTGTTGCATCCCTGTTAAGTTTAAAAGGTTATCCATAGAAATGAGTGCATTGGCCCATATGAGAGCCTATTAATAGAGCTTGTAAAACAAAAGACTTGAAGTTGCAAAGTGTTTGCACAAGTCACCACCGATGATGATTATATTTTTATCTAAGCCTAATGCACATGCAGAGAGTGGCTGTTGGAAATTGTGGCCACTCGCTCAGATGCATTGTGGTTTTAGGTTGGCAAAAACAGGAAGCGCACAAACCCATTTATTAGGTACAAGTGGTGAAGTGAGCAGTTGTTTTAGCATGAATCATGAGAACAATACTGATGATTCTTCCTTGCCAAGAGTTCTTCTTTATTGTCGACCTGTCATATTCATGCTGATGTTACTGTTGTTGGTATAAAGCTCCTTTACGCGCTGGCTTGTAAACGTAGTGTAAGTGTCTGATGTTTTGGCTGAACTAGCGGCAGTGTTATGAGCTGATATATGTTTAGAAGTGCTCATTTGTCTCCTGTGGTTGTTTAAAAAGAGCTGTAGCCGTAGTAGTTCTCGTATCAGCAGCAGTGACGTGGGAACGTTTACACCTGGAGGTGATAGATCACCCCAGACAGGACGGTTTAAAGAGGTAGAGCCGTCGAAAGGGAAACAGTCATTTTGGGAGAGCACGTGATTCTCGTGTGTTTTTGAGTCTTAATTCAAGTTTTCATAAAACGAAGAACGATCTATATTATCTGTTCGCCAGTCTTTTTTCACCTCTTCTCAAATCTAAATAGATTTTTCCTTTTATCTCGTTGCATTGGTTTAAGTTTATGTATCCAGCAAATTCCATTTCTGGAGGTGTGATAATGTTTACGCCTTTGCCATCTGCAGCAGCCCCGTGCAGTAGTTATTCATTGAGTCTAATCTCCTGTTAATTGTTTCAGTGTGTAGATTCTCACAACACGTTCACCGTGATGTTGTAAAGTTGTTGGCGAGTTTTAAAGCTGCAGTTTGCGGTTCATGTGAGGTTCCCTTATGCTATGCGTGACTCAAAAGATGTCAATATGAATTATGCAGCCGACATCTGTGGTAGGAGGCACTTTGAGTTTGCTTTGTTTGTTCTGTATTTTGGATATTTGAATTCTGCGCTTCTTGTTTTGTTCAGGGAGGGTTTGTCTGGATTTTTGTGTTGTTGTTGTTTTTTTGTCAGAAATCACCTTGTTACTTTAATCTCATGTAGGTTCTTACAGTTCCTGTTTAGTAAAGAGCACTTGTTGGCATTTGAGAAGTTCAAGGACCTTTTTAAAAGGGGTTAAATTACAGTATTGGTTTCAAACATGCACCTTAATCATAAATAATTGAAGATTTGAAGGCTTTAGGCTTTAGATCTAATGTCGCTGCCCACCCACCTGAAGGGTCACATGTGGAAGTCACATTTTTTCCTTTCAT
>JAUESF010000050.1:13565068-13580011 GCA_032274765.1 Malacoctenus tetranemus
CTCAAGTTGCTCCAAATAGTGTGATTGTGTGACTATGACTTGGAGTGCTTTGGGTGCTGTTGAACATGATGAAAAAGTGCTATACAAGTGGAGTCCACTTACCTTTAAGACCCCACTTGAATGGACTAACATAGACCAATTTTGCATCGACCAATGATGACCAACCTCACAAGCATAAACCAGCATTAGACTAGCAAAAACCCAACATTGTAATAACACTAATAATTACTAGCATCAAACCAACATCAAGTAGCATCACCTCAATACATAACAGACCGGCAATACACTGACAATGACCAGTGTCAGACCATCAGCCGGCATCAGCCAGTTCAGAAAATTGCTCTCTTTCTTTGTCCTTTAGCAGGGCGGTCGTTGACATTATGCCTTTCTGTACAGTGACAGAAGTTGTTTGACCTCTTTTACGGTGGCTTCCAGGAGGTTTTACAGTGACATTAGCTCTCCATGGGGCCCTAAGCGCTGGCTGCCAAGATACCACAAATGTCACCGGGTCGTGCTGCGAAGGCTCCCCACTTAGAGTGGCGAGGTCCCTACCTACGGCGTCAACAGCGAGAAAATAGAGCATATGACAAGTGCGCAGGAGAAAGATTTATAGCGTCCATTTTTTTCATTGTTTGCCTTTCATTTTTTTCCATTTTGGTGTGCTGAGTCCTTTTCCTCCCCTTCATCAATAAGCCAATAGCACACAGGCAGACCATACACACTCAGCCATGTTCCTGTCGCCTAGTTACCGCTCGGCAGCAGGTTGCCACAGAAACGGCCTCATAGTGGCTAAATGGGGAATGCTAATGCAGTCTTCTGTACTCCCTGCTGCAGTGGGCTCTCTGTGCCCATCCCAATCCGCTGTCTGTGCACTGTATACTTTGTGTATATATGTGCACATGTTCACAGGTGTTTGTTTTCTTCGTTTGTGTGTGCTTCTGCTGGGACTTTTTCTTCCTGTCTCATTTAGCCTTGTGCCAATCCAATCACACACTAATATACAGTTTGACAGCTTTAAAACGAGTATATATGTTTTACTGATACCGAGGGATTTTAGGGATTTTAAAGAACTCATCAGTTTTCTGTTATATTTGTCTCAATTTTCAGTTGAAAAAAATCCCTAAAACAGTTGAAAAGCTTTTTTTTATCGTGATGATGTTTTGAAGCTTGTCTGTGCTGGTGCTTCATCAGCTAAACCAGCATCTCACTCGTAAGGAATGTGATATAATTCTTTTATTGTCAATCGAAGATAATTGAACAGCAGCATTTGGAAATGCTAGTTCATAGCGATGTCTTAACATCACTCCCTTTGCCCTTTTTCTCTCTGTGATCTTGAATTATGCAGCATATTTTACATTCCTGACACAGAAAACAAATGTTCTCATGGCGACGCTGCAAACCCAAATAACTTGTAGGACTGCGGTCGTTGACATAACCTACAAAGTGGTTTCTCGGCTCCTAAAACAGCGTATAAGCAACCCGAAGTCTCACGCATTTCCATCTATCTTCATGCGAGGAACGACTGAATTTCCAAGGACATTTTTATTGCTGTAAGCTGTGATTGATTCTTTACTGTCAACTTAAGGCCTTCTACTGTAAAAGGTGCAGGAAACAGGGGCGGGCTGGTACTCTGTGGCGTAAATAGGCTGTACTTAATCAGCTGGAGGTTTTCAGCTGGAACACTCCCCTCAGAGCTTGTCTGAAGCCCCTTGTGAAAGGGTGGGCACATTTAACATGCCCCCGCTCGCCGGCTAATCATTCAACCTGTATTTGCAGTGCTTCAGTGCTGTGGGAGAGATAGCACTTTAGTGATGGGAGCCATTAGCTGGTGATAGATAGGCGGTAAAAATTATTTCAGAAAAGCCAATTATTTTGATGAAGTCAGTGATTGATGCCATTGTTTGCACTCACACTCTGGGGAGATACGTTTTTTTTATCTTGTGTGCGTGTTAGAGCTCAAAGAAATTAACTTCGCCTCAGCTTTGCTTAATCTGAAATACAGACAAGTGTATTTGTTTTCACATGATTGATTGCATGCCTCTTGATGTTGAGCCTCGAGTCAATGCGACAGCCTTAATGCTCCTCAGAGCAACATATTGGTGCAGTTTGTGGTGCATACTGTGTGATCATTTGTCTTGTCAGGATACAGGATTGTTTGTGCTGCTACTAGCAAACACAGACTCCTTTTTTTTTTCCTCTCTCTCCTCACACAGGATGCTCCTTGTGTGCTGACGCGTTCTTCTTCTTCTTCCTCTGTGCCCCTCTGTTTGCCCAGATAACCAGTTCAGAATGTCTATCCTGGAGCGCTTGGAGCAGATGGAGAGGAGGATGGCAGAGATGGCCAGCCACCAGCAGTCGAGCAGTGCAGGGAGTGGCGGAGCTGGGGGAGGAACCGGAGGAGGAGGAGGAGGGGGAGGAGGAGGAGGAGGCGGAGGTGGTGGTGGCGGCGGCAGCGGAGGAGGAGGAGGAGGAGGTGGGGGAGGAGGAGGAGGGGGAGGCAACAACAGCCAGTCACAGGTAATAAGCCACAACATGCAGCTCATATGTCATCCTTAAACCCGACATGTGACAGTACACAGCAAGCACATTGTGTTATGTCACTACTGATGGACGAATTGACGTGTTTGATAAGTACATAGAGCAGGAGTGACTGAGCTGCTGTGTGCTTGTTAAAGAAGTGTGCTGCAGCAGCCTATAAGTGATGTTGTGTTGGGGGTTTTTTTTGTGTTTGAGTGCGTATCTGGCCAGACGCAGGCCAGCAGCTCCTTCGAGAGCCGCGTCGTGGTGGTCTGTGAGAAAATGATGAGCAGAGCTTGCTGGGCCAAGTCCAAACATTTAATCCACTCCAAGACCTTCAGAGGCATGACGCTCCTTCACCTGGCGGCAGGCCAGGGCTACGCCACCCTCATCCAGACACTCATCAAGTGGCGGTGAGAACCAAATGCTCTACATGGTGTATAATGGGGCACTGGTTTGTAATTGGCAGATTATCCCAGACAGGAGTGAGACGCTTATTCCTCTTTCCTCTCTTTTCTCCAGCACCAAGCATGCTGATAGTATTGATTTGGAGTTAGAAGTGGACCCTCTCAATGTAGATCACTTCTCCTGCACGCCGCTGGTAAGAGAGCGAAAGTTAATTGTGTGATCACTAATTAGGCAAAGCCTGATTTGTTAGTTGGGTCATGGATTTACTCCGTCTCACCGTTTCTCCTGTTTCTCGTGTCTCTCTCTCTTCTCCGTTCAGATGTGGGCCTGTGCACTGGGTCACCTGGAAGCAGCCGTGGTCTTGTATAAATGGGACAGGCGTGCCCTGGCCATCCCAGACTCTTTGGGACGCTTGCCCCTGTCCATCGCCCGCTCCCGGGGCCACACGAAGCTGGCCGAGTGTCTGGAGCAGCTACAGAGGGAGGAGCAGCAGCCCCCAGCCCCTCTACCACCCACCACTCGCATCTCCTTCTCCCCGGCCCCCGATGCCCCCACCACAGACAGCTGGATGGTCGGCTGGGCGACCGACAGTGTCGTAGCACCCAGCGGGAAGAAAGGCCCTGCTCCCACCACCACCACATCCAGCACCACCAGCCTCAATCCAGGTCAGTGCAGTTTAGGAAAGGTCACATGGAAATCCTTTCTCTAATAGTATTATGCCACTGGAAGTTTTATTCTTATTCCTTTGCAGATTTGAGAAGGCCCAGGTCAGAGCCCTCCAACTACTACAGCAGCGAGGGCCAGAGAGACCTTCCACTGGCTAAAAAGCATAAACCCAACCCGGAACTGTTCCAAACACGGCCTGACAAGGCCATGTCAGTCCCGCTCAGCCTGGAGCAGCAGCAGCTCCACAAGCTCTCCTCCAGCACCAAGAGTCTGTCCTCGGAGGGCCTGAGCTCAGACAAAGGCATGTCCACGGGAGGCAGCGCAGGGACCAGATGGACCTCCAGAGAGAGCTTCTCCAGCAGCAGCTTAGGGAGGAAGACAGCGGGGATCAGCGGCGGCAGCAGCCTGGGGAAGGAGAAGCTGGTCAGTCGGTTACGTCAGCGGGAGCAGCTCGGCATGCTGGTAATGGCAGACAGAGAAATGGCCGAGTCAGAACTGCTTTCGTATCGGGAGGATGTGGAGAACCAGGACTGTCTCACACAGATGGATGACCTGCAGGTGAGAATGGAAAAAAACCAGTGTGTGTCCTCAGGCTGCTATATGTGTAGGACCTGGCACCAGCACTGCCAAAGAACTGGGTCATATTGTTGTTGCTGCATAAGGAGTACATCCCAAAAAGGGTATATTATGCAATATACTCCCAGAAGCAAGAATTGCATGATGCGTACACATTAGGAATACAGCTTGAGACATTTTAGGGCCTAATTTACTAAGATACTAGAGAATGTGCACTGAATTGCATGTGCACGCAAACAGAGAGCGCTTGCAGTTCACGAGCTGTTCACATGAGATCTACCAAGAAAAACAGCATGAAATCACCTACAAACAGAGAGCCACAATGCTACATTACAGGCTTTGCAATGCAGATTCACAGTGGACAGTTAGAACGCTGAGTGCCACAAAACATAACATGAAATGTGAAATTTTCACAAAAGTCTCTGAAAAATTACAGAAAAGTATCATTCTCGAGATCAACTCGAAGTCAAAATCAACAGCAGAAGCGGAAGACACTCAGAAATTAGGGCAAAACTTAGAAAATAGGTGCAAAGGAGAAAACAACCTAGAATAACATCTTTCCTATTGAAGCAAATAGCCTCGTAGCATAACAAGAGCAGACATTTTTGGTAAAGGAGGTGCCAGTTTGGATCTCCATTTCAAATACAGTGTTGAAGATCCCAAATCAGATCTCGTAAATTAATGAACTTGCAAAAACTCCTCCTTATATATTTCAGCATGTGGTCCAAACACTCAAATTTTCACTTTCATGCAGACTAACATGCTAAATGGATGGCATGCACTGGTGTTTTGAAGATCAGCTTTCACTTGTGTTGGTGTGTAATGTCAAGTTTGGCTGCATTTTACTTGTAAAAGTTTTAGCAGGTCTAGCTCTTAGTGTTGGTTCAAGCAGATCTAATTGAATTAATATTTCATAGGTTGGTGCAAGAAAGTGTTTGGAAGTGTCTATAAAACAAGTCATGACGTGAGGAAAAAACTGTGGAGTACAGGTTTTTGTGTCTCCGTCTTTTCCTTAGTGGACCTGCACTGCAGCCACATAATCCAAGAGTTTGGCAACATTATTAAAAACAGACATTAGAGTACACTGCCGCCTCTGTCAGGTCGCCCTCCTGCATTGAGCAGTCAGTAAACACCAGGCCAGCCTGGCACTCTGTCGATGACCATCACTGCATAATAAACTCTCTCTATTGATCTACTTGAATAGCCCAGGGATTCTTCCAGGCATCTATATCAGTCCACCTACTCTTCCAACAGATGAAGTGTTGGATTAGAGAGTGTAGCCTCCAGCGTTATCGCTGTCATCATCGTCCCCTCTGTTGGGCCAGAGTTTTGTGACAGGGCCAAACCTGCATGAATAAACCATGTGTGGACACCGCAATCTCTCACCTTACTCCTCTCTGTGTCCCAACTAAACAGGTAAATATGATGACTCTGGCGGAGCACATCATTGAAGCTACGCCAGAGAGGATCAAAAGGGAGAACTTCACCCCTGCAGACAATGTGCCCTTAGACACATCGGGGGTCAGCAGCACCATGAACTGGCTGGCCAACTACCTGGGAGACGTAGAACAGCTGCCAAGCATCATACATCTACGGTAACGTCCACTGTGGTGCCGGAAAGCATGCTGGAATGTCAGTCTGCTGTGTTGTACACGACTCGTCCTCCCCATTGTGCTGGAAATTGTCCTTTTGTTGCTCCACGTCGTGCTGCTATTGTGCAAAAGCGCAATGTTCGGATGAAACGGACAAACTGCAAAACTGATTGATTTGATGAACATATTCACAGTGTTCAGATACAAAAAGGAGGATTTTCTTTCAGTCTGTGTTGTTAATATTCTCTTATATTTGTAGATAAATATAGCATGTCACCTAAATGTTGTGTAATTTTTAAATGTTTGATTTTCGCATTTTGTGGAAAAATTGTTGTTAGGTATTTCCAGTTTTAATCCGACATCTTAAGCTTGTTTCTCTTTCACAAACTGACTATAAATAAATAGATATCCCTGTCGTCCTCTCTTTATTCCTCCCAGATCTTTGTACAATGAGCCACTGACCCCGTCATCCAACCCCAGCCTGAGTCCTGGGGGGTCTCCGCTGAGAGAGGGGCCCCTGGAAAGGGCCACGCTCCCTTCCCCGGCGGACTGGAGTGAGTTCATCAATGCCTCCAACAGCAAGGTGGAGCGAGACTTGGCCCAGCTGACTCTGTCCGATCCGGAGCAGAGAGAGCTGTACGAGGCTGCCCGTCTAGTTCAAACTGCCTTCCGCAAGTACAAGGTACAGGCCCGGCGCTCAGGTGCCATAAGCTGTGTGTACTGTTGCCCACAGTGGGAGGACTCCCGCTTTATTCGGACTGGTGTGAATAACTTTTTTGACTTCAGAGGTGATGTTCAAAATTCAGTCTCCTGCGATTCCAAATCTCGACGTCGTCTGAAGATTGTAATATGTTTATCTTTAATATCTCCTCACATGAGATGTGCTCTTTGTGATCACACTCGATACTGACCACGTTTCTATTCTCTGTCTCATTCTCTGTTCCTTTCCTGACATTCATGTGACAGTGTAAACATACAGAAAAACAAAACAAGACAAAATGTCCCTGTGGTTTCAGCATGGGAAAGGTGGCTTGAGCAGTGCATGGCCTTGCTTAGAGGAACGACCGCACTGTCCCCTGTTTCCCTGCTGCATTTAGACACAGTTAAGCTTATCCTCCTCTCCTCCCTGTCTACATCTCTCTCTTTCTCAGTAAGGAGTATGGAGCTTGCTGCTGCCTGTTTTTAAATAGCTCTCCACACACCGGTCCCGTTCCCCCTGCCCGATCCCATCCCTCAACCCCCTGTCCACCCCTCAGCTACGATTAAAGCCTTTTCTCGTGACAAACTGTTTGCTGTCGTTCACAGTCGTCTGTCGTGCCCGTCTGCCAGCTGAATCTGGGGTGGACCTTTGGCCCTCTGTCACACAGCATCTCACCTTCTCCTCCTCAGTATTTGTTCACCCAGACGCAGGACTCGCTCCACGGTGGCGCTCACACGCTACCTTCTGGGGGGGGGGGTTTGCGAGAAGACGGGAGTCACTCGTGTCCTCTGTGGTGGAAAGCAGGTCGCACTGCAGCCTCTGACTTATCCCGCTTTACTCTCCAACAGGGACGGCCTCTCCGTGAGCAACAGGAGGTAGCTGCTGCTGTTATACAACGTTGTTACAAGAAATACAAACAGGTAGGCACCACATCGTGCCGAGGCGTCTCTCACGTGTTTCTCAGTTGCGATTCTGTGCGTCATTCATAATCTTTTACTTTTCCCATTTACAAGCTAACATGGATAGCCTTGAAGGTAAAACATATCCACAACATCTGTTCTTTATCACAACCGGACTTGTTGAGTCCATTCGAGCGACGGCGACCCGTCGATAGCCTCCTTTTTCCCCTGTTCTCACGCAGTAATGCACAACCCGTGTTTTTCCCTGCAGTATGCACTTTATAAGAAGATGACGCAGGCCGCCATCCTTATCCAGAGTAAATTCCGCAGCTACCACGAACAGAAGAAGTTCCAGCAGAGCAGGAGGGCTGCCGTGCTCATTCAGCAATACTACCGCAGCTACAAGGAGTTTGGCAGGCTGAAGCCACACCACCGCGGGGCTGCTGCTGCCCTCGTGCAGCACAAGCTGAGGTACACGTTCGGCTTATTGCATGAAGACCAAATAGCTCAACGAATTTGACTCCATCAGAAGGTTAATGAGGAAACACTTGATCCTGCTGCAACAGCATTACCCGAAAGTTTGAGAGCCTGAGAAATGTAAACAAAACTAAAAGCACTCGGACATGGCAGTCAACCTTTCCTGCTACAACCTCGTGCACATCAGAACCTCTTAAAGGGTCAGACACTCTTATAATGCACCACAAATATAATGTTTTTTTTCTATCTTTTCGAATTACTGAGTTACTGGATTGTCACCAAAAAGTTATCACTTGTTCCACCACTCACCCACTGCACTTTCATCTGAATTCACCCTGGATGTTTTAAGTTACCTTAAAGTTATTCAAGACAGTTATTTCACTGTCACAGAAAGACAGTAAAATAAAATAAATTGCAATGGAATGAAACAATATTGAGGAGTACATTTAAATTCATATAAATTCTGTAGGTAGAAAATGAGCCTGCAGACAGGTAATAGTCTATGGCTCAGTGATTGAAGACCTCCCAACTTCAAAATGAACTTTCAAAAGTCTGCCAGAAAGTTAGAAGAGCGCCATAAAAGATGAGCTGAACACCACAGTGCCTCACTACTTCCCCCTAATGCACAAAAGTGGCATTACTCTAATTTTAAATACTGCACCTTTAAGCCATTTATATCAAAAAACTTTTTTCAGTAAGCGTTCACTCTCACTTTGTCATGTTTTCTGCAAAAAGTTAAAAATGGGCTCGCCTGAAGATTCACAAGCAGTAGTTTAACTGTGCAGTAAGTTGCTGTTGTGTCATGCTTCTGTTACAGAGGTAGTCTGCTCACAAAGAGGCAGGATCAAGCTGCCAGGAAGATAATGAGGTTCTTACGACGCTGCCGCCACAGGTAGGCCTCGACACCATCACACACACACGCATACATGCACACACTCACACATACTCCAACCTGATCCACACAGTACGAGTTTACACAGGCTAGTTTAAAGTTCACTGAGACAGATTTACTGCACGGGTTCGTTCTTGGTCCAAAAGGAACTGAGGTAATCAGTAAAGACACAGTCGACACTTACAGTTGCATACCTTTGTCCAACTCTTTATTATTTCTGTACTCTGTGTGATGTGTTTGATTTATTTTTACTTTGGAGAAAACAACCGGGTGGTTAGAAATGTTCCCAAAGCTCCACCTCCCTCCCCCTCACTGTATTTGGCCCCCCCGACCTGTCCTCGCCCCCTCCTCCACAGTGCCTACTGTGTGCTAATAGCTGTCTGGTATTGTTTTGCTGTTTATGCCAAGCCCCTTGATGGACCATAGACTGTTCAAGCGGGTGAGTGCAGCCTCAGCAACTCAGTTCGTGCCTCCCTCTCTTTTCTCTCTTTCTCTTCCTTGCTCTCTTCCTGACCCCCCCCCCGCCCTTCCTCTCTCTCTACCTGGTTACTCTGTATGCCTTTGTCTCCCTTACCTCCTCTTTTTCTCGCCCTCTGACGATACGACTCTCCCCCTCTTTCCTCACCTCATTTCCTCTTCTCCTCTCTCGCTCTGTTTCTCCCTCCACCCCCACCCACCCTTCCTCATTCTCCATCACTGTTGCTTGATGCCTGCTTGCATGAAGGCTGCCGACTGGAGCCACAGGTGGACTGAGAAGCTCAGATCTTAGAGCAGACTCTATCTGGAAACTAACAAAAATGCTCATGAATGACGATATCACAACAACACTTAACAGATGCTTTCTCTACCTCTCTCTCTCTCTCTTTCTCTCCTGGAAACTACTTCTTTCGTTTTGTTTTCGTTCCAGCTTTCTGTGTGGTCATGCAGTTAGCCAGATTGAAAGATCAGGGTCGGGGGTGGGGGGGCTTTTTTCTCAACCATGTTTTATTCTGCTGCATGTCAAGTGGTGACAACTATGGGCCTTGCTCTTCTACCTTTAGGCATGCTATGGGCCTGCTGTTTCTCCAGTAGTTGTCTGTCTGTCTGGCTGGCTGGCTGTGTGCTCTGTTTCTAGCCACTCGACAGACTGCGAGGGGGGATTCGAAGCCTCCGCTCTCAGTTTACTGAAACTGTGTCGAGCCGTTGAACACGATATTCCCACTGGTTCGCGCAAACAAAGACAAACACTGTGCCCAAAGATACACCTGAGTGTTAAGAAGATACACAGTCGGAGCGTTTCATGCATAACTATTTAACCTCCTTGCTTTCCCCTGCCGTGACAGTCAGGTTGAGTATATTTGTTCTGTATATTAGCTGCAAACTGTCCCTAAATTAGGTTGTCGTGCTTTCAGAGCTGGTGGGATTGTTGATGTTGCCACCTCTGATGGCAGGGCTGTGTGTGTGTATGTGTGTGTGTGTTATCAGTTATAAAGCTGTGAAAGCATATAGGTCACAGCGGAAAAACAAACAGTGGTTCCCCTCCATCCTCTGGGACCACAACACAGCACTGTAATAGATTCACACCTCCAGGGAGTTTGCCAGCTCAGCATGTGAAGATGCAGCACACACACTCCTGTGATTTGTGTGCGCACACTGCATCTAATCATGCATTTACCAGCTCTGCCTCCCTCTAAAACCCCAATGTCATCGTAGGAATAGGAAACATCACAATAAAGCTGCGCTCCGATGACCGGTTCGTCCACTGCAGGCAAATGATCTCTGTGAATCTCAAAAATGATCCGTTATAGACTGTAATGTTGGGGAATTTCCAAGCTACAAGCTAAGAATCTCTGGCTGTTTTTACACTGTGTATGGAAAGAAATAACCTCCTTATAAGAGGAAACTTTATTATTTGCATAAAATAGTTATTGCAGCAATTCCAGCACTTTCCTCAACGACTAAAACTTTCACACGCTTAGAAAATAACTTTTTGTGAGTTGTGACAGTCAATTAATTTTGTACAAAAGGTTCTATGAGATGTGGGTTTAACAGATTAGAAATATTGCAGAGTAATATATATTTTTGTCCTTATATTATATAAGTATATTTATTTCTTGTGTAATAAATATATTAAAGAGTGATTCTGTAAATGTGTTATTATCTCCCTCTGTTCATCTCAAAGTGAAAATTCAGTTCAAGTGTGACAAATATTTTCCTTTCACAGACCAGCTGTAGTTCCTGATGATCTGGACTGAATTGATACTTTTCTGATAGTTTGAATGAACAGTGTGAAACCCGCGTGTGCGTGTGTGCGTGCGTGCGTGCGTGCGTGCGTGCGTGCGTGCGTGCGTGCGTGCGTGCGTGCGTGCGTGCGTGCGTGCACATGTGTGTGCGTGTCTTTTCTCCTTAAAAGCTCGCGGCCCCCGTCAGCGATGTCGCGCTCATGGCCCCTCGTCTCTCTCTCTGTGTTCCAGGGTGAAAGAATTGAGAAGGGCCAAGGAACATGAGACCCCTCAGAAGAGCCCCCTTGCGATGTGACATCACTCTCCTGACTCCTCTTTTTCTTTTTCTTTTCGTTTGTACCCGAGACATTTTACAAGACAGAAAAGCCCACATCGACGCGAGCACTGCGATTATTACTACTACGGCAGTGTTACCGGTCCAGCTACTCTTACATTTTTTTTCCACATATCTTTTCTGTCCACTGACCTGATTTGGGATGGAGAGTGGCGACATCCACAGGATTATAAACTAAAAAACGGGAGGGGTGGGCGGGGTGCAAAACATTTGCTTCATGGCATTTTTTTGCACTTTTTCATGGATTGCTTTGTCTTTCTTGGATAACGAAGAGGCTTTGGAAGCAAACGCGGGACATGTCTGAGGCGGTCAGTCACACGCTGTGGACCTAAAGGCTGCTGCAGGAGACCTCGAGAGGACAGAGAGACCATGCAGAAACACTCTGGGCTCTAATTGTATTTCATAATTTTTTAAGTGACCAATCAATTCATTGGAAGAAGGATTTTTTTTAACCAAATATATTGATAACCCCACACGCCCACTTCTATCCACTGCTGTAGATTAAATACGAAAGCCAGTTTAGCTCAACTGTCCCCTCCTTGTGTCCCACTGTGCTCTACCCCTCCTGTCTGCCCACCCGGGTGGAGCTACAAATGAATGTAGTCGGGGTTCAACCGTGCAGAAGCAAACGGGGGATAAAATATTTGTGTTTTGACATTTCTAAGAAAAAAAAGACAAAAACTATGCTTTATCGTAAATATTGCCACTTTATTACTTGAATTTGTTCCATACTGTCTGATGTATTTCTTCCATCATGTCCAATGTATTGGTGATCTGTATCTCCAGGCTATATGTTGTTGAGTCTTACCAAGAAAAAGATGCATGACTTCTTGGCAAGAAAAGTCTTTGCTTGTGTGCTTCTGGTCTAAGTCTTTCAGCCTATCCTTTGTTTTGCGTTTCCACATTAGTGGTCCACACATCCATGCTCTTCCTTCCTGAGTTTCACCACCCCACTAATGAAGATTTCCATCTTTCCGTCCCGTTTCTTTTTTTTTTTTGTTTCCGTTTGCCTCGTTCAGTTGGCTGCTCCTCTGAAACCCAACAAGAGAGAAAAGAACTTGCCTACTTTTATGTTGTAACGGTTCTGGTCATGCAGGTTATTACTGTTCTTTTTAAACGAACTTCAGGGCCTGCGAGGGCTTTTGAGGGGAAGATCACATACATTGCCTTGACGTCTTAGAGATTCTTTGAGGGGTCCCTAAGCTTGTCCCAAAATAGGGGTTTGACAAATCCATATTTTTGACAATTGAGCGATTTCTGTATATAAAGAAGGCTGAAAGTGCGTAGGGAAAAAAAACATGTACCCAAAGGGGATTGTATTTTAGAAATATATTATTTTATTCATTAAAAATGGGTCAAAAACAGGTACGAGACAAAAACAGAATATTTGTATAGTTTTGTTTGAATGCCTAAGAAGTATGGTTGTATTGTTTGTAAATAGTGTAAATACCTGGGATAAAAATGAGCTATGTGCATGAAAAGTATGAACAGAGTCAAAAGGGAAGAAAAAAACAACAACAAAAGCAGTAGTGGCTATGCTCTGTAAAATTAAAACTATTTCACTATTAGAGTATTTTATTTTATTTTGATTGTTCTTGAGAAGAACATTTTGCTAAAGCATGATATTATTGCAATATAAAAAAAATTAAAAATACTGTATTTAGTGTTAGGAGAAGTCTTCGAAATTATCTTAAAACAAGGATGTTTATGTTGTTTTTTGTTTTCCCATTTGTTTTTGGTTTTGTTTTGGGGCTACCAAGAACATTTTGCCAATGGTGCCAAGGTACGCGAATGCTATATAGCTTAAGAAGAGGATTCAGTTAATTTTTTTGCAGAACAGATAATCAAACACACAAGCACTGATGACCATAACTTCACAACTGGCCGAGGAAAACAATAAGGTACACAGTTTGCAAGAGAGAGAGAGTCATATTTAAAAGCATTTAAGTCTAAACTCGTCTTCACCTTTCCCACAGTTCAAAATGGAGCATTTATCCACCGCTGACTACACCAGTGAACTTTTTTTTGTTGGCATTACTAAAGGAATGTGACATGATTAACTGAGGTATCTTGTCTGATCTTAAAGATTGTAAATGGCAGCCATGTGTATGGTGTCCCTATAAAGCAATCCGTGTTATTACTCTCTGACACTGACAGAAAAATGTCCAATATCTAATGTCTTGCGCTGGGCTTTGGTTTGTGACTTCCAGACTGTAGGAAAAAAAAAAAGCTGGTGATTTTCTCCATGTAACCAAAAGAAACGTCCTCGATTTTAGCCTGCAGGGGCCTGAAATGACCTTGAACAGGCTAGAAAAACATGTAGCTTCTCTGTAGATCGCTGCATTCCAATGCCAAGCAGAGCGCCAAGGGTGCTATTCAACGGTGCAGCGCGAGGAGATGTTGACGCAGGAAAATGAGTATTAGAACAAAATGTGCAAAAACTAGTGCCATTTATTTATTATGAACAATAAGGGTTATGTACACTGGATAATATATGATGTATTAGGAATATAGTAGAGATGTTTCCATCAGAACAATCTAGGAGAGAATAACACACGAGCTGCTGGTTTAGTGGTGCCTGCTGGCTGCTGTCTGAGTCCTATAATATATTCATACCTGAAAGTGTAATTCTGTCTCCAAAGTGATGATATGTGATAATTCAGCCAAGTGCCACTGGAAAACTTGAGTTTTGTTAATCGAAGTCTTGTCATGTTTGTCAAATAATCACTAGGCTAAATTAGTATTTTTTATGATTTATTTATTCTTGTTTTTGAAGCTTTATTGTGTTTCTTCTATTTTTTATTGTTGCTCTTGTTTTTCCACTCACTTGATATGTAATTTGTTTTGGGTTATTTTTGTTCCAGAGTGTTTATGTAGAAAGTGCCTATTCTAATCCTGATACACCGCCAGTCCAGTTTCAGAGTGCCCACGATGTACCTGAGGTGGAGGAAAGGTGTGGTCACCCACAGACAGTGCTGATCCCTCCACATGATGCCATCACACTCACCCAAAACCACAGTGATTAAACACACCCGTCTCCGCACAGCACTCCAGCTTGTCAAACATGCGAACTTGATTTATTTTGTCCTTTTTTTATTTCCATTTTTACTTTTTTTCTACTGTTTGTCTACTGTTTAACTCACATTTAGAAAACGCCACTACTGGGGTTTGTTGCCTCGCTGCATTCATCCTCCAGTCTGTGTGGTTAGAATGCATAGCCAGCGCAGTGTTGCGGCGAAAAAGGAGAGGGATTTATTATGCTTGCATGGGTAAAATAGTTAACTGGGTGACAGATCTGCACCTAAAGCATGCTTATTTTCCTAGAATCGGTAGTCAGATAGACTTGTTAAAAGACTTACTGTTCTGTAAAACAATGGACGTTGGTTCGACGTGTCACAGAACTCGGAAAGACAGAGGGCGCGTCGACTGGCTGGCAAACCGACCAATCGAGCCCATAATCAGTAGCGACTGACGTTTTCGTGGCCGAGCATGAAGACGGGATTCTTTTTATGAGCGAGCTCGTTAACTTTTTTAGACTTTTTATTTCTTTGTTTCTTCTTTTAGGGTTTTTTTTCTTTTTTTTATATTCATTTAGATCAGTGTACTCCCAACTTCAAATGAGAACAAACGGACAGGGTTGGAGACATTGTGATAGTAATA
>JAUESF010000050.1:13743205-13758086 GCA_032274765.1 Malacoctenus tetranemus
ATTTTTTGCAAAAACAACCTGGAACAGAGTATCATTTTGTTATCATGCAATCGGTACTAAATCAGATTTACTACATGGATACCCTGCTGAATGTTTTATTGGCCCTAATTTCTTTGTTCCAGGAAAAGCAGAGCCTGTAAAGTCACTGACGCATGGGAAAAAGCAGGGAGTTAGAAGATGAATTACTGGAGTGCGCAGTGGGATCTACTTAGCTTTCAGCCAATAAGAACATTAATCACTCAGCCACTGAACAGTTCAGTTTTGAAGAGGAGCTAATTTGTAACCTGGATGTGAAATTTTTCCCTCTAATGCAAAAAAACAAATACTCAAAAGGCAGTGCACTGAAGCACCACCACAGTGCATGTGGGTCCCAAGCACTACCGGTATAAATCTGAAGAAAACATTCATGTGGCTGAAAAAAATCTTTTGTGTATTTTGACTGAATTCATTCTGATACAGAGTTTCAGGAAGTAGGTGGCACTTCACCATAAATTTGACGAACTCAGGCGATGACTGACCTGATTTTCCTTGAGAACTGACACTTGCTTTTGGAGAGAGATGTTCTCTTCTTCCAGTTCACCGTTGTCCTGCAACTGGCGCAGCTCACGTACTTTATACTCCTTCATTTCGTCTCTCAGATGACCTTTCTCTGCTTCCAGACATTCACACTCCTGTGAAACACAACTTAGCATCAACAAAGGGCAAAACCTAAACAGACAATGGAGTTGATAGTTGGATTTTGGTTTGGAATGATGCACCAAAGGACATTTATCTCTTCTAAGTTAAGATATGAGGCTTCATTTATTTCATAAAAATTGAAACTTGAGTGTTCACAGGAGCCTCAGAATACAGGTGTACTGCCTGAGTACACCCTACCTTCTTCAGCTGGGTGGAGACTACCCCAAGTCTGTCTATCTCTGCGTGGGCATTGCTCAGTGCGAGGCGAGATTGCTTGAGCTCTGCCTGAACTTCCTCCATGCGGGTTGCCATGGCAGCCTCCTTATTGGCGGTCTCTTGCAGCAGGCTCTCCTCCCGGCACTCTCCATCTGCAGCTGCACGCTTCTGGCTGCTCACAGAATCAGCGAATGCCTTTAAACAAACAAAAGGCAGATAAGAAAAGGGCTGAAGTCGCTGTATCTGACTGGTCACGGTGTGTTTCACATCTGAATGACGACGGTGCGTACAGTGCATATCTTATCAAGGCTCGAAATGCAAACACTGAAAAACTGGAAAGGGAAAAGGGAACTGGACCATGCCAATGACATTAATCTATACTTAGATAACGATGAGGAAATCGTTCCGTAACCTTAGACCTTAAAAGCCATTTCCTCATCACTTCACATTGTAGATTTGTCTTAGACGCATGGTACAATGAGTAAATTCACACTGTACTGACACAAATATCTTCACAGCTTGCCCTAATCAGGAACTTTGACACATTTATGCATCACTGACGGCCGATGGAAGAATCACATATAAAGGTGTTAAATGAAATGAACATGTTGTTAAATACGCTCAGCTGAGCGCCGCGGTCTAGTTGCATAATGATGCTAATTTACAAACCGGAGCTCACGAGTTCGCTCCGTTTCACTAAAACCCTGCCAAAGCCTCGACGGGTAAACAGCTGAGAAACAAGGTTCAGATTAACCTTAAATTCTGTACAACTGTGCTCCTTCACATATAACGAGCTTAATCCTATGTGCCACCATAATCATCCCAGAAGGCCATTTTTACCATTTAATGATTCATTTGCTGATTATCTGCGTGTACACGTAGCAGGATTTGATTTCTTCATCCTCCAATTTTTCCAGGGAGGTGGAAAAAATTGAATAACTGAAAATCTGCCTGCTTGATGGGATTTTATTTTATAGGGGATTACTTTCTTGCATAACCAGTTTAAAAAAGCTGGTTTAAGCTATACAAAATACCTCCAGGGCCCATCTGGGGCCGTTGTGACAAAGTTTGCATCAGGAAACACCAATAACCTTTCAAACATCAATCATTCACTCCTTAGAGTACACAGCAACCTTGAGGTGTTATTTACAGAAGGAGAGAGAGTGCGCAGACGTAGAAAACATCCCAGGAGGCACATTTTCAGGAACATTAAAGCAACTCGAGCGTGTCAACATTTCAGCACATCTGTGAGAAGCACATACTGCAATGGAATCATACTGATTACCATAAACTGATTTAATGACATTGTTTGTACCATTCAATTCCAAGGACTTTGATAAAGTGGCAAGAAAGCCAGTACAGCATTAACAGAGAACCTGTGGCATGTTAAAAGCAAGTGAGAAAGAAAATGTCCTAATCACTAAGCAGTTCTTTCGTGCTGATGCCTCCCACGTCAAATGACATGCGAGCGCATAACTGACTCAGCATGCGATCACAAGCCTCCTCACTGACAGCATAATATTAGGTCACAACTGCAACAGCGCTGTTATTGTGGCAGCGGAGACAGCCCAGCTGCCATAAGGCAACGACGGTATGAGTCAAGTTCATGTCACAGTTCAGCTGCACAAACACGACAATGGCATCGTTGTTGACTGACAAAGTGAGGAAGAAACTCTGAGGCTGTATAAAAGTTAACGCGAGCAGGGAAATTGTGCCTTCCGACAGTATCAGCTTCAACCCTGTAAACAACAAATGCATACGAAACCCAAACCATTTTTTAAAATATTTTGTGCCGACATTGTAGCTAAAAAAACTAAATAATAAAAGAGCATTTCTATGTGTCACTGTGGGATATTTTGCAGTATTTCCATATTACAGTGTAAACATTCACATAATGCTTCATAATGGCTTGTTTTTACACATGACGAAAGAGGAATTGATGAGTTCCTTACAACACACCAAAAGAGTAAAATGAGGATTGAAACTGAAGAATTATTATTACAAATGTAATTTACCATCAACAAAAAGTATGTATAAGAAAAAACAAACAAATTTACAAGCTAAGATAAAAAGTAATCTATGTAGTGGTGTCCAAGGATATCCAGAGGACCTCAAAGGTTTTTACCTCTTTAAGCTGCTGTAGCTCCGCTTTGAGGGCCTCATGCTCCTCTTCCAGCTGCGTGTGTTTTCTCTTGAGAGCAGCACTTTCCTCCAGCACCACCAGCCCGTAGCGAGCCGCCTGCAGCTTCTCCTCCGTGGCCTCTTGGAGCTCCAGACTCAATCGCATCACCTCAGAGTTCAAGTCTCGGCTCCCCATCTCTGCCTCGCCTTCTCCTTCCAGCGCTGCGCCTGCTGGGTCTGCATCTGCCTCCAGCATCCTTGCACCGGCTTTCCCCACTCGTCTGCCAATGGTCAACTGGGACTCCTGCCTCCTTCAACCCTTCACTCTCATTACGCCACGCTACAAACAAAGAAAGCAGTTATCTAAAAGATGGGAAAACAATGGCTGGGTTTTGCATAAATCATAATATGGTGCTAATTATGCAAAGCAAGATTAACTTTGGGATTGGTTGAGAAGTAAAACTGCTTAAGATCCAAGGAGCAAATGACCACGACGAAAGCTGTAAATTACTCAACTGCTGCAGGCAGCAAATGAGTAAAAACAAGCGAGGACCACTTGTTTTATTTCCAGCAGCAACAAGCAAATTTTAACATACAAGTTCCACGTGGATCCTCATCAGTTTATTAGGAAATGGGACTAAAAACTGGTTCACAAAATCTTGAAGATTTTTATTTTTTCAAATAATTGATGTGTATTTCATTGCCACATTCCAGCATAGTTTATAGAATATCCCTGGAAAGCCCAGGACGACCTCTTTCTCACAAAACGTGAAAAAGAGAGAGAAATAGTGGTGCTCTCTGGAGTAAAGGCAGATGGCTGTGGATAAAATGTCCACAATGGAGCGTGAAGCTAATGGGCCGAGTCTCAGGAGGATGTTATTCCATATAAAAATCGATCAATAGGGGGAAAAGAAGGAAGGCGAAAGCAGGAAAGCACATTCGTCTGGTTCAGGAAAGGTTATCTTCTATGATGTTCTTGAATCAAATGTTGCTCATGTAGCTCCTGCAGTGTGAAATATCCCACAGAAAGAAACTCTTTGTTCAGCTGGATCATTAGGTTGTCTAATGGTTTACATAAAAACAACCACCATGTCTCATATAACTGTGAAACCGAAGTTCACTCAGGGGTTTAGTGTGACCAACGTAACTGTAGAGCAGACATGGGCTACTGACATCGGCCAATCCTCAAATGTTGTTTAATTATTTGCCCCAGTTGTTATAGAAAGGTGAAATAGTTGAAAGCACAATGAGTTCTTTTCATTAGATTACAGCTGCCAAAATTTATTAAATTCCTATGGTAGAAGTGCTCGGTCCATTCTGGCATCCAAGATGACCATTTGTGGCCCTCGCATTCTTCAGGACTCTCCATCACTGATGCTCAGGCACAGTCTGCTTCCTGTTTTATCTAAAAGTCACATCACAAGTCACTGACGTGCAAACAAGTCCCGGCTACATTTAGAACACCACAAGGACTGTTTATCTCGACAAAACCTTGTCTAAACAATGTGCTTATGAACAGGTGCACTTAACAAATCGATATTTACGTTGTGATGTGACAGGTGGTCAATGTTAATCTCGGATGCAACGCCAGAATAGAAGTCTTCCAACAGAATCACTTAAATTTTCACAATATGTTGATGGTCGCTAATATTAGCTGCACGTTACTGGCAGCTGGTTGTCCTGCACGAGTAAGCCCGAGGACACGGTATGTGCAAGTTCGCCCGGCAGTGCTGTCTGGGTGGGGCTGGCTCCCCTCGTGTCCTCCTGTGTGACCGAAGATGGAAACACCAGCCGGCCGGTGGTCCACTGCCAAACGATGAGGCTGTTCAATCATCACGTCAGCATCAGTTCACTTTATCCTCCCCAAAACAGCCCGCCACCATTCCCACTACGTTTTCGGGATGATTTTATGTCTCCCAATGTTTCTTATGTTTAAATTCCTCCAGAGGACCAACAAATGTTAAACAAAGACACATAATCAAAGACGACACCGGAGGGGAAACGGGATACGGCTCTGAAAGCTAGCAACGGTAGCTTTAGCTTGACGCTGATGTAAACGAAACGACAATGCTAACCGTTAGCAACGGCTGGTTAGATACAGTATCCCGGCTCTGTAATTTCAATAGCCAATGTAGCTGTAAACCGACAGCCGCCACCGCGAAGCCGCTCTCCGGGTCGAAACGTCAGCCGGATCCTGTCAAGACAAGCTAATTAGCTGGATGGCCATCATTAGCCCAAACTGTGCACTCACCAGGAGCTTCTGCCTCAAAGATGGAGCTCGCCGGGCTGCTCGGAAAAAAACGCCGCACCTCCCTCACGAGCTACAGCGGGAGCCGCGGTTAGTAATCGCAATGGTCACCGGGGGTACCAGCCTAGGTTTACCGAGCGTCCGCCTCGCTTCCTCCCACCCGGTTCTCCCGTTTCACCGCGAGGTCGAGTGTCAAACGCGCGCCGAAAACGCGAAGGCACCACTGCGCCCCCTAGAAACTATTTAGTGGAACTACAGCTTTGTATAATTCATGTGAAGGACCTGCGCTGCCCATGAAGAATACTCAGAAAATAAATACTCAGTCAAATACTGATTCTAAAAAAATCCAATTTATAATGATTAATACTCAAATTAAAAATATTGTATTGTTAAAAACAAAAGCAACACACCTTGTGGGGTTTTTTTTAAATAATTAAGTTTAAAGCATTTAGAATGCAGCATAGAAGTGAATGACAAGAAAATAACTTGCGTTTTAACCTTTGAAAACACTCCTATTTAAGTATTCTATTATCACCATTGTAAAAGAATGGGATTTTTAATGAAGTTTATTATTTGAATAGTGAGCGCGTTTTTCAAGGATGTGACCGAGTCGTGCGACAACACACTTCCTTTACGTCACGGTTCCCGTCTTTTTCGTTTCCGGGTGTGCGTTCAAGCCTCCCTCTGCAAGCGGGAGTCTCTCTGAGAAGTGAAAGATGAAGATCGTCACCTGGAACATTAATGGCATCCGGACCTTTCGAGGAGGCATTAAGAAGGCGCTTGATTCTCTGGATGCGGATATAATTTGCGTACAGGAGACCAAAGTAACGCGTGAGTGGTTATGAGAAAGATGTACTGAAAAAGCTGTCTAAAGTCCAACTGCAGTTTGTAAACATTGAAAACTAAACTAGTTTTGCTCTCGTAGGAGACCTGCTGGATGAAAGGACCGCTATTGTTGATGGCTACAACTCCTATTTCAGCTACAGTCGAGGACGCAGCGGCTACTCAGGTTCACTGCACTGTCATAAATGACCGAAGCACTTTATTTTGAAGCCTTTTCTCTCATGATAAATATAGAAAAGTCTTTTCAATGTTCTTTCTGTTGCCATGTTCAATAAGAAAAACAAAACTTCAACTTGTTGATTGCAAAAAAAATCCCAGACCAGTTCTAAACTGATTCAGCACAAATGTTTGCTCTGTTGTTTAATTTGGAAGGGTTATAACTGGTCATAACAAGCTTTTTTTAATTTTCTGCGTGTTTGATAAAATAACACAATGTAATTAGTTGAAATGTGGCATTAAGGTCGTATTTTCCCTGCTTGTCTTTCTGATGTGCACTGTGCACAGGCGTGGCAACATACTGTAAGGACACTGCCACTCCGTTTGCTGCTGAAGAGGGTCTTACAGGTCTGCTCACCAACCATGAGGGGGCCGTCGGGTGCTACAGTGACCACGCTGACTTTTCAAACGAAGAGCTGCAGCTTTTAGACAATGAAGGGCGAGCTGTTGTCACACAGCACAGAGTGATGTAAGTCAAAGCACCATGTGGAGCATGTTAAATGTGCTGCAGCATGTTTCTCTACATGGTCTAAAGTCATACAAGTCATATCTCTTCTCTATGTTACACTGAATAAAGCTACTCCAGTTCCTGTATTGGTTTGTTTTCCCCCTCTCAGGTGTGAGGACGGAGAGCGAACTGTGAGCGTGATTAACGTCTACTGTCCGAGGGCCGACCCTGAGAAGCCCGAGCGAAAACAGTTCAAGCTGCAGTTCTACAAGCTGCTTCAGGGCCGTGCTGAGGCCGTGCTGAACGACGGGAGGTGAGAGAGCTGTACAGTTGCTACAGACCAAGCAGGGAGCACAGGTGTATCCTGCTTCACCACATAGGTTTCCTCCTTCAGCACAACAGTTCACACTGGCACATGTATGACAAACGCGAGTATGGACACAATTATGAAATCTAAAGAAATCATTCATCATAACAAGCAGATGTCTTTTGAACAATGAGTTTGTTCTCGTCCTTCCCTTGTGTGGTTCTAAGTGTGACACTTAAGTCTAATGTTTTTCTATCCGTTTCTTTCTTTCCTCTTTTTTACAGCTCTGTGATCGTTTTAGGAGATGTAAATACGTCTCATCGGCCGATAGACCACTGTGACCCTGCTGATGCTGTGAGTAAAATGTTCCAATACTGTTTCGTGATTGTTTTACTTCGTGTATGTCTAACTTGCAAAGACTGAGAAGAGCTACACGTTTGAACTGATCCCATGCCTGCACATTAAAGACAAGTCTACATTTAGCTGCTGTTGAGTTTGAGTGCAAAGACTGACAACAGGGTAAATCAGCATGGTTCTCCCCCCAAAAAGAAAGAAATACTTGAAATGAAATGACATTCATTTGCATTCTGAATCTAAGCTGAACTCTTTCTCTCATCACTCAGGAAGATTTTGATGAAAATCCTGGAAGAAAATGGCTAAGTGGGTTCTTGCATAACAGCAAACAAGAAGAGGACCAAGAGGAGGAGGAAAGAGATGATAAATCGGACTGTGGTGGAAAATTTGTGGATACTTTTCGATATTTCCATCCAACTCGCACCCACGCTTTCACGTGCTGGTCCACTCTCACTGGAGCGCGGCAAACCAACTATGGCACACGCATCGACTACATATTTGCTGACTGCCAGCTGGCCAAGGAGCACTTTGTGGCAGCAGACATCATGCCAGAGGTGGAGGGGTCGGACCACTGTCCCGTGTGGGGCGAGCTCAGCTGCTCTCTCCTCCCCAGCGCCAGACCTCCCCCCCTCTGCACGCGCTACCTGCCAGAGTTTGCCGGCAAACAGCAGAAACTGTCACGCTTCCTGGTGAAGGTGGATCAGAAATCAGTCGCGGCCGAGCAGAATGACTCGATACCGGGCTCCCAAGAGGAGGACGAGAGGAGGGAGAATCTGAACCCGCTGGGAGCTGCAAACACATCTGGTACAAAACGGTCCTTACCAACAGAGGCTGCTGCCCCCAAAGGAAAGAAAACCAAGATGGTGAATTCTTCTGCAAAGCCACAAGGCAGTTTACTTTCCTTTTTCAAGCCCAAACTGACCAATATCAAGCCGTGTGAGGGAGCAGGCAATGTGGACGGGAGTGAAGAGAAAGCCTCCACAGCAAGAGAAGAGTCCTCCGGAGAAACGGAGCTGAACAGCAGCGGCGTCGCAGTGGAAACTGAAAAACGGGCGACGACGAAACCTCTGCAGCCTCAGCCCGCCGAGGGACACGCGGACGCTAAGAAAGGGGCGTCGCAGGTGTTCTGGAAGTCGGTGTTTCACGGACCCCCACCACCGCCCAGCTGCAAGGTCCACCGGGAACCCTGCGTGCTGCGCACTGTTAAAAAGGAGGGGCCCAACGTTGGCAAGCAGTTCTTTGTGTGTGCCCGACCTCAGGGACACGCCTCCAACCCCGAAGCTCGCTGTAATTTCTTTGCCTGGGTGGAAAAGAGTAAGTGACGAGTTCACTCTACAAACTGAAAACTGATCCGTCAGGTAAAACTCAAAACCAGCACTGTAACACTGACTTCTTTTTCAATGTGTGTCTATTTTTAGCAGAATAATAAACTAATTATTTTATATTACTTTGTTTTTTGGTTTTATTTGTGAGAGTGACCAGCGCTGGTGTTGCTCAATAAACGCATCTCTTGTAAGCGTCCCCCATGTATGTCCAGTAGGTGGCAGTGTTGGGGAGCTGCTCACAAAGCTTTAGTTCAGGAAACAAAAAGTAACTTTCCATACTTAATAGGCACCGTCAGCTGCACACACCCGCGGTAAAAGCCCCTCTACAGCGAGCCAGTAAACTGAGCCTTTTAGCAATGATGTAATTTTCATGTCTGAGAATGACTCTTACGTGACCCCAGAAAAACTGGGTCACTGTTACAAAATTCATCTGGGGACTCTTAAAAAGTACATCAGGAGGTTGGAGGAGTATGGAGCCGGGCTGCGGGGTGGAATGAACCAGGCACTACGTGTTGCCTGAAAAAGGAGCCATGGGGGTGACTTGGCTTCTGACACAGCAACATATTTCTTTACCCGCGCAGTAGCTGAATCTCCTCCTCCTCCTCGCTTCTCCTCCCCCGCTCCTACAGCTGCGGAGAACTCAATGACTCCCTGAACAGCGGCTTTTGGGGACAGCGACGAGTTTCAACTCTCAGCCCCAAACTCCTGCCTGGACTACAGAAATCCCTCAGTAGCGCCAAAAGGTGAGTGGGGTCGGAATAAGCGCGGACATTGGAGCGCTCCGCGTCCGTTCTTGCGCACGGAAGGCGCAACTTCTCATTTACATTCGGAGTAGTACATTCGGCTACTACTGGGAGTGGAAACATTGCACATCATAAAATATACATTTTACACCCACGTTTCGTTTTGAACGTGTTTTGGGGGTTTCTCGCAGCCTTAAGATATATTTGAACTCATGCAGGCTGTTGTGTTGGCAGTGCGCGCAGCGCTGGGATGGATTTTTATACTACTGAAATAGGAGAGATCATCTTGGCTCCACATGGCGGCAAAACTCGTGGAGCAAACCTGACATCAAATATCCCTCGCGTGTTTTTTATTTAAAGAATAAATAAAAATAGCAAAAAAAATCTTAAAATGAAATCCCATCAACGCTGGTGTGATGTCATGTGAGAGTGGGCTGAATCCCCCCTCCTAATTCCCTTGTTTAATTCCTTGCAAACGTCACTGGGGTCATTTCAGGTCATCGAGACAGTCATTATCATTCAAATATTTAAACTCAGCTAATCTGAGGTGGCCTTCTTCTCTCCAAGAATTCAGCTGTTCCAGTCAGACCGATAAACAGAAACATACCAGCGTAAAGACATTGTAAACTTGGCGCAGGAACACCACATTGGATCTCAAACCAACAGAAAAGAGACATATTCCGACAACGTATTTGTGCAAGGAACAGATAAAGAAAGATGTGGGTGTGTTTTGGGTGTGTTGCCAAGGTCGAGGAGCTGTGCTCAGTTCAAACTTATCAGCCATCTGAACTGTCTTCTCTCAGAAGTGGATCGCCTTCCAGTTCTGATAAACCACTAACAGGTTTAACATGTGTAGCTGTTTACTGGCCTCCACAGCAAATATGTGCATATAGTTTCATCTCCGTGATTAAAGGGGCTTCTCCAAAATTCAGGTTTTGTCCACACTCTCAGCATTAGCATGTATCATTTTATTAGGGATAACAATTAAAAAAGTAGAGAAAAATGTCTCAATGCATAAAAGTATTGTGATTTTTTTTCTTGATTGAAATGAGGAAAAAGACATCCTGAAAAAATATCTGTTAATGTGTAATAAATCTCCCAAACTCAACAGGAAAAACAACTTTCCATCGTATGTAAATAGCTTCTCATTGTGGACTAAGCATGGTAATGGGGTTCCCATTTGTCACGCGTAAAATGCACTAAATCTTTGTTTCCACTTGCGCGTGTCTCCAGGTCACACTTTGTTTTGCTCCCAGCTCTCACGATATTTCCACTCTTAAGCACAATCACATGTGAGCAATCTTAAAAAAGCTCTTATCTCCTAAGCTAATTACCATCGCTATGACTTCCAGCAGGCTGCAAACTGTTAGCCACTCTGCTGCTGCTGCTGTAACAAAGCCCACCTCAGATTACACCCATGTAAAAGCCTCCCCCTCCCTTTTTTGACTCTGTGGTCTGTAAGGAAATGGTTAGTCTTCTGTGTGAGAGCCCCCCCCCCTTTAAAGGTTGATGAGTTCTTGGGATTTGCCTGAAACTACAGACTGTCAGTAAAAAATGGAGGAACATGGGTGTTGTATTGCTTTGGGAGCAGCTCCAGAGTTCCCACCACTCCAGACACCTGGTAAAAAGATCCCCCTCGTGTCCTAACAGCCGGCGCTACCTGTGACTGGTTGAACAAGGGGTTAAGCAGCTCTGGGTGTTCCCATTTCCTGCTTGCTATCCCTCGCAGCCTGTAATCTCTCTCTCACTCTCTCCTCTCTTCACTACCAAGGAGCTTTGGAGCTCCGCTCCCAAAGACCAACTAAATTTACTCACAGGAGGAGTCTGGAAATTGAGTTTTTCTCGCCCCAGGATTTCATTCTGTCAACATTCAGAAGGAAAAGTCCTCGTTTTGACTCTGGATCATTAGGGTGAGTGGCTGAGGAACTGTGTCACGGATGACTTTTCTGTCTCAGATGGGGAGGAAGGGAACGGCTGGCTGTTAATAGTGTGCGACTCTTGCATCAGACGAGAACCATGTGGTACTCACCGCTTGACAGAAAGGCAACGTAAAACCTTCTGTTGTCAAGTTCAAATGGCAAACTTTTGTCTTTTTTAAAGGGACGTATTGTTCAAGCATGTTTTGTAATAGCAGGTTGCTGAACACTTTCGACAGAACAGCGGGACAGCTGGGTTGCATAAAGTAACGGAAACACTACGAGTGCTGCTTTTCTTAATGGCTTTTTCACCTTTTGCCAACAGTTTCCACTCCGTGAGAGCTGCACTCGTGGCCGGTCGAACAGCCAGAGCACAGCCAGATAATAACACACCAGATTTCGCCTCGTTTTGAAATGGAAATTTAGTTTGGCATCTGTGACGTAAATAGACACCGGCTCCTCCAAAAGTGTGTCGCAGTGAACGTTAAAATGACAAACTATTTCTGGCGTATACTCTGTGCTTTGTTGGTTGTATGTGTTGGCCGCGAGCCATGGGAAAGTCACCGGGTATGAAGCTAAAGAAAGTTACTCCAACCAAACTTGATGACCTGAGGCCAACATACAGGGAGGAGGCGAGTCTGTGTTTAGACCAAATCGCACCATTTACACAGGAACTCTTTGTCCCACCTCTGTTGCTCACTGCTATCCACAGTCAAGTTGTATGGATTATTGTACATCGGAGGCTCGTCCGGTGCCGAGCGCAGGAATGCCACAGATTCCAATTTTGTGTGAGACTCTGAAGGAATGGCAAAATGTCGCGCAAGGGTGTCCTTTGGGGTCAGATGTGAAAATCCTGAGGGCAGTTTGACCCACAGACAAGGGGAAGTATCTCATGACCCCGTTCCGGGAGCGGCGTCGACCCACGCTCGCTCCCGCAGCGTGTCCGTGCCAGCTTTGTGTGGCCTACAACGGATTAGTGCAACATAAGTCCTCTGACAACATTTGTTATTTAAAGCTGTTCATGTGTCTCAAGCTTTAAATGGACTTACACTCCACAACAAGTGGATGCTTTTCTTGGAGCTTTTTGTTGTCCTCTGACATTTTGGTCTTTTACGCTTTTGAAGAGAGCAAAAATCCAAGTAACGGCAGAATAAAAGTATTTTTTAACAGTTAAAAAAACACTGTTGGTGATGCTGGCATGCATTAAACTTTACACAGCTCAATCAGGGGCTCTGCCCTTTGGAAACACCATAACCTTCTCTGTAATTTATTGGTCTTATCGCTTTGATGCGTCACATCCAGTACAAACAATAGTTTTCTCTTTAGTGGCTTGAGGTCTTTAAACTCGACTCCCGGTCCGTCTCTGTGACACTTCTGATATTTACAGTCATGTAGAGTCGAGCCAAGGCCAAAGCTAAATGCATCGCTCCTCTCCCACAGCTCCCTGTAAATGGCCTTATTTAAACTTTAACAAGTGAAGACAGATCTCATGAAAAAGTGGCGCGTACAGAAGCAATATAAAACACACGATGACACATGGTGACATCAGGAGAGGGTGTCAAACATTTGGTCTGTGGTGTCATGCCAACCACTGCAGCTGGGGCGTCAAGCATATTTTAGTTCGGGGCCCACATGGAGCCAAATACGATCTCATCTGAGCCGGACCAATGAAATAATTCAATGTTTACCTTCTGAGATCATCTTGCAGGTTGTATGTGACACGTTTCACACCCCGGCTGTGGAGGGTCCGAGTGACGGTGCTGGGAAAATATAACGAAGAAGTGAACTTAAACTGTTCAGTGTAGATCATTTTTGTTCTGAGCTTTTGTTCCTGTTTCTCCAAAAAAGTAATCTGACTTTAGACCATAACTGAGCATCAGATGGCAATAAAAGTCACTCCAGGAGGGTTCTGTCAAAGCTTGCAACGTTTACAAGGCAGTTAAACTGAGTTAATTGTGGATGTTTTCAGAATGTTATCGTACTTGTTTGTTCCAAAAACAAGTCGCAAAACCAGTTTTATTTGAGTTAGGATTTTGAGAAATGACAGGAAATCTCAAGTCTCAGGACTGTGTTTAATAAACACTTTGTTTTGCTTTTTTCTTTCAGGCCTTTTAAAAGTTCAAGAAAGATAATTTAAGTTTGGCAAAAAGTAAATCAACCAAAGCGAATCAAAATGGAGCTTCAGAAGATGAATGGACACAGCAGAGATGACGGGTGAGCTTCAACATGGCAGCAAAGATCAACTTTGGACATAGTTTCAATCAAATCTATCCAGAAATGCCTCAATTCACGTTGTTTATACTCAGTTAAATGTTCTGCCTTTGTAGATTTGATGGTCTGGAGGCGATGGCTGAGCACGATGAGTTCCTACCACACAAACCTGGTGCAAAGAAAGAAATCCACTTCACAGACGTGAGTCGTCCTGCTTCACATCTGAACGGCTGCAGTGAAATGAAACAGTGAACTCAACTGATGTTGTCCTTGGGATTTTTGTTGGTGGGGACAATGAACTGAACTGGCTTCGCTCTGACGTTTTGTGACCACAGTTCGAGGGGAAAACTTCCTTCGGCATGTCTGTCTTTAACCTCAGTAACGCCATCATGGGAAGTGGAATTCTGGGATTGGCCTTCGCAATGTCCAACACCGGAATCATCCTTTTTATGTGAGTATTAAAGCGAAATAAACATCAAACTCTGCTTGAATTGTGTGGGTTTTTTCCAGTATGTGCTGGAGTGAGATCAAATTGAGTTCACGCTTTAATGTCGTGGTGCGATAAATCAAGGCTGCAGGAACCCTAATGTGTCTAAGACTGACGACAGTGCTTTTAGTTATAATGCTGGTAAAGTTTTAAACTATTTTCCTCCTTAGGTGAAAAATTAAAGGTGACAAATAACTATTGCTTGAGGAAAAGGACGTTTTTGACCATTTTGACTTGCATCACCTACTTGTGCCTTTGCAGTCATGCAGCTCGATGTCTTAATAGAGTTTACTGTGTCTGTTCCTGTGCACAGCGAGGAGCAGCGTGATAAATCCAGCTTCTTGTGATTTATATTTAGTATTTGGGTATTGTGCACTCTCCTGGAGGCAGCAGAAATAGAGGAGCGTCATGTGAGGGTTTAAATAAGCAAAGTCCAAAAATATATACGATATTCCTCTGATTTTCTATAATCTTGTGGATTTCTTTTGCTTTAAATTTTGAGGGTTCTACTAATTCTTACTCTTTGTTTTGAATCAATATGTCTTTTTCACTCTTTCAAAGTGATTCTGACTTGAGAATATTTGATACTTAGAGTGAAAAGAAGGACTTTTTTTGTTTAAGGTAAGAATTGTGGCTGTAATTTCCCATTGGCTGAAGGTTTGACTGTGTCAGTGGATGGCATTTGGACACAGTTAATAGATGAGCCTTTTAAGGTCAGAATCTGGGCCACGAGATCGTGTATTTTTGTGTTTGGGCCGCTTTGCGTTG
>JAUESF010000050.1:13803261-13818358 GCA_032274765.1 Malacoctenus tetranemus
TTTTTTTTGTCTTCTAATGCAAATGTCCGTGCTGTCTTTCAGCATGAATTTTGAGACCGACTCAGAGGACGAACTGGAGAAGGACCGAGGTAAAAAAAATAAAAGCTTTTATTTGAATAAAAAAAAAAAAGGAAAAACAGTCGTATCGCTTTTCCCACCTGACTGAAAGAAGACCTAATGTAATATTGATATAATAGGCTCTTATGTGCAGTGTTGAGATGCGCAGTTGATGAGTTCAGGTAAAGGGCGCTCCAGAGATTTAGCCCCACGCGTCCATAAAGTTCAAGGACTTGCATGGAGACGAAGCAGAGAATCAGAGCGGCTCGTCTCGAAGCTGAATTTATTTGTAACGTGGCCCGAACTCCAACAATCCTGCAGATGATGCTGGAAATTGGATCGAAGCCTCATTTTAAAACATCGCACCACAAAAACAACTTGTTTTTGGTGGATTATTTCTGGGTTGAGCTTAAACCAAAAAGCGTGTTCGTTTCTCTTAATAAATGATGGCACATTTGTAAGGAACATGCATCTGTGGGATGAGCATCAGAGCTGAAGATGGTAAATTGCTTCCTTCAGAAAATGTTCCAAAACCTGATCAATCAGCTTCTGTCATTGAGTCTAATTGGTTTTGGATGATTGATGCTAAACGGATGCCTGAGTGGCTCCACCTGAGTCTACCAGAAGCTCAAAGCCAGACTCAGTGGCAAAACAAGCTGTTTATTTATTCATCTTAACTGAGTCTCTGTTCAGACTCATCAGGTTTCTGCAGCTTACATTTCCTCTTTTACCGTCTGCAGAGACGTCCAACTTTGGGATTGTCCGGCCGAGGGCTGAGTGTCCGGTCATCGTGCAGCCGGAGATCGATGTGGAGGTAAGAGATCAAACTGAGACAAAACGTCACAACCCCACCAGAAGGTTACTTTCTAGATTTATATAAAGATTACAGTCTAAATCAGAGGTGTCAAACTCAGTTTAGTTTAGCAGCCACGTGCAGCTGTATTCGATATCAAGCAGGTCAGATCAACAACACAAGGGTGTGTTGATATAAATAATGGCAACAGGTTTCCTTTTTATTTACAAGCAAGTAAATAAAGCTACATTACACAACCTTCTAAATTTAACCTGCTTCAGTTTATCTCTAGTAGAAAGGTAGCTAGCTTTCTTTGACCTCTTGTTTAGTAATAGTGCTGCCATCTGCTGTTCAGTTTTGGTTCCTACAAGTGTGAAAAAACTCTAGTTTTACCAAAGTGGTTAGATCCACAGTGGAGGAGTTGGCATCAGAAACGCATTGGGATCATTACACAGTCTAGGATCATCTTGGAGGTCCGATTAGACCCTTTGGTGGCCGCGGGCCGCAGGTTTGACACCCCTGGTCTAAATTGTCTATCGTTATTCTTTCATGTTGCCTTCAATCTCAAACTCCTCATTGGACTCGGTTCAAACGCTCTGCATGCAGTTGTTGACACGTTCACATGTTCCAGGTAAGCAGGCTAATTGCTTCGCTCCATTACAGGAGTCCCGTGTCTGAATAAACCATAACAGACCTCTCTGTTGAAATCCTACAGCTCATCTTTATCGGCTTGGTTGTTTTATGTATTTTTCACAGCTCATTGAAGCTTCGGCAACAACTTAGGTAATGTCTTCGCTTCTCACCGCTGTAGCACGAGAACTGTATGTTCTGTACTTTCTGTGTCAGCGTCTCGTATTCATCTCATAGTGCATGCCGGTCGACTTCTTTGCACCTCTAGCTGTAATGTCGTTCTCTTGCTTCCAGGTAAGTCAGATCACTAATATGTCGCCTCACCTCGTGTAGTCTCGTTTTTGAATGTCCTGTATGTTCACATTATTTGGGATGGAAGTGAGAACCTCCTCTTTATATTCTTGTTTTGGACTGAACTGCATCTGAAACTGACAGTGTTGCAGTCACTGTTGAAATGAAGAGGACCACAGTGACTCTGCTGCTGTATTGAGGAGAAACTAACCTTTTAACCAGTTTAATTTCTTTCTCTGCTGAAATTTAGATGAGAACTTACATACCAAGTTTCATGTCATGTTTTGGAAATCACAGATTTCCTAAAAAGTACATTTTTTGAAGTTTTATGTTGTGAATAAATTAGTTTCAGTAACTGCAGCACTGCAACATTTCTTACGATTGTATTTTTGAGAGGTCAAACTTTTATCACATTTTTTGGGATAAAGGTTCATTATCAGACCTGCACACATTCTGCTGCTTCTTCTCTTCCTCCTCCTCCTCCTCCTCCTCGTCCTTTCTTTTTTTTCCAAAAAAGTTCATGACTAGCGAGGTTTGAGTAGCGCTGACACACCTGCCTCACACAGCACCGAGTCTGTCAGTGAACCTCTCCACAGAATAACAGGAGCCTCTGATAATAATGTCTCACTGATACGTGGATGGACTTGCCAGGCATGAACTCATCCAGCTCATCTCCGTGTTTCATGTCAGTGTTTCACATGCATGCGTTTTTTTTCTTTCTCTTGATGGAGCATAAAAATCAAAAGGTGAATCATTCAACTACTCAACTCTGAACATTAGCGCTTTAGACTTTGCAATGTTGATTTGGCTTGAAATGACATCAGGTATATTTTGGGAGTCCTCGTTCGGAGGTTTTATGTAATAACTGGCAGTTAAAGTTCAGGGTTCTTTCAACCTTATTTGGTAAACGCTGATTTTTGAAGGTTTTTCCGGTCGTAGGGGTTTAATCATGACGAAATGTAACTCGTAGGCAACTGAGCTTGTTTGGAGGCTTTGTTGTTTTTCACCTCACATCTGAAGGTTTAACCAGTCCTCACTGACTGGTTTATCTGGGAGAATCTCCCAACACTCATCAGTCTGATGTGATGAAACCGTCGCAATGAGAGGTTAGAAGTCTTGCTGCACTCGCGCTGTCTCAGCCGTGTGGCCTGTGTCCACGCTGTTAATGATTCAGTGACGGCAGGTGTTTTTTTTTTTTTTTCTGCAAGAGTTTGTTAAAAACATCTTGCTGCTATGAGGAAAAACACTGCAGGATCTGAATATCTCTAATCAAAGCTGGTTGAAAAATGTTTCCCACTCAGTTCCCTTCGATTTCATCTCTATAAACACAACACGACGTAGGGTTGAACACTGAAGCCGTAACACATTCTTATCTATCCGTCTCCTCCTATCTAACACCGACATGCTCTATCTGAGCTCTTCAGTTAGTTGTGTGTGTGTGTGGTTTTTTTTTTTTATGTGTCTCGCTCCTGCATTTGTTCCTCCAAGTGCTGTTTTTCTTATCTGCGTTTTTGTTTTACATTGTAATGACTTCATCTTGATATGACCTTGGGTGTTTGTCACGGCCGCCTCATAAGAGCCGCGACTCGTTTCCACTTTATTGGCTGTTTTCCTTTCTGGAACAAAATGAAGTGAAAATGATTTTTTTTTTCCTCCCCTGTTTTTGTGGGGATGGCATTAGTTCCAGTTTATGCAGCTGAAAGGGAAAAACAACCCCCTGCTCTGTTGATTACATTCAAATCTGTACGTTGGGTAAACTTGAGGATAAAATTCTAATGAAATTTGCTCTGATCTTGTTTTTCTTCTCTTCTCCGCGTCAATAATATTTCCAGCGATCTGGTGACAGGAGAAGCCGAGAGGTTATCATCATAAGGATCCGCCTGGTGTTATGTTTGCGTTTCCACGTAGTCACAATGTCAGCATGAGGTCCATTTTATGGGAAAGCATTAGTATGCAGCGAAATGCTTTTCTTCCCCTCTGTGTGCAACGTTTAGTTTGAATACAAATCTTTCCTCCTTTGTCTCCGCGCTCTCCGAGCTGTCACTGTCGTCTCCCTGTTTTACTTCAACAGATTGCAGCTCACCCACCTGGTCCCTCCGTCCCACCCAACCAAGAGCCTCCATCTGTTGATGGCACACTGTCCGCTCACACTGTACTCCCAGATGAACAATCTCCTCGCACGTCTTCCGAACCAACACCTCAGTCTAATTCGTCCTCTGTACCTGGTGCCAGTGAACCAGCCCAGCCAAATAAGTCAGCGCCTTCACCCAGACTCCACTGTGAATTAGGGAACCAAACGTCCGAGCAGCCGATAGACGCCGGTCCTCCTGCACGGCCGCCAGCCTCCACCCCTCCTCTGCAGCAAGAGTCCAAGCTAAGCTCAGACGAGCCCCAGGCGGACGGGGAGGAAAGCGCTCCATCAGAGGTCTCCGCACGTCCTCTGACCCCAGAGAAGGTTCCGTGGTCAGAGGAAGGTCGGACCGAGGAGCCAACCAGCCACCGTCGTCTCCTACTGCAGCCCGAACGCGTCTCTGCTCCCAGTCTGTCCGGAGGCTGTGAGCCAGAGGCCGCTGAAGGGTTGAGTGAACTAGCTGAAGAGTGGTCAGAAGGTCCCAACGAGTCTGCGGCTCGTGAAGGCAGCACGCCGGCTCTAGTGTCCCCGGGAGCAGGCGGCGAAGCTCCACCATCACCTGAGCTCGCGGAGAACACCCCAGAGAGCGCTGGTGTCTCCGAGGTGAGCCACAGCTCAGCTCCTCAGTGTGTCTCACCCTGGGAAGAGACAGGAAACGCCTCCCGTAACTCCCCCGGCACACTCACGAAGACTGCACCCAACCTCCAGCCCCACGTTTCCGAGGCCCAGCCTGAGCACGGCATGAGCAGGAACGTGATGCCCACCGCTGTCTTCCTGAGCGGACTCCTGTCTCTGTCCATCGTGCTGCAGGAGCCCAGCGCTCTCCTCTTCATTGGACTACTTCTGGTTTTGAACCGTTTGTGATTGAAGGCGTTTCCTGCTCCCCCGTTTCTTTTTCTTTTGTTCGTCTCTTTTCGAGTTAAGTGCCTTGTCATGACTCCAGATGAAGCCATCCAGTGACACAGCACACGAGTCTCCCACAGAAAGTCAGTATTTTTATGCAAAGTCTAATGCAAGAGAGGAACTATTTAAAATATAAAGGCAATATTTCAATGCATTTGACAACACAGGTTTGACGTTGTAGAGTAGCCATCACCTCATTTCTACAACAGTGTGACAACTCCAAAAACAAACACAAAACATGGTGTGTGATGTTTTTTGTCAGTGGTCTGTGACTCCTTTGTCCTGTGCAGTACGTGGTGTTGTGTCCTGATTTAACCCATCAGTTCTACATATCACTTTTCTGACTGCTGTCGTCAATGTAGCTGAAGCTGCCATGAGTTGAACCTTTGTGAATTCCATGTGTTTTTATGTCTTTAATGCAACACGAAAGCATTACCATAGAAGGAAAATAAAGAGATTTATTATTACCAATGTGATTTTTGTTTACAAAATGCAAAACATGGCGATGTGTAGCATTTTGCCTTAACGATAGATAAAGAGAAGATCCAAATTGCTGCTGCTTGAAGGACAAAAGTGAGGAAGAGAGTTTATTGTCGCATATAAAAGGGATATTTATTAAAGATTATTGCACCTTTTATTTGATAGGTCTTCCCGGTCGTGCTCGTCGTAAAGCCCATGTTGTTGTTGCGCAGCGCCTAACTTTTGTAACGCTACTCGGAGAAGCTCCCAGCGGGGCCGCAGCACTGTATGACATGTTTGAAGTGATGAAAGTTTCTGCGGGGTGTTGCCATTAAAACCGTGGTCGCAGACCCTGCAAGCCTTCTGTGTCTCCTCTGCTTCTTTTCATGCACGCCACCAACGAATCGCCAGGTAATGACACAGAGCAGAAGATTTTGGACACCTTTAAAATAACATCAGAGACTTCGGCGCCTCCGTCACTGTGGGGTGGGGTGGGGTGGGGTGGGGGGGGGGTGTTCAGCTTTGCTTGAAGTGGAAATACACAGACGGCAACATGAGCCGCAGAAAGCAGCCAAAGGTCACGCATTGCATTGAAGTCAGGGTGTCTTGCGGTGCACACAGGCCATTGTAAGATGAGCTCAGTGTTTGAAACTCCTCAAGAAATCTCCTTCAATGATACATGATGACATCTTGCAGGCTGCTTCTAATCCGGTACGATGGATTTAGTTTTTTCTTTTCTCTTTTTTCCAAACGTTAGAAACGACTCAGATGTTCCTTTGATTAATCAGCCCCACAATCTGTTAGAATAACTTCAATAATTTCCAACCTGTATTTGTTTTTCATTTGTCTCCGAGTGTCAGGCATGCTTTGCATTATATATGGCCTCTGTGTTTGGCCTTAAAGCTGAATTATTACTCAGAGCACACTTGCACTTCATAGACTTCTGCAGGGAAAAATGGTGGGAGTGATTCATTTGTGTGATGGTCACATAGCCTCTGTGTGGAGCGTATTAAAAAATTTAAGCAGACTTAAAACTGACCCAAGGAGGATAATCAGTGTGAATTTTTTAACAGGCGCTCGCTTTGAAATAATTACTGCCTTTTTAAGCAACAATCTACACCAACGAAAGCCTGTTAGGTGGTGATTTGAAGAGGGATTTTGTGAGTGTTGTGACATTATTACCAAACAGCAGTGTGAAGGAGCACTTTTCTGGCGTCTTGGGCCCGGTATGGCGTCACTCAGACGGGGCAGCTGATGTCTTTGAACAGTTGTTTCATCACTAGAAGCGGCTGAAAAAGAACTAGTTCTTCTTTTCTGAAATATCATCTGTGATGGTAAAATCCTCCCAGACAAGACAAATCTTGTTGTCTGTAATACCCCTCCTTTAACGTGTCAATGCACTCCAGAAGAATTAGCACTCATGGTCCACAAGCGATGATCGGCGTTATCTGCTCCATCACTGCAGACGTTTCAGTCCCAGAGACGTTTCCAGAGTCCACGAAATTGGACTGATGATGTTTTATTTGCTGCAAAATATAATCATAGACGTTGCAAATCTGCCACAGTAACATCACACTCAGCTGCATCTGACTGCTTGTTTGATGGTAGTAGAAAGTACCACAAAATGCTGCTTTTTCTCATATCACGAACCTTTTTCTTTTTTTTTTGCATCCTAACTGCTGAGTCAGGAAGCTGAAGGAGCTAGCTCTGGAGCTAGCATTAGCTTCAGACTTGGGGGTGGAAGCTGAAGTCACTGCGAAAGGGATCCAGGAAGTAGTAAGTAAGGACAGACGCAAAACATTAAAAAATGTTGTTTATCCACCAGGAAATATTTTGTTGATCTGTCGGAGTGAGCTGAGGTGAGAAGGTGCTAAAGGAAACGGGTGATAACACACTATTTTGAACAAGGTGGATGGGGGTGGGCTTTAATTGAGGGGAAACAGCCTCATTGGCTGGAAAGTTAGTAAACACCTGCAAGTGCAGAATGATGTCATCGTCTGGATGATTTTCCTTATGCAAGATTCAAAAACAAGGTTTGTCTGAGGATTTTCTTTCAGTTCATATCAAACTGTGAAAATTACACAACCCAAAATGTTGCTTCTTTTCTCCAGTGTAGATAAAAAGTGGGGCTGGGTGTTCGACATGAGGCCCCGGTGTGTCTGGCTGCGGCCCTGTCGGGCCTGTGCGTGAGTCACGTCGGGTCCAGTCAGCCCAGTCTGTCACTGGGGGCAGGAGACCGGCGGAGGACGCAGCTGGCGGACAGCTGGGGCGCCGCGCTCCTCCGCGTCCGCACCGGACACACGCACACAAAAAACGCCGCGACGCCGGAGAAAAGATGGTCCGAATCAAACATCTTCCTCAAGTTATGGCCCACAGTGCTGCACAGGTCCGCCTCCCTCCCTCCTTCTCCCTCTCTCGCTCCCTCTCTCTCTCATCCACTCGCTCTCTCCCTCTCCCTCTCTCTCTCTCTCCCTCTCCTCTCTCTCTCTCCGAATAAATCCGACGGTTTCCGCGAATGTGCGAGCTGCCTCCTTGCAAGCAGCCATAATTGGGATTATTCAGGAATAATTCGCCTAATCCAGCCGCGCTGTTTTTTTGTGTGTTTTCCTCATCTTTTTCAACCCTGACTGTGATTTCGACGGCGCCTACGATGTGAAACCCTCCGTGGCATCGCTGGATTTGTCCTAAAAAACATATAATGTATTTGTTCTGTCATGGAGGCTTTTTCCTTTTTTTTCCTCTCCTGTGGACCATTAAGATGTAGCCCACCTTCGCTGGACAGCTAAACAAAGACTGCATATTAAGAGTTGAGGGTAAATACATCGCATTTTTTTGTGACTGGGAGATGGGAAAAAGAGACGTATCGAGGCTGTTGTCTGTGTGGACTAATTGTCCTGGTGCCACTAGCCAATATACACGCCAAGACGATTCATTTAGGGGATGCGCGATCTTTTTTTCCTCTCTGCCGTTTGTGGGTGGGTTATTATAAGCGTTGAAAATCTGACATCATTTGGATATACGAGGCGAACAAGATCTGTTTTTTCCCCCTCTATATATTTATATATATTTCGCATTAGCCTTCCTGGAAACCCATCCTCGACGTGATGCAACATAAGATGTGTTTTGTCGGATGAGATTCAGACCAAATGAACACATCCTCCTCTGTGAGACTGTAAAAGGGTGGCGGTGGCGGTGGATATTTTTTCTCCCCCCCCCCTCCTCTGTATGTCTCTCAACACGAGAGTCTCCATCCCGGATTGTTTGATCAGCTGTTGATTATTAGATAGCCTCCGCCGTCTTTATGTTCGCTATATGTTGCTCATTTTCGATTTTCCCTGCGATGGATTTATGCATAACAGGTGTCGTTTGAGCCCGACAGCACAGCGAGAGCATGAGGCTTTATTATGTGTTTTTCTCTCCATCTGACAAACAGTGAGACAAAGCGACTGGGATCCTTTTTTTGTTTTTGCCGTGAGGGAAGAACGGATCCAAAAAATGAGGAGATGAAAGGTAGGTTATCATCTCGCCCCTCTCTCTCTTTCTCTCTCTCTTTCTCTCTCTCTCTCCCTCCCTCCCTCCCTCTCCCCCTCCCTCCATCCCCCTCTCCTTCCCCCCCCTCTCTCCCTCTCTCTCACACGAAAACACAGCAGAGGTGATTTTGACACCTGTTCATCTGTTTTTCTCTCCACCCTGTGTGTTTCAGGCCTAGCTGACATGGCAGCCATTTAATCAGGTGAAATGATATTTTGTCAAGGTGGCAGAGGGGCTGCTCTGTTTGAGGGGGGAGAGAGAGAGGGAGAGAGAGAGGGGAAAAAAACAAGCTTACAGTTACAGCAAATCATATTGTGCTTCATGGCCTACATAGACAAGGCCCACCCAGACGAGCACGACTGGGTATTGTCATCATCTGGTGCCCACAAATAAGCCTTCGGGTCCTGATTTCGGCTTGTGTTCGGACCTCCACGTTCCGTCGTCGCCGTGTTGTCGATCCGGGGCTGATTTTCAGGTGCCTCGTCTCAATGCTGAGGCCCCGGGCTGTCGTGATCACAGCCATCATTTTCTCCTCCTGTTGAGTAAAACACCACCGTTCACACACGGGCCGACAGTGAAAAAAAACCAAATGGCTGCCTGCTCTGCCATTATATTCTCGTATTTGTGTGTGCTGTGAATGGTATAGATTACACCCTCTGCTCCTTAAAACGACTGTCACGCACGCACGCGCGCGCCGAGCAGCGGGCACAAAGCATAAAATGTTCCCCTCTCATTTACAATATCTTTGTTTGTTGGACATGCCCAGTGTTGGTTGTACTGTGTCTGCTCCATCCCCCCTGTACACCCCCATGCATTCACTCAAACACCCACACTTGCACAAAGTATGTGAGCTGTTGTATCTTAGCAACGGGCAAGGTAATTACTGAGAGAGCCAAGGAGCTGGCATGCTGTAGAGCTGCTGATCTGATCCCAGCCTTAGAGAAACAGGAAGGCACCGTTTTCCACTTTGTTGCCCAACACAGCACTCGTACAGTTTATTTATCCTGGTGAATGCGACTTTGGTCGGTTTTCAGTCACAAAAAAACCACACAGCAACCCAAAGTAGGTTAGACTGGCACCGTTTTCTTCGGTGGTCTTTGTTGGTTCGGTGTTGGTGGCGCCCGAGCTGGTTGGACCAGCGTTGAACGACGTCCAGACGTGCGGTGGACCGGCACAGACTGGGACAGGAAAGGCTGCAGACGAGCAGAGATAAGCAAAGACGAGCAAAGAAGATTATAAATCTGGGTAGTATAGATGTGCACAAATCCGGATAGCGTAGATCTGCATACGCCAGTCTCAGCAAAGCGTTGCCCGCCATAGAATATTATAAAATCAGCACAGACGACCATAAACCAGCATCAAACGAGCATTCACCAGCATCGGACGCAGCGTCAGACCAGCATGGATCATCAAGGAACACCGTAGATCAGCACAAACCAGCATAGTTCAGCATCACACCGGCAAATCAAGATAGAACTGCACTGTCCAGCACCAGAATTGAATAAGCTGATCCCTGACCAGCTATAAACCAGCTTCAGGAAGCTTGAAAACAGTCTAGAGAAGCAACAGACCAGCATCAGCCATCATAGACCAGCATCCGACTGGCCCAGACCAGCATTAGACGTGTCCAACAAAGACCATCCTAGACTAGACTCGACCAGGAAGAGGCGAGCAGACGATGGAAGCAAAAACCAGGATTACATCAGCTCAGAACAACAATCGAGCGCTGCAGACAAGAAAAGACGATCATAGGAAAGCATGAATTAGCAGAGCAGAGCAGGCAAAGGTGCAGATGGACGTCTTGGTTCGCTTCCTCCCTCTAAAACGTGTGTCTCTCTTCGCAGGTGGTGAGGTTGTGGACAAAGACGAGAGATGATTCTGTCATGTAGAAAAGATCCTTACGGCCTCTCCTTGTAAAGACGAGAGAGCCGTGGGAGACGACGGCTGTAAGAGGATCATTACTGTTTATAAAGGACCCCAACCGGGCAGGCTCCCTCTCCTGGGAGGCGACAGATAGAATGGCTAACCAGAGCTTTGCCATCGATGGCCCTGGCAGTTTGCTGGCTGTGCTGGCTTCGCAGAGTGGACTGTCCAGAGGCGGCAGCAGCAGCAGCAGCAGCAGCGACGGCAGCAGCGGAGGAATCTCTGCCACAGATGTGTCTGCCTACTTTAAGCTGGTCTTCTTGGGGCTGATTATCTGTGTCAGCCTTGTCGGCAACCTCTTGGTCTCCCTGCTGGTTCTGCGGGACAGGACACTTCATAAGGCTCCCTATTTCTTTCTCCTGGACCTGTGCCTGGCCGATGCAGTCCGCTCCGCCGCCTGCTTCCCCTTCGTGCTGGTCTCCGTCCACAACAGCTCGGCCTGGACTTACAGTGCCTTGAGTTGTAAAGTGGTGGCTTTCATGGCCGTGCTGTTTTGTTTTCACGCTGCCTTCATGCTCTTCTGCGTGGCCGTCACCCGCTACCTTGCCATCGCCCACCACCGATTCTACGCCAAACGCATGACCATCTGGACCTGCGCCGCCATCATCTGCATGGTGTGGACTCTGGCCGTCGCCATGGCGTTCCCGCCCGTCTTCGACGTGGGGACGTACAAGTTCATCCGCGACGAGGACCAGTGCATTTTTGAACACCGCTACCTGAAGACCAATGACACCCTGGGATTCATGCTCATGCTGGCTGTGGTGGTCCTGGCCACCCACGGCTTCTACGCCAAGCTGCTGCTGTTCGAGTATCGGCACCGGAAGATGAAACCCGTCCAGCTGGTGCCCGCGATCAGTCAGAACTGGACCTTCCACGGTCCCGGGGCCACCGGTCAGGCTGCAGCCAACTGGATCGCGGGGTTCGGCCGCGGGCCCATGCCCCCCACTCTGCTGGGCATCAGGCAGAATTTACACAATCAGCACCGGCGTCTGCTCGGCATGGAGGAGGTGAGGTCGGAGCGGCGGCTGGGCAGGATGTTCTACACCATCACCCTGCTCTTCCTGGTCCTCTGGGCGCCCTACATCGTGGCGTGCTTCTGGAGGGTGTTTGTCAAGTCCTTCACCATCCCCCACAGGTACCTCTCCATCACGGTGTGGATGAGCTTCGCCCAGGCCGGAGTCAACCCCATCTTCTGTCTCCTGCTCAACGAGGACCTGAGGAAAGTGCTGAGGGCTCACCTGCCCACCTACTGGAGGACTAAACAACACCTGCCGCAGGATGAGGCCTACTGCATCATGTGAGGAGAGATCGGCTCCGCGAGAGGAATGTTTCAAGTTTTAAAGGGAAAGAAGTGTCATAATGCACCTTGATTCTAAGTGTCAGTGTCTGTTTTGTTGTTTTGCACAACAAAAATCAAATTTTTGCTAACAAAAGCAGGCACGGCGCCGTTGTACGAAGAATGTTCATGTTTGAATCGATGTGTCAGCTGCAAAGTCTCGAACGGGGCGACAACGAGGAGCCCCCGGTAACACTTCAGTGGTTTGTATTTCTGATGACGTACTGTATGATTATTAAATAGGAGATCACAACAATCACCCATCCAACTAAGTGTGACAGATGCCATTTTAAAAATATTGTTGCCTTATTTGAGAGGGACACGCCCCAGAAGCTTTCAGCCGAGGTTTCAGCCTCCGAGTCAGACGAGGCACGGGGGAAAAAAAACAAACCAACAGACACAGAGAGGGTTACAAATCCTTGGAGAAATGTGCCACGGACTGTGGATAGAAAAAAATGTTGATCAGAGCGTGACTAACTGAAACACATCAAGGAACTCAAAGGGTCTGAATGGATTGATAGACCACCCTGGACGCCTTTTCATGTAATTCAAAGAAGACTGCAGAATATCAAGTGGACCCAACAACCTTGGATCATTTAAATAGCTGTTGTGAACCCAGAAGCCCCTAACATGCTTGATTTTTTTGGACTTGATTTTAGGGCGTGTCAGGTTTCTTTGTATCATAAAAAAAATGCCTGTTTTCCTTTATTTGTAAACAATACATGTTAAGCAGATGACACTATTTTGAAATATGACTTGATTTCATATTGTATAGACTGTACGGGAATATATATATATTCCTGCTTGTGTGTTTTTATATAGCATTTGTGCGTGTGTGTGTGTGTGTGTGTGTGTGCGTGTGCGTGTGCGTGTGTGACAGAGGAAAGAGAGGAAGAGAGACAGAAAAAGAAAAGAAACGAGGGTGAAAGAGAAAGACAGAAAAACAATGATGACAGAACATGTTCCAGTATTACTGAGTCAATATGAAAGCAGCCTCATCTTGTAGTCTCAAATTTATGCAAAATTGAGCAATCATCATATGGAAATTTATCCTTTAAACGGATAACTGAAAACATGGTCTGATTTTTTAATGACAGTGTGTGAGCAAATGTGAGAGACTGATGGATAATGAAGAGGGGAGCAAAATGATTAGAAAACAACACTCGTTTTGTTTTGTTTTTTTTGCAAACAGTACATAGGATTTCGATGATGATGTATATTGCGTCATTAAAAAAAATTCATTAGCAAATGCACTTTTATTTGCGAAATGATGATGATGTGGGAATGTTTTGAATTACTGCTAATGCTCTCAGAAGAATCCGACAGAATGAGGGAAACTAAGTGGCACTTAATGTAAAGGAAACTTGAATGTGACCGGGCCCCCTTTTTCTTTCTTTACTTCCCCCCCTCAGCGTAAACGTCGCCATTTGAGCGCCGGGATCACGTTTAAAATCCAAACGCCTCCAGACTGGATACGACGCCCGCGTGTGTGGGGGTGAAAAAAGAAAAACAAAAAGAACAAAGAAGAAAAAAAAAAAAAAGACAAACTGGCTTAGACTACACCGAGCTGTCTCTCCAAATTACGATTCATGTAATGCAAATGTCTGACCTACAGTATGTTAGGCTTAGGTATATTTGTGCAGTCAATTTTTTCTAAATGTGGACACTTGCACAGCATACTGTACTAGCATGCATTCCACTGCATTTCATAGGTTCAAAAAGACTGGGGATTCCAACTTGTACAGATGTTGATATGGAGAAACGAAGTGACGAGTCCAACGGAGGTTCATTAATTTTTACGTCTGGCAATCCTTCGCGAGATGATATTCTGTAACTGTACAGTTTACCTGAGGTGGTTCTTTTGCCCACTCATCAATAAAGACTCTACTTTTGATGCATTTGGAGTCATGACCTGCCTGGAACGTGACATGACCGGATCCCAAATGGAGAGCACGGCGCGGGGGGAAAAATTGACCTCCCGGCGAGACGCGTAGCACGACTAGCGTCCTGTCTGGGTTGCATGTATGTCTCAGTCCGTCTTTGGACACGCTTCACTGCGTGAGACGGCGCTGAGCGCTGTCCAACAGCCATGTGGGGTCCTGAGGATTTGTGGTGTGTTGTTCCAATTATGTTGTGAAATCTCGAGTGTATTTTCTCTGCTGAAAGAAAAGAGACGGCAACAAATTATTAGTAGGACAAGGACGGAAGTCAACTGTGTCGTCCAGGACGGTCTGTGTTTTCAAGACGTCAAACCTAAAGTGGAAATCTGTCGTCGCGTCCTAAAACTAAAACAACAGGTGAATATTTCATCCTAACGACTCCAATGAAGAGTCGCAAATTCAATTTTTAGTGAATAAAACTCAGCACTGACTTATGATAAAATCCTGTGGCCTGTAGGAAGGTGGATAACTTTTTATCAAGATGTGTTGCCGTGGTTACATGGGCAGAAAACCGAACTCGTCACAGAGCAGGTTATGCTGCGGTTTAGAGGTTAAAAAAACGCTGCTGACCGACCAATCAGATCTTCAGGAAAACACTCGGCCCGTTTCCTGACGATCCGATGGTTCGTTTGAGAGAGAGAGAATTTCAGATTTCATAAAAAGTCTCTTGATTTTCACCATAAAGTCCTTAATGAAAGACAGTGATGTTAGTGGGACGGATGGCAGCAGAGCTTGTGGATTCAAATGTCTTGTCACTGTTTTACTTCCATTGTTGTTTTGCTCCACTGTGGTTAAAACAGTCATACATGTCTAGCTTTCAGGAACACATATTTAAAATGCATGTTACTATAGTGAGATCTACTGGAGCTGTTAGTGTGGGGGATTAACATTGTCCTCCCACTGACTCACGCTTTAACTCAGTGGGGTGTTATTTCTGTTTTTGCAAGTGTTTTCTTTGCAATTCCTGCAAATGTGCCGTTTGCTTTTCTCTGGATGTTCTGATCGTCAGCTTTCAGTTTTGGTGAAACGACTTTCCACTCTCACATGTTTATGACTGCAGCTCCGCTTGAGTTTTCCACATTCAAGATTGGTCGTGAATGGAA
>JAUESF010000050.1:13880364-13898392 GCA_032274765.1 Malacoctenus tetranemus
GAGAGAGAGAGAGAGAGAGAGAGAGAGAGAGAGAGAGAGAGAGAGAGAGAGAGAGAGAGAGAGAGAGAGAGAGCAAGTGTGCTCAACTGAAAATGCGACTGTCGCTCATCTAGCATTTAATACAGTTTGGATAACAAAGCATACTGACTGACCTCAGGGACATCGCTAGACCAAAGACGCTCCCACAAGTCTCACGGCGGTCCAACAGTCTTTATATGTTCACAGAGAGAATGAATACGGGGTCGGTGGAGGCGAGAGCTGGGGTGTCAAAATGGGGAAAAAAGAGGGAAGATGAAAGCGATACTGCGGAGTTACAGATGAAACGGTGAAGGAGTGTAGCAGAGAAGCCGTCGCTTCCATAGTGTCTGAATGCACGAATGAAGCATGAGAGAGGGGGAGGGGGGGAGGGGATGTCCCGCATCTTTCTAGAACATGACACTGTCTTCTGGCACAGAAAGCTCTGCTCTTCAATTCGTCTGAATAATCCGGTGAAAGAGAGCTCCAGGTTTCACAAAATCTGCAGACGCAAGAGGAAAAAGTCATGAGTGAAGGACCTGTCAGCTAACAGGCAGCTAACAGATCCTGACAGAGGGGGTTGGATACCTCTGGATGTGTCTGGATAGGAGGCGGGGAGGACGGGGGGTCACGGCTGGGGGGGCAGCTCTTCTTGGACTCGCTGCCGTCCAGTGACGGTTCGCCCGCGCTGTCCCCGCTCACGCCTTTGTGGCTCTTCCTCTTCCTCTTGGAGTCCTTGGCTCGCCCGCGGCTCGTTCGCCTCTGCTCCTCCAGTTCAATCTGACGGGGCGAGTCAAAGATGGGTCAAAACTAAACTCACACAGAAGTTCAGCGAGTCCCTACGTCAATAACATGAACATACGGGATGTTCAGACTCCTGTTCCATGTTTGACCTGTAAACCTTTCCTGAACAATGACAGACGCACGTCTCCTGGTTTGTCAATTTTTTAAGACAAATAAAACCCAAATAAGGTGATATTTCCTGACCTGGATGAGTGTGTGAAGTGTTTCTGTGAGAGGAGAAGAGGCCGCCTGCAGGACTCTGTGGATGGTGTTGGTCTGGTCCAAGGAGACCTCCAGCAGGTCTCCCTCCAGCTGCAGCTCCTCCAGCCGGACCCTGGTGGTCGGGGAGAGCTCCACTACCTGTCCTTTCAGCAGGGGCAGCAGGGGCTGCAGAGAGCCCACACCTGGCGGGAGAGCAGAGACACAGTCAGCACTGATGCCAGTGGAAGCAACAGAGCAGTCTGGCATTCTATGTCTAACAATGACTTACCTGTAACATTCGATCTCTTGCTGATGCCATTTTCACACGCAGCCTGAAAAACACGAATGCACACTGTTAAATTCAAAGTGAAACCAATATTTAGACCTCTATGGTTTGAAGGTGCTGCTACAGTACCTGAATGCCGTTGCTTTCCTTTTTGTTCTTCTTCGGTGAGTTGTCGTCTGTTAAGTCGATGACTCCGTCCTCTCCCTCTCCTCCCTCCGAGTCTGATAAAACAATGACTGAACTCTCCTCCGGTGTCTCCTTTGTCGCCTCCTTCTCCGCCTCGTGATGGAGAGTGTCTTTGAGTTCTTGCAGCTTCTGCAGGGCCTGCTGCACCTCGGTGGTCTCCAGGGCCTCCTTGGCTCGGCCCTGCCAGGTGATGGCCCTCTCCGTCAGACACTGCAGGGCTTCTCCCTCGGGCAGACGCACGGGCAGCCGCTGCAGGGCAACGAGCAACGCCAGGATGGTCTCCAGGCGGGGACGTCGCGACCGCTGGCACCGCGGACACAAGAAGCGCGAGTCCCAGTCCCACCAGCAAAGCGGGTTAATTGGTGGTCCGGAGGAGGGCAGCAGGGAGGGGAAGGGGACGCAGCCCCCATGGAACCAGTCCTTGCACAGATGGCAGCGAAGCTGAGGAGTGCGAGGCTGCCCGGAGCACACACACACTGACTGAGGAGTGGGGCCAGTGTGGTTGCTGTTGCCGTTCTCTTTTACAGAGTTCTGGGAGTGGCGAGACGCGTCCGTCTCCATGGCGTCGTCCCACCGCCCGTTCTCTTTGTCCTCCTTATGACTTGCAGTGTTTAGTCCAGATTTACACATGTTCACTTTCTGTAACCTCAGTAGTGCTTCCTTCTCCTGGTTTTCACCTTCTTTGAATGCCATCACCTGGAAACGACACACACAGATGGGTTAGCACACACAACAGGCACCATGGCCTCTAAACAGCTGCCTCCAACACAGACAAGACACACGCTGTGAATGATTATGGAGGTTTAGCACACTCACAATGGCTGCAGGGTCCCTCAGGTCCTGGGCAGAGAGCCCAAGCGTGTTAGTGTCCGAGTCGTCAAGAAGATCGCCTAACAATTCCGGCTCGGCCCTCCTCTCCCTCCTCTTTGCACATGGACACAACACCTGCAGGGAGCAAACAAGATAACAACATTATGTAGTTGATTGCTAGGCACCAATAAAGGAATCTCAAATTATGTGTTCGCCAAACTTTCGAACGCTAATTGACATAAATGTAAGCATCTTGATGTTCCTGTTGAATTCACAGGAGCATCTGAATGTGCAAGTCCAGCTTTGTTCCAATCACCTCGAGCAGACTGTGCTGACTGCTCTTCTTCAGGAAGGTCTTGGTGGCTTTGTCCCTCCAGGAGTGCGCACTGGCCACCTGCAGCTCCAGCTGTCTCAACTCCGCCATGAAAACCGGCAAATCCCTTCCAATAGCCACCAGGCCCTCCAGGTCATCCAGACACGGGTAATGTTCGCCATTCTGAAGCAGCACGTATAATGATTTCAGAATTATATTAAGGAAAAAAAAACACACTCATCAATTTAGGTTTAAAAGGCACTGAATGATTTTCCGCACCTGGATTTCCTCCAAGTCATTCACCCAGGCTCGAGCTCGCGTGAGGCAGCCCTGTAGAGCCAGGATGTTAGGCAACGTGACTGGAATCAATTGGGCCTCATTGACTATTGCCTCCAGGGTAGAAAGCGGGTGCTTTTGTCTGGGGGATGAAAAAGAAATGTTGAAGTCTTCACAACAAGATAAACTGGTTGTGAAATACCTTCGACAGGTGATCCGTTCTCACCTTTGCTCCAGGCAGATCTGTGCTTTTTCCTCCCAACGTTCTGCGATGGTGAGCAGCTCCTGCAGCTCCGCCATGGCCGTTTCAACAGAAACACTCTGAGGCACGTTACAGCCGGCCTCCATCAGGTTCCTCAGCACCTCCAGTGTCACCTCCTGTCTCTCTCCTCCTTCAGTGCCGAGGGTGCGCCGCACCTCTGCGAGCCACAGGCCCTGCTCCTTCAGGCCCTGCAGTAAAGTAAACTCTGGTGCCACCACGGCCAGCTTTGCTCCTTCCTCCAACAACGTCTCCAGCTGCTCGGGTGGGGGCGAGTCCTTCCTCCATTCCTTATCATCGATCAGCACCTGAGCTTTGTTCTGGTATTCCTCCACCGTCAGCAGAACGGCCTTGGAAAGAAAGATTGCAAAGAAAACTGTTGTTATAGACAATCAAAAGAAATGGAAAGATGGGAGAGATCAAGAACTTTCTGGTGGTAAATCAATCAGGAACACAGTTGTGATAAAAATGCTTGTACTCACCTGTACGTCCTCCAGCTGGTTTATTACACAGGGGAGGTTTTGCATCTTCTCAACCAAGGACTTTAGCTCTGCCAGCGTCATCTTATTTTCACTAAAAGAAAGCAATATGTCAGAGCATGTTGGTGTGAAACGGTGTTTTCCCCATTAGCACCCACTCGTCGATGATTTAGGTCGATTCCTATAACTACCAACGTGGCCAGTATCGTCACTGCACCCTATTAGAAACTGGTGAAACATCCTTTGTGAATTGAGGACCCAGAAGCGTTGTCATACTAGCTGCCTGCCCTACTGCTGTGTAGGTCAGGCAACAATGTAAATTGACACTGTGGGACACCAGCTGCTTGGTCTTCTTCAGTGCTGGTTTTCTTGTCAGCTTTTACTACATTGACCAACAACCTAGTAGCAGGTTCTTTTACCTCATAAAATGGTTCGAATTCATGTCGAGTCCAGCAGATTAAGTGTGTAACGTGACGGTCTCCTTCCTACCTGGTCTGAGAGTTACTGAGGAGTTCAGCACTGGTCTGCTGGCAGCGTCCTATGTCTTTGAGGACAGTGTTGAGCTTCCGCAGAAGTTCATTATCTGGGAACTTCTTTTCTGCTGCTTCGCCCTTCAGAAGCTCCAAGTCCTTAACATCTGCAATACAAGAAGCCATATGATGCGTGCACTTCCTCTTTTTTTTATAATGGAGCAATGTCTTGAGGGGGATTGTGGGAATCGGTTATGAGGATATCTACCTATCTTGTTTCCCTCTTCCTGTTCGAGTGCTTCTTTCACTCTGTTGGCCCACGAGTCAAAAGACTCTGAGCGAACCTTCAATCGATGCAACATGGCTAACAACTCGTCCAGGGTGTATCTGTACCTGCAAAGTGAAGGCATAGCAAATAAAAGATTTATCAGGTGGTGAATGCCTTATTAGATAAACAACTCCGTTGGATCTTGTATTGACCGAGCACGCGAGTGTGAGATGAATACCTGAGGTAGAGTTTGTCAGTGGGGCAGTTGCACAGATCCTGAGTGTGATAGAGACACACCAGCCGCTCGGGACAGTTAGAGCAGGCCAGAGCAGAAAGGAAGCATGTGGTCTTACACTTGTCACACTGTCTCTCATCATCGGGAAGCAGCTCAAATGCCTCCCGTTCTGCTTCTGTAATGCCCTGTAAGAAAAACGCATACAAGTTCCAAGAGTTTACAATTGGATATACTAAAATTGCTGTTTGTCTTTTTTCCTTACAAATAAACATGAATAATGTATAAATGAGCCATCTTTGAGATCAATTTCAGTCCCTTACCCTTTCCATGAGGCCCTTTCGCAGCTTTCGCTCCTCCTGAACGATAATGAACATTTCACGATGTGTCGCTGCAGCCAAGTTGAGGTCGAGTTTCTCTGGATTAGCAGCCATTTTACAGGTGAGCTCCTCATGGGAGAACACACAATACCTCCTCAGACGGCGGTAATGCTCGATGCAGGAACGACCGGCAGGCAGCTGAAAGGCAGAGAGGAAAGTGATATTCATCACCCGGGAGAGAAAATTATGTGAACTGATGGGACGAGGGAACAGAAATGGACCTACCCAGTCTGCTGTGAGGAAGTTGACTGCTTCAGCGAAGTTGTATCCCTGATTGAAGCCACTGTGGTAGGCTCTGGGGAAGGTGATGACAAACTCACCTGCGCACTGGTTCGTACGCACAACCTGCCCATCAGAGAAATGGCGTTCAGTCACAATAAACTGTTTTTTAAACTACAATATTTACATGTTATTGTGTATCAATGCGAGACTGACCGGTACGCCATGAGACATGAGGATGTTGGGGTTCATGATGGTGACGAGCTGATGCAGGAGGTCCGGCTGGAACTCAAACAGCTCTGGCGTCAGCTTATTCATGACCTCCTCCAGTCGCTCAGCTGCCACAGACGGGACCCCATACCAGGTCTTGGGTTCCCCCCTTAAAGATGAGATGAGACATGGTTAAAGTATCTATATCAGCCAAGGTGATTCTTCACAACACAACATGATGGTGAATATCAATCGTGGTACAAAACCCAATGAATGCAATGAGTATTCTCTACCAGTGTAGGTAGTTGATGGAGTAGCTCCAGTGATCCTCAATGTGCCAGCAGAAAGCTGAGAACACCATGCCCACATACAGCCATGGCACCTTCATCCCAGAGATGTCTCCATTAATATGGCACAGGAGTGACTGCTCCAGTACAGGCATCACATTTAGGTTCCAACCACAGCGGGCGTATTCCTGAACAAGAGAATAGAAAACAAAAACACGGGCACTTAAAAACAAACAACGGAGTAAACATGTTGGAAAACCTGAAATTCCTGAGCAGCAGCAAAGTCAACTGTCACTGCTCTCGTCTTCGACGTATTGTGAACTCTACATTAGCAGTAAACAAGAAGCAACTCAATCCAGTAGGTTTCGTTCACATTGTGATTAAATGCATTGCTGAGAGACAATTGAACTCATATAAAGCAGGATACTTTCATATTATCGACATCCACTTCTTTATTAACAGGATCTGTTCAGTGAACAACAGGAAAATAATGTACCTCCTCTTCCGTTGTGAGTGTCCTCTTGCCATTGTTCATTGGGAAGCCGCTGCCAAACTCTTTGGAGTGTATGTCGGCTCCGTACTCAACGGTCACGTCTTCCTCAATACTGCTGACTAATCTCCAGAACTCTCTTTCCACCAGCTCAGTGGGAACCATCTGCACAGGCAACACCAGCGAGGAGAAAAAAATAGCATCTTGTTCTCTCCGTGTTCTCACCATTTCAAGCAGGGCCAGGCCTCTGAATGTGATGTCTGATGTGGGAGCACTTACATGGACAGGCATGTTGAAGTAATCTGCTTTGAAGGCGTCCGCCATTTCCCCGAAACTCTGCAAAGTGTATTCTCGTGTCGCTTGTTCGAAGCCAAATGCTTCCGAGGGTTTCTTGCACTCCTGAAACGATATAATGATCCGGTCAGGACGAGTCTTGTGAGTATATAATAGATGTAAAAATAGGAGGAGATCTACTCACTTCTGCCACACACTTTGGGCACCGCCAGTTGCCTTTGGGAGGATCGGCGAGTGGCGGGAGGAGACAGTAAGTGTGGTAGTTGTCATCGCAGCCGTCACACAGTAAGAGCTTCTCGTCGTCATCTCCCCGACCACACATCCGGCAAACATAATTGTCCACCTTTAAAAAGGAGATCAGTTTAGATTTTTGGCATTGTGGGGAAACTTTGAGTAAATCTACTGCCAAACTGAAGAAAATTCACAGTCATGTCAGAAAGCTAGAATTATGTAAAACAGCTGTGAGGAAAGATCTGGCTTGTGAATTCTTTGCATATATTTGCAAGTCCTAAAAGTTTTACAATTTCAGCTGACACTGTGAACTCAGAAAAAAACCTGAGTGCATTCAGTGGGAATGAAGTAAAATTGGTACGTTTCAATGACGGGTTACATTCAGGAAACAAAAGCCAATAATGAGGACTTTTCCAGGTATTCTATCATATTTATTATGTGATGTTGGCCTGTGTTTCACCCAGCACTCAGTGTGCAAAGTACTTACACACTGTGGATTGTTGAGGTTGCGCCGGAGCCTCATGGTCATTTTGGTACATGGTCCATCATTACTGAAATCTTTTTCAATTTTCCGTTTGCCGTTCTCCTCCACCGGTTCTTCCTTCTTCACTGTTGCCTTCACTGTAATGCTGAGTGGAGGCATTTCTGGACTGGATGTGCCTCCGTCATTCTGCCTCTCCTGAGGCTCCAGCGGCTCCGTTTTGACTGTTGTATCACCAGGAGGAGGAGACATGTTCTCTTTGATGGTGAGTGTCTGAGGCAGTTCGTCTAAGCAGAGGGAAGGAAACGCTCACTGTCAGAAGTGGTGAAGTCAACAGAGTTTCAAAATGTAAACTCTGCAGGGCAATGAAGAAACCACAAGAAAGGGTCTTCAATGCACACAAATTAACTTCCAAGGCGAACATGTTTTTCTGAGGTGATGACATTCACCTTTCTTCCTGAGGCCTTTGTCTCTTGCCACCAATCCAAGTCCCATCATTTTTGGCCCGGCACCATAAATCTGCAGCTTCTTCAGCTCTGGGTTTTTCTCGATGTCTTCCTCTGTCGGTTCCGGCTGTTGATGGAAGAAAAAAGAGCCACGCCCGCATTAGAAGACAGCAATCAATATGCAAAGCACACAGAGCAAAGCAAAACATTGCACACACGGGAGCGTAGCAATGCATCACAAGAAGGGATACAGCAGGTTAGAAAGTCAGGAAAAGTTAACCTATACCACTGTGAAAGTTTGAAAGATTCACACCCACCACCATAAACACAAAACCACCAGCAGATGCAACCACAGAGTCAGAAAAAGTTATAGTAGTGGAGAGTTAGTAGGAGTTCTGTTTCATTACTCATCATAGTCATTTAGACTTCTATTCAAAAGATTTGGTGTTTCACTTAAAATAAACAAATTAGACACAACAGGTTGAGATCTCTTCAGTAGATCCAGGCTCCTAAAGTCAGTAAAATGTCACAGATTCAAAGGTCTTAGGAACAGCATTTTAAAGGTTTTGTAATTAGTTTAGGAGCAACAACATTTTGAGCTTTATATCTGAGTTGTGTAGAAAACGTTGGGAAGGACAAGCTCTCCAAAAGCCCCCACCTGCCCCCCCCCCAAAAAAAAACAAAGCAAAAATATAAAGCACAAGTAACCAGCAATGTAAGCCAAAAACTGTACTTCCTATTGTCACTTTAAAATCCATTATACCAAAAAGCACACAAAAGCAGTTTGAGGATTTCATCTTTTGATCTGAAACGGTTTCAAAATGGGAACAATCTATTCAGTCTTACACACATCTTTTTCTTTACAACAGCAGTTAATAGCTGACCCGAGACTTCTCCTTCTGTTACACAAACCGCACATCCGTTCAGAGTTCACCAAAAATCTCTCACTCAACAACTCGGACCAATATGACAACTTTGTGAGTGTCACAGTGTTTTGGATCGATCTCTCCACGTAAACAAACTAACATCGTCTCTGATAGGTTATGTACCTGTCACCTGCACACTGTTGTAATTCCTTGGACGTTGCAGATTCCATTGTCACTCTGTAAATCATCCGTTCTTTATTTTCAGTTTCACAGAAAAGCTTTTGTCATCTCAACTTTGAGGAAATGCAGCAGAGCAGAAAGCAGATGAAAGCTTGATGGTGTGGGACAGTCACACAATGACAGGCATCAAATCGGTCACCGAGGGGTGTGTATAAACTACAGTAGTTTTGTCTGATTGAAATGAACCTGTGTGTGACTGATGCGTTCCTGTGGTACGGCTGTGAAAGAGTGATGTCTATTTGATAAAGTCTGAAGGTGGCAAGAACCAAACACCTCTTTTAATACACCAAGCACAGGTCACCTGGATTGTTGTACTCTTACAGCAGACCGTAATCAATGCACAGTGAAGAAATACTTTTATCAGCTGTTGATAAGTGAAAATACCTTGATTCAACATGCATTGTATTTCATGCAGCCCAGTTGTGAAAGGTGTGTTGCACAAGAACAGCTATCCAGTATGTGGACCGTTTACATCTTTTGAGCCACAAAGTAAGAGCGAGTCAACAGCAAACCTAACTCCATTATGAACAGAAACATACCACAAGAATAAACAACGCCTCAGGGGAGGAGCAATAGCAGCATGTTAAAAATGGTTATTGATCCTTGATCACTCAAGTTCTTTTATAAATACACTGGCATCTGTATTTACCGACTGGCACACTTCCAGAGCATAATCATTTAAACCTTGCTGCTTCCTCTTTGTGAGGATGTTATGTGCACTCAGAGAAAGGACATGCTCCTGCGATGTTTGCTGCTGTCATGAGTAGAGAGCAAGGCAAAACAGCGGAGGTGCACAGGCACACAGACAGCGCAGCAACAAAGCATCACAAGGCAGGAAAGATCAGAGAAGAGCATGATCTGGAGCGGGAAAGCTGGAGAGCACATTAGCCCAACAAGGCTGTGAGCGTGTGTCTCAGGGAAGAGTTACAATCCTTCAAGATCTTCACTTTTAAATAGTGGAAACTTCAGTGAAAAAAAACAAACAAAAAAAATCATCTGTTTTCAAAATACTACCAAAATTTCGTGTGTCTGAAATCGATTACTAAAAACCTAACTGACAGTCTTTTCCAACAGGAAACGATGCTGTACAGCTGTCACTCAGTGTCAGGGCGCGTTCAGGGTCAGCTAAAAGCGTCATGATCCAAAACCAACCAGTCTAGAGATTATAAATACAGACATAAGCCTTTATGCTGTCAAGTCACTGAGGGTTTTTATGGCGACATGTCAGCAACAGTCCTGTGACCACATTATGGACTGACTTTCTCTGCACAAACAGATGCAAGGCATGTGACTGCATGTTAATGAAAATGTTAGGTGGTTAATTGCAACCAAACCAAACATTCAGACAGCAGGAAATTGAGCATGGAGGTCTAGGACAAGAGGCAGGAGGAGAGTGGGGCGGAAAGTGAGCTCATATGCTCGAGAGGCAGTACCGCAGAGATGAGTTGAGAGCCAGTGGTGAGAGGATGGGGGGCCAGATCCTCTGGACCCTGCAAGGGGAGACAATAACAGCAACAATAAACTAAGACAAGAGGAGGGAAAGGAGATGAGAGAAGGGGGGAGAGATCCTGGAGAGAACATCCAGTAGTTGTAGAAAATACGTCTACAACACATGAGATTAGAGGTCACACCTTTTTAAGGTTTTGCCATCTTTGATAACTCTTAAACTCATATGAACTCTGACGTTTTTGTCAGAGCTGGATTCAGTTTGTGTTGTTCAGGATGTATCCTGAAAACAAAAAAGGATCCAAACAGTAGATCTATTTCTGTTTCAAAGATATGGTAAACTGATCAAATGATTCAGCTTATCTTGTATGAGGCAGCTTTGGAAATACAAAGACTGAATGGCAAGATGTTTGTCATGAGATTGCTGGGCTTAATGGTGACTTTTGTTGTGCATGACATCTGACTGATGCGACAATCCAGTCAGAAGCCAAATGTCATTAAAAAAGGAAGATACATCCGACATCGGTCACCAAACTCTGTGGATAACAATGGAAATTCTGTGGGACAGAGCTGTGGATCAACTGAAACAAAATGATGCACTTTACGTTCTTACCAAGTGCATTCATAATGAGTCCTACAGCAGCAATCAATAACTGTGTCAAGAGTGACACAGAATTCACTTAAGTAAGCAAATGAAAACATGCTGTACAGCACATTAAATGAAAAAATAATCAAATCAATGAGCAAAAAAAGGTTTTTCATAGAAGATAAGGCTCAAAATAAGGTTACGTGTCTACTGGGGTGATGGAAGGAAGCACAGGTCAGAAGGCAGAGAACAAAACAGAGACATGGAGCAGGTAGCCGAAGCAGAGTTAAGCACAGCAGCATGGCAGGATGGAGAATAAGCAAGCTTGGCGCACTGTCACATGGTCCAGACTCTACACTGTAACTGTGGCATGAGGGCACATGGATGAGGACAGACAAAGTTAAACATGACAGGCTTCACTCGTGAGAAGGAAAGCTCTGTCATTGTGTGTGTGGCTGCATGTGACATCAAACAGCAAACGGTTAAAGAGGAAGAAGTTTACAATCTTGGAAATACCTGTCAAAGGTTTCTGTTCTCTTCTGATCCCAAAACAGCAAATAGAGTGTATTGATAGGTTGTGTATTGTGGGAATATTTGACTGTATTTTCCAACCTCAAGTGGCAAAAAAAATGAGGTGACCAATGAATGAATGACTCACTTTTTGAATAAAGAAAACGTACAAAGCCATTTTGATGACCGCTTTGTGAGAAACCTTGACTGATGATGAAATCACGGCTGCTTGAAAGCTACATGGATGCCAGATGATTAAACCCATTCCCAAAATAAAAAATCACACCTTTGATACAACAAAAATACATTTCCTTTTCACAGATACAATATTTCCCAAGGATCACGTGTGTGGGTCCCCAAAATAGATAACTAGCTCTGAAAAGCCTGAAGTGTGGATTAGGGAATGTGACGCACAAACTTCTACTTGAATGACAAAAGTAGTTGAGTTCGGGTTACTGGTCATGAAGGTATACAAACTAATGAAAAGACACAAAACACATAAGTGCTCACTCACATCAGGTTGACATCTGTTCGCTCTGCGTCCGTAGCTGCTCATTTTGGATGGCTGCACCGACTGACGTAGGGGAATGGAGTGAGGTTTATACTCCTTGTCCACATCTTCACCATCATAGTGCTTTGGCTTGCAATGCTAGAAATGACAAAGAATATCAACATGAGGAGAAGACATTATAGTGTGGAGCAGATTCTAATGTAGTGGAAATTCTATCTTTTTGTACTCAGGAACTTTTTTAAGCACAATCTAATAATCAAACTCCCTCGTGAACACAAAAGGAAACAAAAGTTTGCAGAGTAATACCGGCAGGCTGGCACCAGACTGGAACATTTCAAATGGGTAGACGATCCTCTCATAGTGCGAGCGCAGCAGAGAACCAATGTTCTTGCCAGGTGGGTAGCCAAGCCTCTGGGCCACACGAGCCCAGCGTCGCTCCTTACAGACCATCTCGAAACCTCCTTCATCCGTCACAACCTGGTTGAGAAGAAAGACAAATGACAGATTAAGGAACACAAGAAGACATTTCAAAATGTTTTTAAGAATACTCTTAATAACGCTGTTTTTTCACTGCACTTTGTCAGCACCACTGGCCTCAGCTTTAACAGATTCTAGTTCTTTTCCATTACAATCCTGTCCCCACTAAAAGGCATTAAACAAGATAAAAAATGTACATCCAATTGGTGGCCTTAAGTTTACTGACTTCCACTTGGAACTCTGTCCATGTAGTCACCACAAAAGTATCTGGTCTGAAAAATGCATAAGAAATGAAAAGAGTCAAGCTAAATAGATCCAATTGAATAGCTACAGAATATTCACCTTAGATAGGCTGAAAAGATCAAGGATGCGCCTTTCAATGTGTGGGATTTTCAAGGAAGATGCCTGAATCTCCCAAAATCTGGCAATGCGGTCCAGGTAATTCAGCTTCACTCTGGTCTCCGCCTAAACACAAGAAGAAAATAAGAGACATTGATGATTATTACTTGTCCTTCGACCCGTTTGTCACGTCATGATTTATAAAGTTTGAAAGGGGATTTTTTTTTTAATTACCTCCAACTCATTCAGCCTCTGAATACGTGGAGTGAAGCGAAAGCTGTCCAGCTCCACTGAAAACGGTGGCTGCCAGTCCTAAGCAAAAGAAATGACAAAGTTCAGAACAAAAGTATCTCAGACAAAAACAACAATACCTTTTGTGATGTCTTTTTGATTGTGTGTAAAAAAGAACATCTGAACACGGGCAGAGAAGATTAGTGAGACAGTGAGGTTAATTTGGGCTTTAGTACTTGGCCCAGCGACAAACAGGGAGGATTGTCAGAGTCACGCACTGGAGAAACTAAGATTCACATGAACAACATGTATCAACTTTGAAGAAAAAAATACTTTTACATTTTCAGGCAACAAACTGGCTTGTGATGAGCAGGCAGCCATTCTTGTACCTCTCAAATGTCTTACTGGTCTCTCTCGTTTTATGAAAGACTCAAATTGTATGAACAGGAAATGCACACAACTGAAAATAGACTCTTGTGGGTCTGTTCTCTGATACTGGCGTTGGCACAAACTCCCTGCAGAGTCAATACTTTTGTTTCATGGGAATCAATCATTTCATATTATTGTTTCTGTCACCAAGTGACACTCTTGTGTGCAAATAAAGCTTCCAGGGTTACATCTTTCCAAGTGTGCCAACCTAAACACGACAACACAACACGGCACAGGAGGAAAAACTGAGGACATTCAAAGGGTTCAGTCAAAACAGAGTATTTACTGGTGGAGGTCGGATTTTGCAGATCCCAGACTTCTCTGCAATCGGACGTATCTTTGCGATGTAGCCCAAGGGATCCTGAAACTCCTCCCATGTTGGCTCAAACACTGGACACTCCGGGGGCGGTACAAACTCTTCCCCTTCCATTGCCCTGAAAGGCAGGAACACAGACAATACAAGCAAGTTGTTAACTTTTTTTTGCTGTATACTGACTGAAACTCACCATAGATTCAATGTAACTGGTCAGAGAGTCTTGACAGGCCAACATGTCTTTTAACACCACTAAAACATCATATTTCTTTGCAGGTATTTTTCATTTGCTTTACATGATGTATATTATTTTGTGTCATTCAGATATGATCAGAGACTTCAGATTCAAAAGGAGACAAAGATGGAAAGTAAATAAGAACCATGACTTCCTAAATCAGTGTTACAGACCCCACTAATATGACATTGGTTTGCAACGAACTATTTTGAATTGCAACAGAAAAATGTGATGAGATAAAGTGACTGGATGTGTTTGCACACATGTATAAATGTAGATAAAGCACCGATAGTTGAGAGAAAGAGGATATTGCAGTTGTTGACTTGTTTCACATTATTCTCATGGCTACTGTCTGATTTAAATACATATGTGACAGGGAAACGGTTTAGTTGATCACTTCCACAACAGCTGGAACAAAAGTCCATCACAGACAGATGGAAAAACACAGGATGAGTGGTTTTTTTGTTCCCAGACTGATCCTTGTCAAGATCCCCTCCCCCAACAACAAACACAACACCAGCAACACTGGTAATGCAGGAACTAGCGTGTCAAAGGGCAGAAGTTTAAAGAGATGCTTTACCAGAATGTTTGATGCCACAATAAGAAATGAGAAACATCACTGCTCAATGTGTGTGACCAGAAATAAAACCATTCCTCACAGTGACTAGGATGCACAAACATCAATGACGATGATACGAAAAAGACAGATGCCTTCTTTCATCCCCAAAAACCTCATAGAAATAAACGATCTTTAAAGATGGGTCTCTTGTGACATGTACCTCATCTATTTGATTCTTCACGGGCCTTCAAACAAACAATGGCGTGGAGGCCATGAACCTTTAAGGTATAGAAGGCCATAGAGGCATCAACACTCAGCCAAGTGAAGCTGGACACAATTAGTCGACTGCAGAGGCCAACCTGTCACATCCAAATGTTCAATGTCACCTAAATTGAGGTACATGTTGCTCAGAAATGGAGTAAAATGAAGTGCTTGCAGTCAAGTGTTAGCGACTAGCTATTGAACTTGGGATAACTGACGTTTAAAACTAACCTTACCTTCAACGACACCCGTTACCGAGAGAAATGAAAACGGGGGAAAGCGTCTCCGGTCCAGTTATTTGTCAAAGACCATTCATTTATCCTAATATGGCAAAAATGAACTCTGTTGGTGTCTATTGTCCAGACAGGATAGACGATAACGCCGCTTTAACAGCTAACGTTAGCATCGAGGCCTCCACTTCTCTCGGCACAGTCCCATCGCCTCCCACGATTACGAGATAACTAGCATTAGTTCGCTAACGTTGACTGGGCGGTGGAGGAAATAAAAGTCAACGGCACCAGCGCAAACAAGCGAAACGTCCCACAAGAACACGACGCTACGAAGCAGCCTGTTAAGGTTATTCATATAAACACACAGAGAAATGTATAATTTGTTGACACCCCCCGATACACAGCTGTGTCCCGTTGCATTCCCGTGACTGACCCGCAGACACCTCGATGTCCCGGGGTATGATAGGGACTGTGGTCGCTCTCCTTCCTTCTGTTGTTGTGGTGACTGGTGGTGGTTTAGCTAACGTTGGCCAGCTGTGCTCGGTCCAGTTGGCTAGCTTACCGCTGCTAGCAAAGTTGACCGTTTTTTCGGCTTCAGGTCTCCATAAAGTCCCCCCTGCCGAGGGCTCAGGACCATGGACGGCTTTGTGTTCGTTCAGTGCCGAGCGAGAGTCTCAGACTTCATCAATTGGCGTCCTTATCAATCATTTCCCGATCAACAACATCACTCTCTTCAGGCCATCCTATCTTTCTTGATGAGACGCCATCTTAGCTTTTTTTCTCACGACCGAAGTACAACCTCAGATCTTTGCGGCACGTCTCTCACGTTCACTCCCTGAAAGTAGTGCCCACGTACACAGTCAGCCACAGCGGAGCCTGCTGAGAACTACTTTGAATATTGTTGTTATAATCAAAATCACGACAAAAGCATGCTATTAGTTCAAAAAAATTCTAAAGTGAATTTAGGATCATGTTATTTGTCGCAGTTGTACTATCATATTGTTGCCTATTAACTACAAAATAAATCTTTAGTTATATGACCCATTTCCGACATGGGGCAAAGCAGTTTGCTTCGCAAAAATCACGCAAGGAAATAAAAAATGAAATTGACACAAAAAGTTTATTTTTATTCTTATTTGTATTCTGAACTTTATTCAGAAGGCAATTGAACTGCATAAAGCAGCTTTAATATTTATTTCCATATACTTTTTAATAAATAAGGTAAAAACAATTAAGTTATTTGATTAACATCAATAATGAGGACTATGCTGACATCATGATAGTCAGGAAGAGGCAGCTTGACCTGTATGGCACATCTCATACAGGTGGGTCATTTCAATTGAATATGAAGGAGAATAGGAATAAACAAAACAAAGGCCTCACCAAGTGTCAACTTGGATCTCATGATGCAAAAGCAGTTTAAAAGATAAATGAATGAAAATAAAATAGGTAGTTGTATGATTATTTTGATATTCTGTGTAATGAGAAAACATCTGTTGTGTATCTTTGGTTGATGCGAGGAGTGATGAAGAAAGTCTTGTAGTTTCTTCCGTTGATTATTACAAGTACAGTGTCGAAACGAGTTGTCCGGACCCAACTCGGAGAAAGAGCAGCCAATATCTTTCTGAATAAGTTTTCCTGGTCTTCAGTAATATCGGTTGCTGACTCTGCCCCCTTAGTTCTCCAAGACATTCTTTGAAACGCGCACAAACAAGTTATCTCTTTTTATCTGTGGATGTACATCCGATGCTGGCCTTCTCCCCTTAAACTGACCGAAGCATATAGAGCAGCTTGACCTAAAAGCATTATTTCATCTGTGTGAGAGATCATATGTAAGAATGTTTGTCATTTATATGCAGCTTTTTGTGGAGGTGGAGGCATTTTACTTTACCTGTCAGAAACTACACACACACACAAACACGCTGGTAACTTCACTGCAAGGACACTTTAATTTTTCAGAAGCAATAAATATTCACATCTCAATTCTCTATTCTTTCAGTACACGTAATACATACACAAAGAAAAGTCTCAAAATCATTTGTTTAAAATAATATCAATAAGTGCACCGACAAACTTTTTTAAGCTTTAATTTATATCATGGTAACTCATTCTCTCACCTTCTGTCTTAAATGATAAGAAAAGAAAAAGAAGTCAGGATTTCTTTTGGCCAACGTCTTCTGTCCCTGTCCTTGTTTAATCTGTACATACTTAGTGGCACTCACATGCACGCACCTGAATACAGAGTGGGAGCAGCTCATCCCATAGTTAAGAAGCCTATGTATAGTATATTATGTACATTCAGGTTTATACAGTACAATCTATTCAATAAGTGCAGATATATTCATGCAAGAAGAGTCAATAAGGACACGATAAAAACAAAAAAAGTAGCCAACGCATACTGAAAAAAAAATCTTCATGTAACATTCTTTAAGTTTTCAAAACCTTCTCGAAATCCCTTTTGTTGATGATTCAGATCCTCTCAAATTTTGGCATCTTTGTCAGCAGCTTGTTCCATTGACATCTTTATTTTATCGCCACCTGTTTATTCCCTAAATCAAAACACATGTATTTTTTTCTCCTTTTAATTTGTGACATTGAAGGTAAATTACACGTAAATTAACGTATAATCTTTCCTTCCAAAACCGCAGTAGCAAAAAGGGAAAACACGAGGCAGAAAAGAAATAAACAGAACAAGAAATACAGTGTGTACCTGTTGGCTATTTTACATTCTTGTGATGGTTTTAAACAAGAGGTCCTCAGCGAGATGCCAAGGCATGAGAAAGAGATCTGATATTTATAATAATAGTATTTGTGAAGGTGTCAGGAGAGGGAGGATTCGTAGAAGGCCATTTCTGACTTAAGACATCACGTGTGCAAAACCACAAAACCTCATGTTAAAGCGTGCTTCTTTCAAAACATAGAAAAAACACTCAATGAGTAATTCTGATGATTGCCAAGAGCTGGGCGCCATCGCCCTGTAAAATTCAGTAGATTTTTTTCCCCCAAATTTTCACAATCACATAAAAGCCTTTTTCTTTTGGTCCACCAGTGGGAACTCAAAAAATATGACAAATGCTCAGATTTGTCCTGTAACTTCAAGTTTTGTGAGTCATCCCATTCAAAAGTTGTGCCACAGTTTGTGTTCGCAACAAACGGAACAAAAAGGAGGAATATATATA
>JAUESF010000050.1:13898492-13914742 GCA_032274765.1 Malacoctenus tetranemus
TATATATAGTTTAGATCAATTTGAATAAAACTAAATCTCATATACTTTTTTTCTCAACAGGTAATAGTCTTTAAAGATGAACTAAATGGGAACGGTGGTACTATGAAAATAAATCACACTTCACATATGTGAATTCCCTCCAGTGGTTATGGCAAACTGAGGGAACTCCTATGTGCATATACTCTCTATAACCATGTACAAACATCTGCTGATATAATTAATCACTGTTCAAAACAAATATTGGACAATACTCATCATACTCATAGCAGGTATATCATAATATCGATAAAACAGCAAGAAGCTTCAGAAACATTCAAAATATATTATTGTTTGTATCATTTGTTCCCTATTCCCCACAAGGAATGCATTACAAAGCCCGGTGAGTCCTGTCGACGTGTGAAAGACCGTTGAGCAAAAGACTGTCAGGAAAACCGTGCACTGGTTTCAGGGAGTTTAAGACACAGCAACAGATCTGAGGTTTTCTTTAGAAAAAAAAAATCTGTCTGCAAAAGCGTCAACCTGCAAGAATAGACGGAGACATCATGAAGCCAAGTAAAATTATTGCAACGTCAAGGGACTTTTTTTGTTTTTTTTGCAACGTTCTGCTGTTTTCTAATGCCAAACTCCTCTGGAATGCATTCGGTGGTTCAGTCTTTGTTCACATCCCGGCGTAAGCAGGTGGATACCTCAGGTCTCCGGTTTTCCAGTGTCACGTCGTCACATGTTTGTTCTGTACATGTAAATAGTCTCCTAAAGACTCAACTAGACGAGTAAAACTGAGGCAATATATCTAGATATAGATTTGATTTCATCTTGAATTATATGGCTATAGACTTTTTTGATTGTGTGTAGAAATATATAGAGTGTGCGTGTACTTGTGTGCGTACATGTAATGTCGTATGTGCTTGTGCACGGCTCAAGGATGTGTGTGCGCGAAACTCTGGCTGTGCCGACCGTCCCACCACCCACCTACATGTGCGGGAAACGGAGATGAAAGTAGCAGAGACGAAGCAGACTGCGTTTCCTCTTGTCGCTGAAGCTGCTGCTGTTACTCTCCGTCCTGGCAGACTTGCTCCTCGTTCTCACTCTGGCCACCTCCTCCGACCTGTCGTCGTATCTCTGCACCCGGGAGCTCCACATCCGGCTCACACTACGGTGCTTATCCGGTTGATAGGCTTGGATTTGGAGCTGCCCCCTGTACCTGTCGCTCCAGCCCCTGTCACCTGCGGCCCCTGCTGAGGCTGCCCGGGGTGCTGGGGGGGGTGAGGGGAGAGAGGTGTAAGAGGGGTAAGGGGGGACGAAGGGGGGGGTAAAGGGGAGTGTGGTGGGGGAGGGGGGATGGAGGAGAGAGGAGGGTACTGGGGCAGATACGGGCCGGCGGAGGCTGCGTGATGCGCATTGACGGTAGCGGACGGCAGGTTGTGCGGCAGCGTGCCGAATATGAAGTGTGTTTGGTGGGTGGTGTGGCTGGCTGGGTGTGGTGTGTGCACGTGTCCGGGGTGGGTTTGGGAGTGTGCGTGGGGGTGGGGGTGGGAGTGTGACAACGTGAGGGGAGGCTTGGTACCAGGGCCGCCGCCCCCTCTGACAGAGTGTGTGGGCTGCGCGTGGTACAGCGCGAACGGTGGGTTCGGGGAATGTTGGGAGAGAGGAGAAAGGGGGGGGGGACATCCCACCACCATGTTGGCGTAGCGACCCGGAAGGCCATGCTGGGAGAGCTGGGAGAGATGGGCCAGCTGCGGGTGCGTAACGTGCGGGAGGCCAAGCGGTGGCCGACAGGGTAGCGGGCCTCTCTGTAGCGTATGAGGGGGCACTCCTTGCAAAGGAGACGGGACATTTTGGACGTGGTAGCGATGGTGATGATAGTACGGTGGTGGGGGCTGCACGGTGCCCGCGTGACAGTACTGTGCGTGCAGCGCCTGGATCTTGGAGGACCCCCCCTCCAACTGGCATAGAGATGAAGGGGAGAGAGGAGGGGGTCCTCCCGTAGTCGGTGGGGGGACAGGTGCGGGGTAGGGTGGCCCCGGTGGAATAAGGGGCCCCGGTGGTTTGGCGCGTTTGCTGCCGAATAGGGAGCCCAGGAAGGAGCCGCTGTTGTTGCTGCTGCTCCCCCCAGGGCCGCTCCCCGCTCCTGCTCTCTCTACACTGCTGGAGACTCCCCCAACTCCTGTCCCAGCAGTGGTATGTTGCTGCCCCGGCCCACCCCCCACCCCCGATCCGGGGCTCAGGATGGGGCGATGAGGCCGGAAGTCTTCTGTTCCGTAGCAGCCAGGAAGCACACCCGGCATCGGGTAGCGCTGGTGAGGCTGCGGGCTGCTAATGATGGAGCCCTGCGAGAGTAAAACAGCATCAGACTGTAGAAAAGCTGTTCTCACACACATGTGTAGGTGGGGGTGGAGGACATGCTGGAGCAAGATTGAAAGCAAAGAGCCAGGCAGAGGATCGTCAGTGCAGCACACACGCACGTACACGCGAACGTCATGAACAGGAACACTGTACACACACTGAGCATGCTCAGGTAGACGAAGCACCAGGGATGGAAGATGCACGTCTACAGGACGGGAACAGGTCTCACACAGAGACTTACTTCCATCGTACTGTCCAGAGAACCGACACTGTTCCTGCGACCACGTTTCCCTGCACCCCACCAGGAAGAATCAGGTTAGCAAAGAGCGAGAAATACTTGAAGCAGGAAGAAGAAACCAAAGCAGCAATCAGGCCAAACATCATGCAGCCTTTCATCCCAGGAGAGCAGACTCTGCTCTCGCCTTCTGTGCTGCCGTCTCACCTGTGTCTGACAGGTCCCTGAGAGATGAGCTGAGCGCCGTGCGTTTCAGGCCTTCACCCACCGAGCAGTTGTCATCAAAACTCGTCCTTCCCATGGTGCCATTCACCACGTCGCTCTTCACACCTACGCCTCCTCCAACCACACCTCCGGTGAGCAAGCTCGGGCGCATCACACCTTTCTGTTTCTCCAACTCCGCTGCAAATAGACACAGAGGGCACAGGGGAATGGGACATGCTCTGATGGAGGCACCACATACATAAACAGAACCACAGTGATGATCTGTGGACAGGTATGTCTTAATCTGCAAACCCACGCATTTATGTTTGTGATTCAATTTGTTAAGACAGGGTGCACTGCGAGCAGAGTTCATATTTATAAGAATTTTTTTATAAAATGAAGAAATTTCTTCATAATAAAATGGAGAATTTAGAGCCGTCCATCATTTTGACAGCCTAAAACGATTTAATTTGGAGTTACCCTCATCAAAGAGGTAAATAGACATGCTACAAAAGTATGAGGGTAAATACTTCCAAAAAATAATGTGCATTATTTTGGATAAAGCTGCCGGGATTGAAGAATCAGCGCCTGTTTATGTGGCTTTCTGTGAAATCACACCATCAGCAGTGACCGTCGCCATGCCAACAACAACATCTTCACCTGAAGTGTTTGTCCCCTCCAAAGTAAAGCCCACCATCAGGGTGGTTTGTGCAGTAACGACAACTGAGGTACATTTGTGTTTGAGCTCTAACATTTTGAAAGCAACAGTTCACAGATTGGCCAGCAGATGGGGCACTTACATTCAACTCTGTATTTCTCCATTTCCTGCACTTCAGCGATACTCTCCCTGAGGTCACTAACGAAGCGGGTGCGGTCCTGCTGACTGGGTGCCATAAAGACGATAAGGACTTTCCTCTCACCACCCAGGACTGCTGAGGTCAGGCGGATGCCATGAGGGTAGTCTGCAAGCGAAACACAGACCAGTAAATTAGTTTTCTCACGCCGGAGGAGCGATAACAGGATGGATGAGAGTTGAAAATAGGGTTCATTTTCTTACATGAGTTCTGAAACATGTGCACTTGCATCTCCACCAAAGGGAAAGATTGTCTGAAACTATAAGTCACTGAGGTTTTCTTCTTTTGGAAGATTTTGGTCACCTGGTGCAAAACATGAGAAGATACATTGTGATAGAGCCTTCAAAATAAAAGCAGAAATAGGCAAGCTTTTCGGATCATGGTAAGTATTTTTGTGTGATGCACATTGTGTAAGAGCATTACAATAACAAATGTGTTTGCACACCTCTTTGTATGTCAGTCAAAATAAATATAGTATTGTTAATGATTAAGGATTTATGGGCATATGGAACTTGCTGATGACTTACAATTGCTAATTAATTACAGAAACAAGTGAATCAAACCAGTGATTAATGTAGCAGTTCTTGCGGTTTGAGAGTCTCTTGTTGTGTGGGTGTTATTTATGATTATTATTCACAGGCTTTTCTCCTGGAAACATAAAATGAAAATTAAGGAAGAAAACAAAGAGTCTTACCACCAGCAGGTCGTTGAAGAGGAAGACCTCTCGCTGGTGCACTCCTGTCCGCTGAGGTCTGTTGGGGTCAGGCACCTCGTAGAGCTGGCAGCAACACACCAGTCTGCGATGGGGGAGCGACAGCACCTACACATGCAAAGAGAGAGCAGATAAATGAAGAAGCCATGAACAGAAAAGCTCCACGCGCTGTTGTATGACATCATATGAACTCACAGGCTTCTTGCCCACAATGACTCTCTCCACTGCCTGCACTTGGGACACGTGGTCATCGTTGGTCCGCAGCTCCCACTTCTGTATGCGCTGGTAGATTCCAACCAGCAGGTCCCTGGGAATGTCCTGACCATTGTCCACACCTTGAATAGCGAGGAAAGGGAGGGGTTTTAGGAAGAACGCTCACTGAGGCGCCATTGAAGTATTCAAATTATACAATGGATGTGATGAAATATGTCTGGATGGAACACACAAGCAGAGGTGGAAACACATTTATACTGTCATTTCCAACTTTTTGACAGAACAATCCTTCTCCACTCACTATTGAGTTGAAGTGAACTGGTTACACACAGTAGGTGCACTCATACATGTTTAATGAAGTTCTGCGATGAGTGTTTTTGTCTTTGTGTCGAGCCGCACCTCTTAAATTCTTGATGAAATCTTCCAGCTTCATTTTCCTCTCAGCTTTGACGTTGGGACTGTACATGTCTGTGTTGAGGAGGATGATGGCGAAGGCCAAGATGAAGATCGTGTCGGGGTTTTGGAACTGCCGAACCAGCGTCGGATTACACACGCAATACCTCTGACTGCAGACGGAAACAACAACAGGTTTAAATGGTTTTCGCTGTGCTCCAGAAGATGAAATCCAAAGCTCATCGAGCTGTCCTGCTACACACACACCTGAAGGCCTCTATTAGCCGCTCCACTTTCTGCGCTTCGCCTTGAACTTTGATTTGAGCCTGGAACTTCCTCAGAGCGTCGTCCAGGTCCATACCTGAGAAGTCCATCTCATCTACCACGCAGCTGAAACACAACACACAGCAGAGGTCACAGTTAGCTTCTTCTACTCCAAACCCCGAGGGCCGAAGAACAGCTGAAAACACATGCAGATGGTGAGTCATGGTTATTATTATATTCTGTTTGAGAGAGAGATTCAAGTGCGCCTCAAGGTTTCAGACTCAGTTTCCAATATGTGAGTTTACAATGGTGTGCAAATATGCTGATTTGTTTTGCAGTTGAATGAACGCTCATTTCTATCTTTCAGACGTGCTTGTCCTGTCTGTGAGTTCAAGTTCCTGAACTAAAGTCCAGGATCCACTCAGGGGTTGCCGGAGATCTCAGGGCGGCCTTGAGGATTGTCTGAGATTTCCAAAGAATATCTAGTGAAAGCTTTTAATTTGGAAGGCTCTTGTTTACTAAGGAGGGTGGAGTGGGTGTGTCCACAAGTGTTTGGCTTCACTGTAATCGATGATTGAACAGAGTGTTTGATATTGGGCTCCACTTAAGTAGTGCTTTTTCACTGCATTCAGCAGAAGACTTACACTGCTTCCTCTAGACTCTACATCATATTCACAGATTTCCACATACACATTCATACACCAGGGGCAGGAACTGCAATGCAAAGCAATCACAAACATCCAAAAGGAGCAACTCCAGGATCAAAATTAAATGGGGGATGAAACCGCCAACGTTTGGACGCCAACCCACTTCACTAGCTGGGCCACAGTCACCCTGGGGTCTGAAGGGGCCTACAGCTTGGTTGGCTCTTTGACAGCAGCGAAATCCATCATCTCTGTCACATACTCACTCTAAAACATCTTTGTTGAATTGTTTCTGCCGGTTTCCTAAAAACTCTCCGATCATCTGCCTGCTGAGGCCTTTCCTCTCCAAGATGAAGCGGGCGATCCCGACGGGCGTGTCTGATACAAACCCCCTCTCAATCAGGTACTGGATTCCTTTCTCTGGCTTCCTGTAACACAAGACAAGAGACTTGTTTGACTGGTTCAATTGTACAGAAGCACATCCTTGAGAGGTTGCTAAGTTTGATGTCTCACTTGTTGAAGAGATTCAGGCCGATGCGGTACTGGCGTCTCTGCACCACATCGCTGTTGAATGGTGGCGAGTCCCAGCTGTGGCGGCTCTCCCTCTGGTAGGTCTGCTTCCCCAGGGGAGGCAGAGGCTCCCGCAGGCTGTCCTGAGATGAGGAGCCTGAGCTGCAGTTGACGGTTTCGTTGGAGTTGGTGGTGGAATTGAGGGAGTCGTTGTCGCCGTCCGAGCAGCACGGCTGCTCCAGACCACCGGGGGGCAACGCTGTGGAGGAGGAGGAGGAGAGCGGGGTGGTGGGAGGCTGCTGTGGCGAGGAGGAGGACGAGGGCGTGTCGGGGTACTGGTGGTGGTGGATGGGGTGGTGGTGATGGTGGTGGTGAGCTGCCACTTGGTGAGGGATGTGCGTGGGTATGGGTCGGCCGGGGGCCCGGGTCTGACCCTGGGCCGCCGCTGTGGAGGAGGGGCGGGGGCCGGTGCTGGGGGAGTGTTTGAGGGTTCCCTGAGGGGAGCCTGCACCAACCCCCGAGTCCTGCTCGTAGACCAGCTGTCTGCTCAGAGAGCCGCGGTCCGAGCGGTCACTCATGTCCACTGAGCTGTCGCTGGGCGGCTCGATGGTGAGCAGAGGCAGATGTGCGCCCCTGAGACGATAGTCCCTGCACTCTGTGCACGGGGTGCTGCGCCGACTGTTGCTGCTGCCCCCGCCCTCCGTGTCGCGGCTGTCCTCGCGTCCTCCCACTCCTCCCCCGGGGCCCCAGTACTCCGTGTCCGTGCTGCTGGGCGCCCGATCGAGGGACAGCGGCGAGGACGGCATCCCGTCATCCATGTACAGGGTGACATCGCTGTATGAGGTGGCTGTGCTGTCGCCGTGCATGCTGAGTCCCCCTCCGGCACCCCGCCCTCTTTCTCCCAAGCCTCTCTGAGAGGAAGGGTTGCTGCTGCTGCTCCACACACACTCCCCGAAGTCCTCGCTAATCCCCCCGCCCTCCCTGCTGCCCTCCTGTGAGTCATCGCGACCCGCGCGGCAGGTGAGGGCGTCGTCGATGGAGTCGGCTAAGGACTTGACCTAGAGATATCACAAAGGGGAATTGTTAGAACGCAAGTTTTGCCCACCTGAAGTAAATGAGAAATATGTTCAAACATAAAACTCATGTGTCAGCAGCACAGTCTGAAAGGAGCGGAGTGACATTTCAATTTACTTTTCTGGCTTGTTTAAGAACAGCTTGTTTTCTGATGCTTTCACCACGGCTGAGTAAAGGTCACATATTCTTAACTAAAGCAGCAAAAAAAGGGAAGGTTCTTAGATGTACAGGAAGTATTAAAGTAAAAAAGTAGCTTTCTCAAGGACATTTTCATTCGCAAGTCAAGAGATTTAATATTTCTATCAGATAGGGCGATGAATGTGAATCTGCTCCTTATCAGCGTCATTCGGGCTCAAAAAAGCGGTCGACTTCGTTCCAGACATTCAACAGAGAAAATCCTTCTGGTTAAATCTCTCTCTCACACAAGTTTTCTGTTCAGTCTTGTGTTTTATGGTGGTTTTGCCATTTTACATCTGTCATACACTTAATGCTTGACAATGAGATGACCTTGTCTGTTAGTTCGTGTCCCCTTCTTTTAGGTAAAATCTATTTTGTAGGTTTAAAATGGAGTTGAATCAAAACAGTTTCAAATGTAAAGAGTAAAAACATTGATCTGTTAAACTGTAACAAATGAAACAGAAAAGTTAAGCACTAAAAGTGCGAGCTGCTCATTTCCTTCCGCCTCTGTGAGGACGTCGATGCTTTTATTAAACATGAAGCTCTGTAAGTGAGCATAACATGAACTCCGGGACCTTTCGAAGTTCATTATGCAAACACATCTCTGAGCAGCATCACCTGTTTGGAGAAGGAGTCCTCCAGGTGGGTGTAGTCTCCTGTGCGGTCGACGTCGGGGGAGTGAGGCGGCCCGATGGCCACGCTGTGGGTGAAGTTGGTCTGTGTCTGGGCCTGCTGCTGAGGCTGCCGCTCGTCGAAGGAGTACTGCAGTCTCATGTTGGACAGGATGATGCGTCGGGTCATGCGGCTCTCCGACGCCGAGCTCCGGAGGCGCTCGAAGTTCTTGTTCATGCGATACTGCCTGAACGCCGTCTGGATGGTCCTCGCTGCTCTGCGGCTCACGAACGAACCGCCATACTTTCTCTCCAACATCTCCACCTGACGAAGACGAGAGAAGATGAAGTGTGGTTTTGCAGCCATGATGATTCACCGACTTCGTGTTCACGTTTGCTCGGAGCTTGTGTGAGACCGCAGAGGAGAGACACATTTGCAACACAAACCCTGTGATCATCTCAGAGCTGTCAGTGTTGATACCTTTTTATCCTGCAGGTCTGTGGAGAGCTCATAGCTGTCTGAAAGCGCCTTGCATCTCTTGTTCTCCTCTTCTTCTTGCTTGCGGAGGGCCAGGCTCGCCGGCTGGTGGCGCGTTCGCAGCGCCCAGGCCAAGCTGGCTGAGCTGGAGGCCGTCACGCACGAAGGGCCCCGGGGACCGGGGGTCACGGCGCTGCTGCTGTCGCCGTAGCGATCAGAGCCGCGAAGGTACGGCGCCTGTCGGAAGGGGCTGTCTTTGTGGGTGCCCGTCTCCAGACACGGGGATTCCCCTTCCACACTGCCGAAAAGAGAAAGGAGCAGAAGCTTTTACAATGACTCATAAGCAGCTTGATCAAATATTACACCAAACATTTCAAAGTGTGTTAGGAGACTGAATGAATAATTGAGGAACTCCAGTGAAAGGCTTCATCTTGCTGATGAGGACTTACATGTAAATTTTGGAGTAGTGTGGAAACCATCTTTTAGTGGAACTCATCATTTATTGCAGGGATATCACTTTATAGCAGACCTATCAAGAGTCCCTGGATCTGTGATAATGAAGTGTCCAATCCAACAGACACTGACGCTTCTGTCTTCTAGCTGCCTCCTTTCAAGAGTCCAAAGTTGTAGTTAATACACAACTAAGGTCTACTAGCCTTTATGCACTGCAACACTCTCTGTGTGACAAAAACAGCAGTGCTAAAGCATAGTCACATTTCACAATGACATCCTAGCACCAGGGAAGCCCATGTTGTCATGTATACAACACGAGGCATCTGCAGCTAACTATCACTACAAAATACATGCAATCAACTTTTCCTGCATTAAATCCAAGTCAATCTATGATACAGAATTAGCTGTAACAAGTTTGCAACAAAGTGCAGCTAATTGCAGCTCCAAGAATCACTTATCAGGAAGCAAGTAGAAATCCTCCAGGGTCCTGTTACGTGGCTTTAAGCAGACTATATCCAACCGGACTCAGAGTCTCTCTGAGTATTTTTGGGAAAACAGCTTCAGTCACATGCTCCTGCCCACATTTCCTGCTCGTGTTAGCCACGCCCCCCTTCTGTTGGCTGTAACTGGTCCCACAAAGGGGCAGAGAGAGCTGGCAGGGTCAGGGATGTGTGGGAGCGTTACATTCACCACAGAACAGAAAAGACAGTTCAGCTATGAAAGAATTGTTTCTTTTGTTTTCTATATTTTGCATTGTTAAAACTGTGTGAAGCCTTAATTCAGATGGTAATCTTAAACAGGGGACTTAAAGGGCGCTGTGTGGACGTGACCGGTTTGGTCTGGGCGGGTCGTCCAGTGTCCTGCTCCCTCCCTCCTTCAGTTTTCACTATTCCTCCACTTTGCAGAAACCTCCTGAGTTCCAGTTTGGTTGGTTTAAAACATGACATGGAGGAAAACGTCTCTCAGAGGGAACAAGGAAGCATTTCAGTCTGATGCCGTTTTGATCCTGCGAGCGATACGTATAAAATGCAAACACCACAGCCGGCTCTGACACAGACGGACGGGGAAACATTATACAATGCGGCGTCTTTGGGCAGGACATCCTGTGCTTTTCAAACAACACATGACCCGGCTGAATTGATTGTTGAGTCTCACAACATAGAAAACAGCTTCATTGTGTTGCATAACCCAAAGAGTCAAAGCGCAGTCACAAAAAGACACAACTCTGACCTCTACAGGAACAAACACATCAGCACGGACAGACTTCAACACTGTTTCCAGTAGTTGAAACATCAGTTATTCTGACCACTGATAGTGAAAGTCAGTTGGTTAGTGTTGGCTGATGGGTAATTGATATAATAGGAGCAAGTAGTGGTTGGTACTCCTGCCACACAGCTGGAGGTCAATGGTTCATGCTTGAGAGAGCCTTGCAGAAAGGACTTCACATATTCTTCATATAAGTATGTTGAGGTTTTCTTCCAGTACACTGGACACTTCCCAGAGTTGAATTGGTGACTTCTGCTGGTGTAAGTGATGGTTTGTTTGCCCCGCGGTGGCCTGGTGAGCTGTTCAGCCTGTTTCCTGCCTTTGCCAAAGTCAGCTGAGGTTGACTTCAGCACCCTGGAAATGAACAGGTGGGGCAGCTCAGCCGAAAACAAACCAGGTTGCAGAGAGCACCAACAGTGGCAACATCAGCAGCAGCATGAGATCACACAGGTCTGGGGTCCCAAACTGGCCTGTCCAGGGGTTTAATTCAGCTAGATGATCATAGGACAGTGTAAAAATTACAACTAACCTCTGTTGCCAATTTATACATTAGTGATCTGAGCTTTTTAGTTAAATGAGGGTCTCAACACAGGAATAAAACCCAACACTCAACAGCAGATGGCAGCAATACCATTGACAATGAGCTACAGATGAGTTACCTTATGACTAGTGACACTACAAAAGTTAACCTTTGACCCCAGTTGAAGGCAGACAGAGCATGAAGTTAGTGGTGTGGCCTGCTTTAAATTAATGTTTGGCTACTTGACTGAAACAAGTTTGACATCCTCGGAGTTGGTAAGCTGGTTTAATGTCAAATCAAGTATCTTGTCAGGTTGCAGGTGGTCCGCGGTTCCCATGAGTAGCACATGGATGAACACATGAGTTTCCCGGATCTCAAGTAATTTCAGCATCTGTATAATGTGCTGGTTCCAGGTGTCACAGCACACCAGCAGAGACCTGTAGGAGTTCACGCCTCGACAAGGCAGATCTGATGCCAAAAGTAGGGGGGCTAAACAGTGTGAGGCAGGTGGTCTTAATCTTATGGCCGATCGGTGTAAGAAGATGGGAAGTGTGTATTTCGTCAGAGGGTTAACAAGCCGCGATGATTTCCATTTCCAAGCAAATCAATTTAGAGCAACAAGTCACTGCGAACGAACTCCAGATTCTGTGAAAAATGTTTTCCTCTGTGCAGCATCATTTAACATTCCTCCTCCTCCTCTGCTCCTTAAATAGAGAAACCGAGAAGAGGGAGGGGGTTGCTTGGTGACGGTTGCTGTGGGACCTTTGTGGGCGGTGAGGCAGTTGTTAGGATGAGAAGCGTAGTTGCCATGACAATGTATTGACTGTTATCACCAATAAAGGTGGGTGGCTGAAGATGCTCCACAGGTTGTGAATGACAGTATACATATATTACTTGTCTTGTTATGAAAACAGATAAAATACCACAATATATTTGTAGACAGTGACTCACACAAACACGGCATGAGCTAAACTTGTTAGTTTACATCTAAAATGATTCATTCCCAAATTACTCTTAGCAGACATCGCGATTATCGTAAGAATGCCAAAATAAAACACGGAGCGGCTTCATAATGCTCCTTTTAAGGAATGGAAACTGGCCACTCGAGTGCCTCTGCAGAGCGCCAACAGGTAGACGCAGGCAGGGACTCGGTCTCACTCGAAGTTCCCGCAACGCACATCAGCAGGAGCAGATGGTATTTTCATTCATCTGAGTCACAGGCAGCTAAAATACGAACAGCGAGGCAACATTAGGTGCCACACGCCTGCTCTCATACATTTGTCAGTGAATATTCATGGACGGTCCTCATAAACTTCATCTGCTCACATACCAGCAATCTTTTTTACCGTCGGAGCCACAACGTGAGAGGCACACACACTAACACACACACACGCGTTCACCTCGAGAGTCAGCGTCAGCATGTGTTTCTATTAAGGGAGAAAACTGAGAGAAGGAGCTGAAAATAAACCCCAAATATGCATAAAAACATGCAAACTGGAAATGAGAGCGCGCTGGAATCAAAGTGGACATCTTCTTACTTGCTGACAAGCAAACCACTACACCACCGCGCGGCTCTCCACATTTAATAAAGAAAGGGAATCAAAACATCAAACTGAGACAAGGGTGACATTTTCTGAAACACCGCTCAATGAGAAATCCACCCGCGTGGACTGAGTGGTGAGAAATTTCATCTCACATGATCTATATGCAGCCCGGCCTGTGCAAATATCACACATCTAAGTTTCTTTCCGAATGTGGGGAGGCAGACTTTCACACTCTGAAATGAACCTCAGACCTCGAGTAAAAAAAAAGGAAAAAAAAACTGAAATGAAATAAATAAATTCTGTTTTTGCAGAAAAACCTCCTCCAAGCGAGCCTGCAATTACCCGATAAGCCTCTGGCTATTTTTCTCGGTAACAGCTCCATAGCTGAGAGGCAGACGCGAACCACCTTGGGCTCTTTGGATAAGAGACACTTCGGAGAATTCGGAAATAAAATGAGTCTTCTCCCCCCCGTCAGGCGGCCTCGGTGGCATTTTAAACTCCCTGCCAAATCAAAACTGTAAATTACAGAGAGACCGACGAAACCAAAGCCTTTGCTTGTGTACCTTAAAGTATGAAGGGCTGAAAGAATCATGCCTCTCTCCCAGTACACAGGTAATCCCAGGACACAATGTAAACTAAAAAGAGCCCTCGACCATGCAGCAGTTCGGCACCGATGGATCCACGCCTGACGTGACCCATCTCTACCAGGCTTTGTCCTCTAACCAGTAGCAGGAGGGCTGGTTCACAACTGTAGTTTGTAAAGCGTTCACAAGAAAATCTCAATGTGTTCAGTGGACAAGTGAGAAACGTGAGTCCTTAGTACTCTCCTCTCTATTCTGTCCAGTGATGCAATACAAACGTAAACTCCACAAACAGGATTTCAAAATAAAAAGCGTGAAGGATGTCGTCACTTTTACACACGGGGGAGCAGATTATTTCTATCACTGGGGGGAAATAAGTCATTCTAACCTCATAGTGATTCATGCAGATTTACAAATAGACCAAACAAGAATGTATTTTGAAGCCTAAGTGAATCAGGTCCGGACATCTGTTGTTGTGAAGACTGTCGAGCTGTTGAGAACGATGGACGATAAAAAGCATGTACAAAACAAGAGGCAAACAAATTGAGGTCTGGGACCCTTTTAAGGAGGTCCACGGATCACGGTGAGAGGCAACGGCTTTGTCTGCTCTCAGGCTCTCAAGCAAAACCTTGACAAGACAGCTTTTATTTTGAAGGCTCCTGTTTTTCTATGCTAGTGAAAGTTGGTGTTTTTGGCTTCTCCGAGGAAAGAGGAGACTGAGGGTCCGACTTTTATTAATATTTGGAAGTCATCTTAAAGCCATGAAACTGTGAATCAAGTCATGTATCATGTTTTTTTGCCAATAGATTTTATTTAGCTTTAGAATTTCTTTTGATTCCATTAAAACTAGTTTAAATCTTGACTCACTGCTGTTTTATTCACCTGAAATTACACATTGCTTACATGACTTGACCACTGAGCCTGAAATCTATGAATGGCAACAATATTGAAATGAAACAGATGCTGCATTCACCATAACTTTGGTCAAAATAAACAAGTAAATCAGAAAAACTGCTGTGCAGGGACCCTCGGGAGGAAAAAGTGCAAGACTTTCATTTCGCCTGCATCAGGAGCCAGACAGTAATACGTGGTGAGAGGATGATATCTGAGTAAAAAGTTTTGTTGTATAAAACATGAGTGCGGCCATATCGCAGCTGGCATCTGAATCTCATTATTTATGTAAGAAAAGGCCTGGATCCCTGTTACAGCGCCAGGGAGAGGCGCTCTCCAGAGGCTCCCCCATAAAGACCGGCCCACAGCTTCACTCCCTCCCCGCCGTTTAATTGGAATCGAAGCAGATGGCTCCGATCTAATAAACTGGAGAGCGATTGCTGATCGCGTTTAGAGGATAAAAGGCGCGGGGCAGAGAATTGACGGGAGCGCCGATGAGGGAAAGTGAACGGAGGCGAGTGCTGTAAAAGTACAGCGTCAACTCCATGGAGCCCCGACCACCAGCAGCCCCCCCACCCCCCCAGCCCCCAGCCCCCAGCCCCCCCTCCTCCTCCTCCCTAGGTCATAAAATATTGATGTGCTGACAGTGTGTGTGTGTGTGCATTTGTTGACGTGCTTGTATGAGGGAGCAGCAGTGGGCCTGCCTGTGTTATCGAACCCGCAGCAGGACACCGAGGCTGACGGATTAACCTCTCGGCCGCCTGCCACCAAGATGCCAATAATTGCATTGATCCGCCCGCTGACTCATTTCCACCTCAGCACTGACTCAGTGGAGTCACCTCGCATCTTCTTTAATCTCTCTTATGGTCAACTTTCGTGTGTTGTTTTTTTCATTTTGATTCCCGTTTGTTCTGAAGTTCATAACCTCGCACACCTGACTCGATCCAAAGGAGGACGAGCGATGATTAAAAACTGCAGAAGGGCCTCCGGCAGGATCCCAGTTAATTACTTTGGTGATATGTGACGTGATAATGTTTGCTATTAATTTCAGGAGCAGAAACACACTGAAATGGAGCTCCTGCTGGAACAATCTGTATTATCTCGTCGAACGTGATGCTTTTCCTCCTAACTGAAAGGGAACAATCAGATCATTCATGCGTCCAATCAGAGCATTCCTTCACCGCCAACACTCTGCTGCCATTTCATCGACTCAAGCTGCGAGCTTCACATCTCACACACACACACATACACACATCTACACTTTTCTCTGTGACCCGCAGTCTCCAGTTCAAACCTCAAACTGGGCTCTGTGGAAGCCGGTGGATCAGAAGAAGATGCAGGGAACAGATGAAGTCGTGCAGCTCCAGGAGGGAAGCGGCGGTGTTTTGTAAGCATCAGATAATCTCTGCCACTGGTGCAAGAGACAATGAAGAGATAAGTGATGTTTATACAGACAGGGACAGAAACTGTGTAAACACTCATTCAAAATCATCCCTGTTCACATTTGACACGACTTTTCTTGCTTCTCCCAAATAACAAAACCAACTGAGTCACTTTCAGGTTGTGTACAGCTGATTTGGCCTTTGCAGAGTGTGCGAGTCTGTGTGTGTGTGTAACACTGTGTTTGTCACTTACTGTTAAAAGGCATTTAAACCAGGATGACAAACCCTTGTGAAAGTGTACAGCTAATTTACTTAAGAGCTAAAGACACTTTCCAAACAGCACTTATGTTCCTCCTCTGCGTCCCTTCGCTTTATTTGCATTTCCACTCGAGTTGCACCTGCGACACTGCTGCACATCACCTCCACTTGTGTGTCACCTGAACGGCATGTTCACTCCGTTGCGCAGGATTTCAGAGCACAACCCCATTTATCACCCTTCTTTCATTCATGTCAGCCACCAACCCGACAGCTTATGCAAACACTCCCTCGCTTATTGTTACCAGGCTGTTCTTTGTCCGCCGCTGATGGCGAGACGACATTTGCAACCGCCTAATGCACACAGCACAACAGCAGACCACCGAACGAAACGCACCGGTGTCACAAGTCCAGCCACTTCTCGGTGCTGCCAAACGCTCTCATTGTGACAGTTTGTACGGGTGAAAGGAAAAGCGGAGCGGTCTTACCATGCTGCTTCTGTCACAAAGGGTCCCACACTAACTGAAGCGTCATGGCAGACACACCCTCTGCCTTTCTGACTCTCACTTTATCAACACACACACACACACACACACACACACACACACACACACACACACACACACACACACACACACACACACAC
>JAUESF010000050.1:13946377-13967958 GCA_032274765.1 Malacoctenus tetranemus
GTCTATCGAGGTCTAGTCTTCCCAGTGAAAGCGTCAGTAAAGCAACAGCCGCCCTCTTTCTTCCCTCAGTACTCGTTGTAGCATAATGAACTCTTCTGTGACTCTGCTCTCTTGTGGCGTGATGTTTGCAGAGTGAGATGAGCTTGTGTCGTCGCTCAGCAGCGAGTGTAGAGTACACGTGTCTGACGCCCTCTGACTGTTACCTGTGCAAAGCTGAGGCTCTGGATGTCGGCGCCGTTGATTTTGACAATAGCGTCCCCTGGCTGCAGGGAGTTGCACTGCCTCCTGTCCCAGACTCTCTTCACCACCGTGATCCTGCCCCCCGGACCGCCCGCTGTCACGCTGAAGCCGAGGCCCCTGTCTCCCTCCGTCTGCGACAAGACCACCGGCAGCAGCTCGCCACCGCCACCGCCGAACCCCCCGGCGCCGCTGCCCCCGCTCATGGCCCCGGGGGACGACATGCTGCTGGGGCTGGCGGTGGGGCTGGTGTTGCTGTGGAGACCGTTGAAGGCCCGGTGGCGGGGGCTGTCCGGGGTGGGAGGGGGCCTGAGGTGGGACGTCTGAGGCCTGAAGAGGCGGGAGTGAGTGGTGCGGGGGCCTCCGGGCGACGACGAGGGTCTCCGGGGGGACTGGGGGAGGGGCAGCCGGGAGCCCGACAGGGTGCAGGTGGACAGGTCGCTCTCAGAGGACTTCGACGTCCCGTAACGGAGCGGATGAGGCGGCGCCGAGAGAGAGTTATTGTTGTGATTACGGATCATTGACGCTCTGATGAGGGAGAGAAAAGAGGGAGTGGAAATCAATACAGAATCTGTCTCTTCTCATACACATAATCCCATTTTGAATCATTTAGAGCCGCATCTAATCCGCTGCTAATTCATCTCAGTCACTGACTAATCTGCCACTTATTTTCTGAGTTAATTTTCCTTCAATAAATTTTGTCTGAACACGATCCAACGTTCTTCACTGCGTGAACAGAGTTACCTGTGCGAGCCGATGGCAGACACCACCTCGCTGTCGCTCTGGCTGGCCAGCGTCGGGTCGAACGACTGCAGCCTGGCCAGGCTCCTGAGGGAGCGGGGCGGGCGGACGGGCGGCGAGGAGACGGCGTTGCTCATGCTGGAGCGCCGGTACGACGGCAGCGGCCCGGAGACGAACGCCATGGCGTTCCCGTTGGCGTCCAGGGTCACGCCGGGCTCCATGTAGCTGGCGTCGCCGTGGAGCCCGTTGAAGTTGAAGTGGTGGCTCTGCGGCGTGGGCGTGGGCAGGCGGGGCAGGTGGAGGAGGGACTGGGGCTGGGTGGTGGTGGGCGGGGGGAGCAGGGGGTCCCCGTTGTCCAGCAACCGCGGCGCCGGCTGCTTGGGACAGCCGTCGGGGTTGTAGAGCATCGGGTAGCCGCGTCTCACCTCCACGTCCACGCTGTGGCCCACGGGCACCGACTTCAGCATCTCGACGACTTCTTTGTGAGAAACTCCCAACACACAAACGTCGTTGATGTACACAAGAATGTCCGCTGGGTAAAGACAAACAAAAAGACACAAACATCAATCATTTATATCAATTTACAGTCAGAAAAAATGTGGTAATGTTTCTTGTATATGTATATAATGTTTATGTACATTATATCTTCTATACTGTCCTCTAAATTTACTTCATTTCCTGACATTGAATGACTGGCAACTCTTATTTACATCCATACAATCAATATTAACATTTTTTTCATACTTTTTGGCATGTTTGTACAGACAGAGCTGAATAATAGTTAAAAATAGCTAACAGCTGTTAGAAATTAGATTGATTAACAGTTACATTTTGGCTGCTTAGAGAAGCGACTTTTCAAGTAAAATGTAATTTTATGATTATACTGATCCTGGATAAATCAAACTTAAAAACTCTCATTCCACATGCAAGTTGAACTGTGCAAAACGTTGCCGTAATATTGTGCACCTGAGCGCTCGGCCAACGTCTGAGTGCGCTTTTCTGTGTTAACTTTTTGGACCAATCTCCCTGTGTTTGTGTGCGCAGGCACGTGTTTGCAAATGAAATGTGGCCTGTGTGTTTTGTGTGGGTGTGGACTAATCCAACCAACTAATCCCCCTAAACCAGCCTATTAAGAGATATGAACTAGATCAGTCCCTGCAGAGACAGGCTGTGCTCTGGCATCCTAGAGTGGTAATATCTGTCTGTACGGGCATTTGTGTGTGCATATGTGTGTGTGTGTGTGTGTGTGTGAGATCAGGATGTGCACTGCTGTTTATGCATGTGTTGATGCTAGATTATGAAGCACTCGCCCCGAGGATTAGAAACCGATTGTGATATATGCTTTCTGCAGAGAATTCCAGCATCATAATCACAAAAAGTCGAGAGAGAAACAGCAAGAACTCGATCGAACGCTTTTCGCTGCACGTTCTCTGCAGCTATTGCGAATTCAAAGTATTGTTGCTGTTCCTGTACAAATATATTACTCATTTCTGTGTTTGGAGTAGATTTTCAGTGCAGGAATCGTCATGTTATAATTTTACCTGTTTTGAGTGCTGAAGGTCCGCTTGCAGTCACGCTGTACACCTGGAGAAACTCTCTGGGCCTGCTGCCCCCCACGATGTTAAATCCAAACCCCCGCGAGCCTTTGGTCAAGTGTGTGTGCACAGGGAAACCCCTGAGCTCCACAGGCTGGTCCGTGAACCCTGAAAGAGACACAGCGAGAGGACGAGAGGACGAGTTACCAGCATGTTTACCTCTGAGGCACATCCACAGAAGTCTCCAAGCGCCTGTGAACACACCGCATGGATGGTATGAGAGAGGAGAGTTTACGTCCAGCTTAATGGTCAGAAATGAGGAGTTTTAGAGAGGAGAGGGAAGAGGAGCGGAGAGTCTTAACGTTGCATACCGGTCGCCAGATGGCTTTTAGCAAAATACTACACAAACCGAAGCATATGGTAGAAAGATTGCATTAAAAGCAGAATCCATTACAGACTGCCACCTTAAAATCGGCAACATAATCCATTGGCTCGACCCGGCTCAACACAGTAATCCAGGTCACTTTATTTACTGTTAGTTTGCAGCACCAAATCTGCAGGAAAAACGTGTTGTCAAATTGTACATTTTTCTCAAAGTTTTGTGTTGATTTCAGCCGAATTTGTCAAACTTCATGTTGGATGTATCGTAGAAAATCTGCCTGTTTGATCTTGATTTTACCAGACTTTTATAAAGATTTTCTAACATGCAGGCACCTTTGCCCATACTGAATATTATATCACCTTCTGCTGGTGGGGAAGGAGTACTGCACGTCACTGAGACCGTGCACAGTCACAACAGAGGCTTCTTCACTTTGCAGTGGAAAACAAGAGAAACAACGGAGAGCAGATTATGTGCTTATTATTTTCTCTGTTTCTGACAGCGGCTCGTATGACCAAACGATGACATTGCCGGTCACATGCCGCGCGCGTCGACCCCGCCAGCCTCGGCAGCCACGCTGGATCTCGGCCAGCAGCTCCGAGCTTTAGGCCTTAATCACTTACCCGTCTCCGTTCAGAGAAAAGCTCATTCCATCTCATTTGACTCTAACAAGCCGGCTGCGTCTGCTACTTCCGTTCTTGACAAATATGCAGCTCCATTTTGGGTGTTCGACACTTAAATGTGATGCCACTGTTCTAATAATTACACGGGAAAAAAGAGAGGGAGAGAAGGAGAGAGAGAGAGAGAGAGAGAGAGAGAGAAGAAGAGAGAGAGAGAGAGAGAGAGAGAGAGAGAGAAATGGAAACAAAGAGGCTCACATTCATTTTTGTAGACGGTCTCCCTGCTGGAGGCTCGAGGACTCTGCCAGCTGGTCCTCTTCGGGCTGCGTCTTGGAGAGACAAAGGAGACGGAATGAAATAGACTCTTCAGATAAATAGCAGCATTGGACACAATGGAACAGCAGCACGACATTGAGCGCACAATTGCGATGATCACCAGTCAAAGCGGATCTAAAATTGAGATGCGGAGCTTTAAAGAAACAGGGAAAAAACTGCTTATTCACTTTCTGGTGTCAGACGGGAAGATTTCTAGTCATTTGTGGGTCAGAAAATACAAGAAGAAACAGAGATGTCAGTTCGAAAAACATGCAGCCAGGAAAGTTCCTTTACACATTGTGATTTGTCACATTTTTTCCCCTTCTTTGTGTTTCTTTGTGGTGTTAAACTTACAATTCCTGCTTTACTAAAGTTATTACCAATCACTCGTAAAGTTGGCTGGTCAGAAAACACCTCACAGTCTTTCTTGGATGTCGACTTTTGGCTCACAATCTAATTACGGCCTGATTTCCATGTAAAGTCCTCTGACCCCCCCTTGAAGCTCCGCCCCCTTATTGATGAAATGAACCAGACTAATAATGTTGCATTACCTCAGCACTGATTCAGATCTGTATGCTTCTGATCTGTGTCTGAGAAAAACTTCTCCGACTCCCAGAATGCCGTGCTCTGCTTTACCAGGCTGGTTTGTAGGTGGCGCACTCACTCAATGTAAAGTGTTTCTCCCGGGTCACTGAAGGCCTGCTCCCAGTAATCAGGCATCACGCCTCTCACTCTGGCGCCACTGCGGCTGCCGATGATGCCGTTCTGCGTGACGCGGCCATCGCCCCCGCTGCTGGAGGCCCGGGGCCGACCGGGGGACCGGTGGGACAGCGGGACGCCGCCGCTGACACCTGCGGAGCCTCCTGGAGGGAGAGCGAAGACAGACTGTGAGACGGAAACCACCCGAAGAAACGGAGTGATATTTAATTTAACAGATGCAGCAGCTGAAAAGTTTCTCCCGCAATCTGTGGTGACCTTCTGCTGGTGATTCCTCCGGGGGTTGTCAGGGGAGAAAAAAACCTGAGGTCAGCATCTCCGTCGTCTTTGTCCTCCCTCCGAGGAGGCGGGGAGTGTGACCGTGCAAGAAAAATAAGCAGATCTGCTCCTCAGCTGTCCTTGCAGCTGTCCTTCAGCTCTGAGCACGATCTGGGAGACGTTGGACGTCGGGGCCGGGGCGTCCCGAGCCCCGCCGCAACACGACAGGCGCTGCCGAGCCCATCCGCCCACACAGAAACACTTCAAACGATGACTCAGCAGAGGTCAGGCTGTTGGACGGCTCTCACCGACTCGCATCCTGCCGGCTTCCTGTGTCCTGGCCCCCCCCCCCCCACCCTCCAGTACCGGCTGCCCGCGGCCCCACCTGAGCGTTTCAGGGCACGTTTCTAACGAACTGGCTCTCTGCCTGCCTGCATGTCCCACCGCCCACTCGGCCTGCCGCTCCCTTATCTTATGTGGCACTCTGGCTCGCTGCCTCCGCCCGTCCCGGTGCTCAGACTCCCAACCTGCTGCCGCCACCACCCATGCTGCTGCTGCTGCTGCTGCTGCTACTCCTGCTGCTGCTGCTGCTGCTCCCAAACCACCGAATCTCAAAGTGGATCATCGTTGATGTAGCTTCTCTGAATCTCTTCTCAGAAAGTGTTTTTGTGATGCAAACACAGCTTCATCACTGTTGTTGCACATGTGGTGTAACAACATGCTGGTAAGTAAAGTGTTTCTGTATTTACTTTGATACTAAGATGTTTAGCAACTAAAACTGTTGAGTGATACTTTAGTATCAGTGAGCCTGTTTCTATACTTCTATTGAAAAAAGTTGTAGAGCTGCAAAGCTGCTGTCTCTCTCTGTCCTGTTCACTACAACTAGCTTTAGCATCATCTAAAGCTGCTAGTAGCTAGTTTCTGTTGCACTCGACTGGCCTTTACAAGAGGAGAAGCACCAGAATGGTCCTGGAGTAGCTCAGATGTGGCAGTACAAACATATATTTTCAGGCTCAGTCTTCATTTACAGCTGTTTAGTATTTGAATCTTGTCATAATGATTCACTAGTTTTCAGTAGCACAACACTGTTTGGATGTCACTGTGGTTCTGCTGTGAAAGACGAAGGACTCCAGAAAGTGACTCATCTGCTAATCGTCCCAGAATGATTCAGATTCATCGCATCCCCGAAACTCTCCGGCCAAGCGGAACATTTACTGCAACTTTTACTTTTCTAATTGGATGTTTCTCTGGTGGTGGAGATCTGATTACTTTCTCCCTCCCTGATGATTAACAGTCCTTTCAAACCTTCTGTTTACCACAACAACCCGCGTCTGCATCAACACTCATTAATCACGACTAGAATTAGGGAATTGACTCGACATTACCGGGGAGGAAACAAAGGTCTAGCGGGTGCACGCTTTGGTTTCTTCGGTGGTCTCTGATGGCTCCAGCAGATCTGCTTCCTCGTCATGTGACTTCACCTTTTTTTTTGTGCACGTTTGCTGATCTGCTTCCCTCGTTGCCTGCTCGACCTGCGGCAGCCTGACCTTCCTTTGGAGGTGATCCAACAATCGATGAGGCCACCGCTCCACTGAGAGTTTAGAGCATACTAATCGCACTAATGATTGATTAATTTGGGCATTGGAGACCTGCGCTATAGATAGAAGGACAATGCAGAGCTGGAAACGAAGCCGACTGAAGCAGGTTAGATTCGAACGTCGGAATGATCCCGGCGTGTCTTTTTGGCGTCGCCACGTCGGCTCCTTCCGGCCCGCGAGCCCCGCCCACACTCGCCTGAGTCGTCCTCGCTGTTGGCGCCCTCCTCCGCCGCCTTCTCCAGGTTGCTGAGCGACTTGCTGCGCGTGCGGAAGTTCCTGAGCAGGTTGCGGTGCTCCTGGTAGCTGATGGGGGGGCTCTCCGAGCTGATGTGGACGGGCCGAGGCGTGCCGTAGTAGTTCCCTGCAACACGGAAGGGACGCGTGATTGAAAGCAGCCGGGGTGAAATCTACTTCAGTTCAGTTAAAACAGGAACGTCATGAATCAGAGCCACATGAATTGTGCCATGAATCAAATCGGCTGGTGTAAATCTAAACGTCGGTAACAGCACACGGTGTGTGTAAACATGTTACTGAGCTGCACCCTGATATAAATTCATGAGCTGGGTAAAATATGTCATGTTAGTATATTCATGCCCATGTGACATATATGTTTGTATGCAAGTGTATGATCCCCCGAGATCACACGCCGCCCGTATTTGTTCGATGTTTTCAGTTCCTGCCATCTGCTCCAGCTGCTAAAGCAGAAATGAAATTATCCGCGCTCCCTCCTCCATTTGGCTCGTTCAGATCCAAACGGGTTGAAGGGGGGGGGAAACATTAGATTAGTGAACTCCGCAGCAAGGTCGGCAGACGCCACCCGCACGCAGCCGCGCGGCCGACGCCCCCGACAGCCGCAGCCGGAGCGGCGTGTCACTCAGTGTCACATGTGAGGCAGGTGAGGATGACATTTATTGCTCCCATTAAACTCTTATAAATTATGGATGCTAATGTATGGAGGCTCTTTAATCACAGGCAGCACTCTGACCCACGCGGGAGGGGGGAGGAGACTGAGCAGCACCCGAAATGCAGCAAGAAAATGGCTTCTTTAGGCGTCTTTCACCTTCTTTTCTATGACGCACTGGGTTGAATAGTGAAAGCTGGAGAAAAGTTCTATATTTAAGGAAGATTTGTTTACTGAGTGATAACTGGATGATTAATAAATTCACATGGCACAAAGTTTAAAAGTAAAAAGTGGATCCAGTCTTAAAACTCCAGTGAAAGGACAGTCTGTGATAAATGACCACTCACAGAATGAAGTTGCACTACAACGCCCCACTGATTGGTTGAAAAATGGGTCTGACCTTTGAACTTCCCGCTCTCCAGCAGCGCTCCCGATTCCTCCAGGGAGAAGAACTCCTCGATGGAGACGAAGTTGTAGTCCACGCCTGAGATCTCCCCCTCCCTGGGCTGCCTGGTCGTACCTGCGAGAGGAGATATTATGTAATATATCAGAGTCATATACAAGCCAGCTCTGACGTGGCTGATGTATCAATTAATCAAAGCCTGTTCCTCTCTGCGGGGGTCATCAATCTGAGCTCAGCGTTTAAACAAACTGCAACTCAGCAGGCTATAAATAGCAGCAAGATTACATTAGTTTGACAAATGATGCAGAAATAGTCTAAAAGCTGAGAAACTAATGGGTGTGCACAGGCCGTATTTTAGAGGTGAAAGTTAAACAACAACCTTTGAAGCAGGAATCTGGTCACAGCGAGCAGCTTGTTTGATTACAGTACAGCCACCTCGAGCCTGGAGTCAGCCGAAGGTTTCATCCGCAAACCAAATTTCTTCCGGGGGTGTGAAGAGCGGCGCGGCGACACCGGGCGATCACCGAGGCCTCTTTATTACGGGCCGATCGATATGAGCAGAATGAAACATTAATGAGGCTCAGGGAAAGTCCTGAAGTCGCTCTATCACCATTGTAACGATGGAGCACTCACATGATCAATGGACTGTCATCATAATTGATTCGCATTGACCTTGGCTCGGAAGAGAGCGGCGGCGGCGGTGGTGGCGAGCACCAACTACAGAAGCATCCTGTGTGGTTACAAGCAACTACTTCCCTATTTCCTGACTTTAACCCTCCAGGTCGCTGCATCTCAAACTTGTTATGCACCTTAACCACCTTTATAAAGTGGCACACCATCATACGCTCCTTTACATCAGAGTCTATCAGTCTTAGGAAGAAGGAAAGTGGGTCAATGATCATTTCTGATCATTTTAACCTCTATTTCCATGTTATTTAATCCTGAATAGGAGAAATAAACACCAGTTCTTGGAAAATCAACATAGGTAAATGCTTTTAGATTCACAATTTTATTTTATTCTTTTAATTGAAAGAAAATTTAAATTAGCTGAAAGGAAGCTGGGTTTATTGTCATTTCTAAACTTTCTTTTAACGTCTCTCATCACAAAAAGTCTATAAACATTAAATATGATGAGGCTCCAAATTGTGCAGGAGGTATAAATCCTAAAAACATGCTTCGAAAAACCTGCCAAATATTTTTTCATGTGTTGATTTAGCAACACAAATAAAATCCCAGCATTTGGGAAACAATGTCTTTCAGCAGAGGTTCATTGGAGCCTGCAACTGCCTCTATATTAATCTATTATTTTCAATATATTTTACAAGTTTAGAATTAAAACATCAAACTAGGATTCAGTCACAGCTTGGTTTGAATTTAAGATAATAATTCTAGGTAATAATAATGTAAAGTTGGGAGGAAACTCACTGGTGACTAAATATGGTCACTTCCCCGATAACATGTGCGGAGCTTCAGACAATCAAACACATGTCCAGGCGTGTGGTGTGAAATGCATCACATCTCCACGTTTCTCATTAAGTCGGACGTGATGGAGTGATCTTAATTTGCGAATTACACTCTGCGGCGCCCGCGGCCCGACCTTGAGATGTGTAATTCGTTTCCCCAGACAAAAATCACCCCGGAATAAGGTCACATCCTCGTCCGTCTCCTGCAGGAGCACATGTGATATCGGTGTGGGGCCAGCAGGAGGGAGTCACACCCAGGCACCCCATAAACCCCGTGATTAATGCACTGCTGTCCTGGGAGCAGCTCGGCCTGCCCACAATGACACACTCAGAACTGCACACTCACGCACACACGCTCACTTACACTCACACGCACACTAAAAAAGGGCCAGCGATGAGCAATCGCACACTGTAGCCAACTGAACCAACACACATAGACACTGAAGGACTGAACGTGGAGCATCAGTGAGCATGAGGCACCGCCATCAGTCTGACCTTTTCTCTCTGGAGCACCAAGTGTATTTAATGTACAGTCCGCCCTGCGCCATGACGCAACGGCCTCGGAATTTGTACACGCAGTAAAAACAAACAGTTTCAAAGCAGGTCGGGATTTTATCGCGCCTGTATTTCCTCACGCTCCGGTCGAGTCCTTCAGGGTTGCGTTTTGCACTCTTTGACTTCAGGAGCTGGAGATTTTCTGAGGTTGGGTTTGAGTCTCTCTCTCTCTCTGTCCTCACAGCTTATGAGGACACTGTCTGCGGCTCTAAAACGGGGCAAGAGGGGCTGAAGTGACCGGCTGCTATTAAACCGAACCACCCTTCAGATAAAAATATCACGAAATGTAATTGCCAGTTTTGACCTCCTTTAGACAGAATCACTGTTGTTTCCATTGCCTGCCTTCAGTACCTCCACGGTCCACAAGAGGGCCACGACTCAAACTTTGGAAATTCCCATTTTAATTGGTTTATCCGACTTTGAATAGCGCCATACCGGAACCAATTCTTTCCTACGTGGGTAAAGACCGGAGCGCAGCCCAGGAAAGTCGTCCATCACAGGGTGAATTCAAACACACATGAATTCATACCGATGGAGGAAAAACAGTGACTGACTGATCTGATAACACGTTTTCAGATTGTTGGGATTTAGAACATGCAAACCAGGCCGCCGGCCTTCCTGGAGGGTCTCGCTGAGCTTCCCACTTCACCAGCGCGTGGCCCCAATTACCAAACCTGCCCCGTGTTCAGAGAGGTCTTTGTGTGTTAGTTAAAAATCTGTCTGCAGATCTTTTGACGGCATCAGTAATTTCTCTCTCTTCCCCCCCGGAAGGACACACAGTATCTTTCCAGCTGATACGGTGCGAGGCAGGGACTCATTATCTATGCACCCTCCTCGGAGATATATACGACATGTCAGCGGGGAGACAGGATGGATTATTGACATCTTCTTCTTCCCTGCCCGTCCCTGTGGGCGCCACGCGCTGATCCCCCCGGGACAGGGGGTGAGGGGAGGGATTGTTGAGGTAATTACACAGAACTCGGTATCAACATACCAGAGAGAGCTGTCCGTCAAGATCGCGGCACACAAATAGCGAAACAATGAATCGTACAGTTGAAAAGGCCACAGACGGCCTGCTTGACACGCTGCAGCGAGCATATTAGAATAACTAAATGATGATGTTCCTTATCTCTGACTCACTCTGCAGACAATTAGAAAAAGTCTTTTATGGAGGAGACGGGGAGACTCGGCCCGCCTTGATACCGTGACTTTGGCTGTGAATCATTCAAGGGCACATGCACAAATGGTTGGAGAGATTACACAGAAATGGATGGGAAAGTTGAGGCGGGATAATGTGGAGCCTGCGAATCACGCACCCAGAACAAAGTAGTATTAGGCATGAGAGCAAAAGAGGGCTTCACCAACACAATAAAACCTTTGACTTTACTCGTGTCAAATGAAAAAGATCTCATCACACTTGAAGTATTTGAGTATTTTCTTGTTAATTTCAAGGTGCATTTGTGTCAGTTTTCATTGATTTTATTTAGGTTATTCCAAGTACAAAGCTGCTGGCTCAAGTTTGTTTTAGTTTGAAATCAGCAAAGAATCAGCCAATGAAACAGGTGAAAATTCACTCTTGAAACAGGTCAAATAAACCTTGAAATAAGGAAAATGCTTAACTTTTAGGTAAATTAGACCTTTTTCAAGTGTGACGAGATGTTTTTGATTGGAAATAAATAGAACCTACTTGGCTGGGTTTTGTTTTTTGCAGTGTATTCAGTTAGTTTTCTAAAGGTCTGGGCATCCAGTCCGCTTCCTGCTGCTTGTTGACACACATACCTGCGATCCAGCGCTACGCAGCGAGCATCCCGACAGCTCCAGCAGGAGCACACGGGCCGCTCAGACAGCCGTCATCCCCCTCCTCCACTTTGGCACCGGCAGACATTTGCTTTTAATTTAATTCCCCTCCTCTAGAATATTGATACGCGAGCCCGCGTTTACTTAATTCTGTCATTCATTTCCATTTTTATGCACTGCCCTCCCGACTGAGCCTTTGTAATGTTATTTCTTGCATCAGTGCCAGCTTCAGTATCAGAGAGCAGCGTCTCATCAAAAGGATTCAAAGCACTGAAAAGCTCTCTAAATAGCACGGCGCAACAAAGCCGCAGCGACACAGAAAGAAAAGGCATCTAAATTAAAAAATCAACAACATAATATTAGTTCAAATAAACCTGAAGACCTGTCACATGGGCTTTGCATCCTAAAAGCAAAATCTTGTTTAAAGCTTCAAATGGAAGTGAATTTCTTGTGTTTTCACTGAACAACAACAAACTAAGACCACGGAATCGACAAAATAAAAGCAGGAGAAACGTACGTATGATCCTGAAGGGGGCCACAATGAGCCACTGATGAAAAGTCCGGAGCTTTGAGTTCTTATCACACGAGCTGCCCTCTTGAAGGAACAAAACGAAGCACACAAAAGCAAATGACAAAATTCAGCCGGCGCACAACTGGCCTGACAGGAGGTGTGATGGTTTCTCCCCGAGCCGGCGTGGGATCAGGCCGGGCATGCGTGTGTCGGTGCGAGCACGAGAACAACAGCATCTTACTGTGTCATCTTCAGCAGATCAGGGGATTACACACCGAGCAGCTGAGCCTGCTTTGTTGTCTCTCTCGCTCTAAAATAACACGCGGAGAGATGATGGGAGGTCTCGTGGAAAAAGTTGGACACCGCTGGCAGAGCGCGGCCGAGCTGCTGCACAGTTTCCACAGAAGATCGTCTGAAAAGCCTCCGTCTGATCCCTTATATAACAATCATTTCTTATCCGTCCCATCCTCATTACAAAGCACCCGAGAGCACTGATGGTAATTTGGGCAATTCAGTCCCTGAGCAGCTGCTTTGCAGATGCATCGCTTACTAATGAGAAAGCTTGAAATGACTTTAAATTGCAATTACATTATTATGCGAATTTGCGTGTCGTCGCCCGAGAGAAGCGCTTCTTTTCCCCGCCGCACACCCTCCCGTGACTTTTGAACTGCTTCTTGGTTGTTTGCGAGCGAGCCGGCGCTCTGCGTGGCGTGGTGGCAGTCTGTCCCTCCTGACCTACTTCCTCCACCAAAGCAGAGATTAGCCACAACTCACACACTGCGACAGCGAAGGGTGAGAATACAAACAAACGAGGGAGGTCAAGTCTCCTCCGGAGCGCCGACCTGAACAAGTAAAAACAAACACACCTTGAGAGAGCGAGCCGGGGAGAAATGACGATGCAAACGCGCAGCTTCTCTGGGGGAAACTCAGCGCATTTATCCCCCCGGCTGTGTCCAGTGACGTCATATTGTAGGGGGATTAAGATAGCAACAGATGCACTACAACTAGCTGCCTTTGGCTGCCATTGTGCCTGGATTTATTCATAAGCATCAAAATAAAACTGCTTGGGTGTGTGTGTTTTCTGAGGACATCACGCTGCAAAGATGTGATGGAAAAATAGAAAGAAACTGTGAACTAATTAGTGACTTATCACCATTTTACTTCCAGCCAAACAAACAGTCTGGAGACCGGGGGTGTGGACTGAGGGAGGGAGGGTTAAATGTGGTGACCTTGCAGACCACTGTCCAGCCTCTTCTCGCACCTTTTCTCACCGAAGTCACAGAGTCAGACTGTTCCACATACTGTACGTGTGGTCTACCTCTCTTCTAAACACAGTTGATAAAGTCGCTTCAAGCGAGCATAAGTTTGCACGAGGAAGTGTGGGAAACAGTTCTGCAGACTTAAATGCCAATTAACACCAAGCGTTTCACATGGCAGCATCGACGAGATGTGTTATCGGAGGATTAATGAGGCCACGAGCAAACAAGGAAAATGCCTGAGTGCATTAAAACCAGGCAACCGGCGGCAACCGGTCCCTAATTCAAAGTTTCCGGGACAGGACAGCAGCTGGACAAATGTCCCTGCAGCGGAGACTGGAAGACAAGACGGGATAAGACAGATTGACGGCGAAGGGGAGAGGAAGCCGGCAGGACTTACACGGTACGGCACGGAGGTAGAGGTTCTCTCTGATGACCTGCTGGAGCTGGCTGTCCACCGAGCCGGGTGTGAAGCACTTACTCAGATACAACCTGAGATCCTTGCACAATGTGGAGCCTGAGGGAAGGGCAAAGGGAGCACGAAGGGGTGGGGGGTGGGGGGTGGGGGTGGGGGTGGGGGTCGGGGCGCAAGAAGGAGAGAAAGGAGAGAAAGGCATCGACTCAGTCACAGCAAAGTGATTTACGTTGAAATTCATCTGAGGTGCTGATCCACATTCCTGCCAGGCTTGATTTAACACAATTACTTTACATTCTCCGTGTTCACATTCACACCTGCTGATCGCTTTATATCACCTCACGTAGATCCAGTCCATAAAAGGCGTTTTCCTAAGCTTCTCATGTGTATCACAGCCGACTGTTAATTGCTCCAGACTCAACAGTTGAAGCCCCCACCTACCTCCTCCTCTTCCTCCGTCACCCAGGGGAGGGCGAGGAGGATCACCGGGACTCTCCGGTGTCTCTCTGATCTCTTAATATTATCTGGAGTGCTGGGCGGCCTCCGATGACAGACCGCTCGCTGCTACAGATGAGCCGAGAGCCTCTCCTGCCTGTCACGCTGACGGACGAGCCGTCTGTCTGCTCGCCGCTTCCCCTGCAGGCAGCCACCGAGCCGTCCACGCGCCCGCCGCCCCCTTTGCCCCCCTCCGTCTGTTGCAGCAGTCCTGCCCATTAGCGAGCTGAATTGACTTTGTGCTTCAATATGATGAAAAGAAAAAAAAAAAGGCAACCAAACCTCATCACAGCGTTCTAACTTCATTAGGGGAGGTAGCCAGCTGAACCTACGTAGCACTGGTCACATATGGCGTGGGCTTGCAAAGGGAAACGCATCAGGCTGAGGGTCTTCTGGGAGAAATCACGAGGTTTGGTTCATAAAACAGCTGCGATTTTCAATTCTGACGAAGAGCAAGAGTCAGATCTGAATTTCTCTGGAATGGTGAGCTTCAAAACACATGGAGGAGAACACACAGGCAGGTAAAGGAGTGACACGTGAAGAATAAAGCCTAATAAGAGAGCCAAACAGGTCGGTTTTAGCAGGTTTGACCATAAATAAAGGGGTGGGGCCTGTGAGGAGGGCCAGCATCCTGTGGGTATGTGGCCCCTGATCAAAGGACTTAAGAATGATCTAATCTGTATTCAATATCTACAAACAGCGATCCTGCAAGTACAAAATGTTAAGGTGTAACAAAGTGATACAACACAATTTCAATGTTGGTATTTGCTCATTTTGCAGGAACGCAACAAAGAGACAGTTTGTAGCCATGAAAAACTTCCAACACTTGATTGTTATTGCGCAGTTATTCTGCTCATTTCACTCAGAGTTTTTGAGGAAGTGAACGAATATTCAGAGAGCAGAATCACTTTTGGGAGAAGTAAAGTGAAAACTCCTCTAATTTCATGTTTTTGGATACGTCTCCACTCCAGTGGAGCTAAAAAGACAAAAATTAAATGAAGCACAATATTGTCGTAATATTTATTTGTTACTTTATTTAATCGACTCGAAAAATCCAGCTGGTGATCAAACGGCTACAACGACTGTGCAGTAACACATGTCAGATGTCAAGGACGAGGGGAGCCTCCGCCGCTTCACTGTCGCACAAATCACTCAATGAAGCGTCTCATTTGTGAATTTGTGGCATCACGACTCTGGCAGCGTTCGTACTAAAATCTTTACAGTGTTTCTGGCCTCTGGGAAATGTCTCCCGGTGTCCTGCTTCTGCAGGGTGGAGCTGGGGGAGTTGTGGAGGGAGCAACACTGTGAGTGGAGGAGGAGGAGGAGGAAGTGGAGGAGGAGGAGGTGTGGTACAGCAGCGCGGTGCATCAGCTCATCCATCACTGTCCACACTACACGCAGTCAAGCTGCCCGGAGAGGAGCGGGCAGACTTCAGGAATGATAATGGATCTACCAGTGGCAGGAGGGAGGGTGGGCGGGTGGGGTGTGGGGGGGGTAGGAAAGGGGGAGGGAGGCAGGAGCAAAGGTCCCAATTTACACCCCTGTGGCCAAATCAGCTATCAATCTGGCAAGCAAGGCCATCGGGAGCCGCGTTCAGGTGACACCTCGGTGACATATTGCTCCGTTCCCGGCCAACAAAGATATCCGCCTGCCCGGCCCCCCGCTCTAAACATCAAGGCCCCTCGCCAGTGACGGACAACTATACGCTCACACTCCTGTCATGTGTCATCAGCAAATCTGACCCCTCCCCCCACCACCACCACCACCGTCCACATATTGACCAATCTCCATGACATACTGAGGCGGACTGACGCGTGGAAATCAACATGTGAACACGGCTGCAGAGTCACGGGAGGGAACGACAGCTCGGTCATCGGGGGGAACAAACTGATTGGGGTGGTCTCACAAAGGGAGTAGCCCCCCCCCCCTTTCACGTTGGTCTAAAACTGCCACTGGGTGGTCCCACAACTATCACACAGTCACATCCATAAAATGTGAGGTTCCAGATTGGGTACAAGCAGCGTCGTCAGAGTGACGGCTCTGATTTGTCACATCCAGGCTCTGCTGTTCTCCTTCTGTGTGTCAGAGAAAGATCTGAAGAACTGACAGAAGCCTCCAAAAGAAACGAGTGTGAGCGCCTTTTGATGTCTGAGTTTAAAAGGGATCTAATGAATCGTCGGTGTCACAGGAAGAGGATCCAGTGCTGCTGACACAGGGAAAACAAGGAAGAGATCTCTGAAGAAATCTACTCAGCAAAAGTCCACAAATCATCCCAATAACTAGAAAACACAGAAACAAAACAGTGCAAACAACAAGTCCTACTATAAAGTGGAATTATTTGTGTATGCAAATGGAATGTAATCAGTGTGTGAATCTGTTTGTGTAACAATAATAGTATATGTGTGTATTAAGTGTAATGCTAATGTGTAAACTTGAGGTGGGTGCATGTTTGTGTTGCTTTAAGTTGTTTTGGAAAAATTTGCGTGTGTGTTGCTATTTGTGTGTGTGTGATGATACACACGTGTCCAGTGTGTTTCTGCGAGTGTGTAATAATCCTTGTATTTGTGTAATAATATTTCTGCAATTTGAGTAAGCTGATTTGTGCGTCCACCGATCTTTACCAGTGTAATATCTGCGTGTCTGTCAGAGATTTTGTGCGTGTAATTACATTTGTGAGCGCACAAATTTGTACGTGCTCACGGAAAAATTGTGCACGTGTAATAAGATTTGTGTGTGTGTGCGTGTGTGTGTGTGTGTGTTTGTGTGAGATCCAATTTGTGAGCTGAGGATTGTGCGTGCCTACAAGGAGCTGTAAGTGTCTCTGTCTTCACCTCTACTTCGGCCGACTGGATTTTTCAAGTGGATTTTGCTCCACTGCCGTGACAGATTTGTCTCCAGCCTGAGTTTCCTTCGCCCTCAGGCGAGGCTCGCAGGCTCACTCCGCCAGGCTGTGCTCAATTTGCCTGAAATGTGTCTTGGAAGACATTGTGTGGTTTTGATCTGTGTTTCGGATGTGTCAGAAACACGTTCGCACAGTGTGAGACTTTGGTTGGTGTGTATTCATCGGTAGGTGGTGTCATAACAGAGCGAGGGCGTTTGCGTGCTGAGGCCTACCTGGCGACACAGTTTTGATTCGGATCGGGTGGGGGCAGGAGTTGAGGACGCCGCGGACGTCTCCTAACGTCATCCCTAACACCGGCGTCCCCCCGATCTCCAGGATGATGTCGCCCACTGTGAGGACTCCCCCCGGCGCCGACGTGACGAAGGGAAACTCTCCATAATCTGCCCCTCCACCCACGGAGATCCCCAGCTCCCCCGACGAGCCCAGCAAGGGGACGAAGCTGTCCTGCACCCTGGAGCGCCAGTGCAGCTTCTTCACCGCCGTCTTAGACATGGCGAACGAGCTGCGGAGAGAGGCAGACAGGATGAGAGGTGAGCGGGAGGTGTGAGGCGACGAGGAGGAAACCTTTCCCGGCCATTGTTCAGTCTCTCCGCGCAATCGAGAACGAGTCAACATGCCAACAGGTCTTGTTTAATGCAAACAGCAGCAGTGACGCGACGGTCCGGGTGAATAAGTCACAGACACCTTCCCTCATCTTCTCTGACGCCATGTTTACATGTAAACACACATTGTAGGAGTTAGTGCACATTCCAGCACACCCACGATCACGTGGGGGGGGAAATCGAGTTTGCGTCTGAAAGCGGCACCAGTCATCGAGCGCTCGCTCCGGCAGGAAAACAAAGACCCCATCGCTGCAGTCAAACGCCGAAGTGATTTCTTCATCTACGGTGATGCACGACGCTCTCAACACAAATATGGATTTTAGAGATTTTCCCCCCAGACAGAGAATAATCACCCTGTTTCTCTGCCTCCTGCTTCCAGTGGAGATCCTCCCATTGTCTCCTCAGACAGAGTAATGTGTGTTTTGGGTGCTAATGGCAGCTGGTCGCAGCCGCGGTGATAAGTCTCCGGGGCGAGGCGGATCTGAAAATAAGGCCCTTTTTTTTCGGTGGCTGCGTGCTTCCTGGAGAGCAGCTGTGGTGGGTGCGTGCGGGCCGAGGACGGGCCTGACACGGTGAGGATCCGTCTGAGACGTCCTTGATGTGACAGCTGTGGTGAGAACAGCGGCACTGTCATCCCGACACACAGGGCATCACCAAACACAGAGATGGACGTCCAGATAAAAATAATTACGACGTCAGATAATCAAAGTAACAGCTGGAAACCTGAGCGAAGTTTAGTGGTACAAGTAGATTTGTTAGTTTTGTGTCCTTAGCACTTCAAAACTCGGCTTCTTATTGTGTTTGCAGACACTGAAAAGGTTCGTTATTTCTGGGAAATAACACAATCCACCAGATCAGATGGAGGATTCTGATCCACTGTTGCATTGTGACCCGGAGATTAGCAATTACACATCTCTTCACCGAGATGCAATCCTCTTAAGTGACTGTGGTGACCCCTGGCTGGGGGGGGAATAATGCGCCATGAGTCCAACACCATGTCCAGCTCTGGCAGGGGCCCCCCCTTGGGTCCTCCCAGCCCAGCAGGACTAATAAGGCTGCTTTAAAGGGGTGAGAGAAGGGCAGGATATATCTAATCCTTTCCACTCCACTGGCCATTCAACTGGCAGATCGGACAGAGATCCTCTCCCGTCCCCTCCACCAGCGCTCAGCAGAAGTCAGGTCCCCCCGGCGGGGGGCGGGGCGGGGGGTTTGAGCAGGAATGAACAAACGAGGAGGAGGGAGACAGCGACTGCGGCCAGATTGAAATGTAAAAAGCAGAACCTTGTAACAATGAAATACAGATGGATTGTTTGTGTTTTTCTCCTGCACTCAGGGAGAAACAAGAGAGGAAAGAGAGAGAGGGAGAGAGAGAGAGAGAGAGAGAGAGAGAGAGAGAGAGGAGGGAGGTACAGAGGTCAGAGCGATGGAGAGGCGCCACACAGCCTGAGGTTGGCACACCACTCACTTCTTTGACCTTGCAGGACTTCAGAATGAATCAAAACGGTTGAAAATTGAGGAAACTAAAACAAATAAACGAGCAAATAAAAACGCCAAACTTGCGTTTTTTTTGTGTTGATTCCAAAGCAGCAGGTGTCAGAGTTGTTTTAACACATCCGAATGAAACACAATCAAACAAGTAGCACTGTTTACGTCGGCATATTCAGGCCTGGATTTATGCTTATCACTTCATTCCTGCCAAGTGGGAGCCCCGAGTCCCTCCCTCTCTCCCTCTCTCTCTCGCCCTCTCTCTCTCTCTCTCTCTCTCCATCCCACTGTGAAACCTTCTGCAGCAGCGTTGCTGACCTGCTTCCCCAAAGCCAGCCAGCAATCCGCCTACACACAAAACACAGTGACACAACAGGCATTAAGTGTGCCGTGAGAAGAGCAGAAAATCACAGGCAACTTTTTTCCCCCCCATCTCATCATAAAACAACAACACAACCTCCCCCCACCACTCCCCCACCCACCCAACCTCATGCGCATCAGGGCCCGAATCCTAATTACATAAGCCGCTGGTCCCTTTTTACGCTATATCTAAAGATTTCTTGGAAGTTCTCAGCAGTCAAGATTAATATGCTAAAAATAACACAACGGATAGGTTTGAGGTATTATCCTGCCGGAAACCACACAGCGGCATTGTGCGTCTCCGTAATGCGCACGCAGGCGGAGCGCGGCGCCGCGGAGGCAGGCCGTTGTCTTGACCCCCCGCGTCTGACGGGGGGGTTTAATGAGCCACAGCCTGTCAGGTTCGCCGCGGCCCGGGCTCGTCCCGCCGCAGACGCACACGCCCTGACACGGCTCCAGTCTCTCTCTCTCTCTCTCTCCCTCTCTCTCTCTCTCTCTCTCTCTCTCTCTGTTGATGCTACAAACTGGCCCTGCTCGCTCGTCTCACTGTGTCCGGTACAAACACGGCGTGGCTGCAGAGGAATCCACCGCCGGAGCGCAGCAACATCGTCCTCATGTCAGACAAGAGTTGACGGGATTTTCAGGTAAACGGTGATCTCACAACAACACAACAACAAAAAAATCGATGCTTCAATCAAAATGTTTAAGTGAGAACAAAAAGCTAAATCAGTGATTCCAGTTTTCTACATTATTTGACAGTCCTCTTTGTGAGTATGTTCCTCCATGTAACTGAACACTAACCCTAAAAGCTGCTTCAAATAGTCAAGAAAATGAATAACAGTCCAGTCACTGTTAGTGGTTTGTGCTCTGATCTCAATAGGAAGACGCAGGTCTGATTCTCTCTCGCCTCTGAAAACTGTCAGACATGATGATTATCCTTCATATGCTTTCATCACTCCCGATAACAAATCCATACTGTTCACAGTTCACGCAAGTGTGAATTAAAACATGGCCGGTCTCAAGCTGTTTACATAACCGTGTCGGCTGATGTTGGGCGACGCAGCGCTCTCCCGGTTCGACGCGGTGAAGTCGACATAAACACTTCCTGTCCCGCTGCACGTGTCGGGTCTTTAATGCGGCAGAATGAAAAGAGTTTGCGCGTGCGATTGAACAAAGTATTGGATTGAAAACGCATTAAGAATGTGACGCTGAAAAGATAGAACTCAGCCTCGTCTGATGGTGATAAAAACAGATCGCATCCCTCTTAAGCCCGGAGGAGCTGGCCGGAGGATAGCAGCGACTGGTCGTCCTAAAAAGTGACGTGACGGTTGACAAGCGAGTCGTCCAAGTAGCCGCTTTCTGCTGCTCTTGTGGGCAGCAAAGACATTATTCTGAAAACACTTTTAGATCACTTCTGTCATGCCACCAACGATATATCAGAGTCTTCAACTTCACAGAATTGATTATGTGGAAAGCAGTGAATGTCAGTGTCTTACATATTAAATGTCAACCTGAATAAACAGAGAAATTTTCAATAAAAACTGCTTAAACCTCACGGCGGCGAAGAGCAGCCAGCGGATTATGACTGCTTGCAAATCATTTCACGGTAATCCATTTGATAATGACTAAGACACAGACTGAAGTGTGGGTCCGGTTTGCACTCTCAGCATCGCGCGTCTATCGTGGAGGAGTGAACACTTCATATCTCCGTCCATCTTCGACACCTTTGTCCAGATGTGGGTCACAGGAAGCAGGATCAAATTCCAGCCAACGCTTGGCAGAAGACGGACACGCCCGAGAGAGGTCAGCAGTCTCTCACGGAGCGCGCACACACACACACACACACACACACACACACACACACACACACGCAACAAAATCCGATGTTCTGTCTGACACGACACCTCACAGGTTAAGCTAAAGTATTTCACTGATGGACTGGACTTCATGGACAAGCCTCCACCCCTCATGTGCATCAATGATCTCACATGTGTGGGTTTCTTCATGACACCCCAGTTTTCTCCCACTGTGCAAAA
>JAUESF010000050.1:13978423-13994271 GCA_032274765.1 Malacoctenus tetranemus
TGTTGCTGTTTTATCTTTGTTTGCATCTTCTATGTGACTCATTGGGGTCAAAATTTGCACACATCCTTTGTGGAGGTCTTTGGCAACATTTCATCTCTTTGAACATTGTTGCTGTTCACTGTTGGAGGAACAGTGTAACTCTCTAGCTACCAAGTAATGATACCTTTCTTTTAATGATGTGAAGATGACAAAAAGGATTTTCAGTGAGTTTCAAGAAATTTCTGACTCTACAAAATGTCAGGTACAATCGCTGCTTTGACTCGGCTTGAAACTGGAGTGTGTGAAAGTGCTGACAGCTGAATAGGATAGCACCCTGGTGTGCATACGCAGCTGAGCGTATGCATTTTGGTTTGGGATGACTTTGACACTACAGTACGGCGTTGGTGGCAGACGGGCATCGGCGGTCTCCCCAGAGACATAAAGGCAGCCAATGAGCTCGCACTCTTGTTTCTTTTTCATAAGAGGCCTCACATGTCTCCTCACTGTCATTGCACATCTGCTCTCAGTGGCTGCGGATGTGACTGGCACAACGGGAGAGTCGGGGGAAATTTGCTCATTGTGCCCCTCAGCTCATTTGAATGCAGTCTCCTCTGCGAGGGGAGGATCCCCGGCCTCCCCCCTCGGAGGAGAGCCTTCAGTGAGATGAGCAGGGCCGCCGCTCTGATCTCTGATGAGGGCTGCAGCAGTGGCTGCTCTGTGGCTTCAGTCAGCTGGGACTGAGTCTGACAGCCTGGAGGCAAAAGGCTGAGTAAGACCGACATCACAAACCGCTCTCCTCTGTCAGTTGCCACTAACAGTTTCATGTGTTTCAGAGCTCAGGTTACATAAGTCCCTCATTTGGTCCTTCCAACATGCAAATGTGGATTGTTGTGTCAGATTTTCTTATTATTGGGTTTTCAACATGATGTGTTTCTCACAGATGTGTCCTCTGTTTGTCAGTCCACAGAGGCAGATTATGAGAGCGTTCCTGTCCAGGCTTATGGACTTGCGATGCTGAAAGGAATGGGCTGGAAGAAAGAAGAGGGGATTGGTCGCACTTTTAAACAGTAAGTTCACACTTCTGCTCTGTGGTCAGCCGCATCGTCCACATGCTTATTACACAGTTCTCCATGCGTAACAGAGTTTACTGTATGATTCACATCAGAGCTCAGCTGTGCATTCACGCCCCCCCCCAACAACCTATAAGAGGACACAAACTGTGTTCCATAAAAAGTGAACCAAATGGATCTGGTGTGTCTTCATTAGCCAAGCACAAATGCACAACTGTGACCCTACAGTTTATTGATGGGATGCACCTTCTTGTTTTTTATCACTTGATATTGAAAAAGATTTTGCAGCATCTGACGAACTCGTTCTGGGTTCAACTTTAGCCTCCAGTTCTGTTCGCCTGTTGTGGATTTCACGCCCTGAACTTGTCGATCATTGTTTATTGATTCGCTGCTGCCGCCACCGCCTGTCCTCCATAGAAATGTGAAGCCGATCGAACACCAGCTCCGTCCTAAAGGGCTGGGCCTGGGAGCAGACCGAGCAGCCATCAAAGACCTGGAGCCCACCAGGCAGCAGCGCCCCCCAAAGCCGGGAGAGGAGCGAGCAAAGGAGGAGGAGCTAGTGATGGGTGCTGGGGGGTGTGTCCTCGTAAAATCAGGCGCACATAAAGAGCTTTATGGAAAGGTAAGTTCAACCTAATCTGACTGTGTTCACACATGTTGGTTGTTGTTTATTTTAATCTATTTGAACTCTCTGAATATCTCCGTGTTGTAGATTGAAGGTGTTGATGCGGACAACGCTCGAGTCATGGTGAAACTCGCCATCGGAGGCAAAACAGTGACAATCAGTCAGTACGCCATTAAACTGGTCGGGCGCAAAGAATACGACAAATACAGCAAAGATCTCAGTGAGTAACTGAACACGGTGAAAACAAAGAAAGCTCGATTTGGGATCCTGTTTGCTTTGTGCATGACTGTCATGTCCGTCTCGGGGTGTTTGGCACATTTCACACGATGAAATGCAGTAATAGCGTTTATTCCACTCATTAGGTCGCCTCAGTAAAGCTCACAAAGACAAGGAGAGGGAGAAGGACAGAGAGAGGGAGGACAAGGAGAGGAGCGGCAACGACGACAAATCAAAGCACAAGTCTTCAGACAGAGACGGAGGAAAAGACGAGAGGAAGAGGAAACACAGAGAATCAAGTCACGACAGGTAAGCGTGCAGGTTTCTTTGCTGCATTCGTGTAACAACTTTTTTTCTTTTTCATATTACATGTTTATTTTTTTCTTGATTCTTCTGCAGAGAAAAGCCTCCAGTGAAGGAAGCACGGCGACCCCCGGCTCCTCCCTCCTGGCTCCAGAGAGACTTGAAAGTTCGGTTTATAGACAAAGCTTTCAAAGGGGGCCGATACTACAATTCAAAGGTACAAAGACTGAAGCGTCACAGATGTTGTAGATGGAAGCATGTTTCCAATATGTGCTCAGCAGATAACAGCATGTACCAACCGTAAAAGATCTCGATATGTGAGGATACTTTTCCCTTTTGCTTGTTTGTGATCTTGATTGTACACAAAGAAAACCCAAAGTTCATATTCACCAACGAGTGTGGTTTCCATGCAGATGCGGGTGGAGGACGTCCTGACGCCGTCCACCTGCGTGTGTCGAAGTGAAGAGGGGAGACTGATCGACGGTGAGTCTTTTCTGTCACTTCACACTCACTCAGGGTTTTTCTGTCTCATACCTGAAGAGTCAGACTGTTTTAAAGTGTTTTATTCATGCTTGAGAAAATATTGGCCAAACAAATGCTGTTTTACCCTCAGGAGTTATTAACGTATTTGTTTGGTTGCAGATGTGAAGCAGGACATGCTGGAGACCATCGTTCCAAAGGGCGAGTGCGACTCCGTGATGGTTGTCCTGGGCGAGCACAGAGGACAGGTGAGTGGACGCGTCCTCTGTCTTCCAAGGACTTTGAATGTGACTCGGCGATGCTCATCAGTTTTTACTCCACGTTCTTCTTCTCAGGTCGGCCGCATTCTTCAGCGGGACAAGAACAAGTGCAGGGCGATGGTGCAGCTCGACCGATACGAGGAGAAAGTGTTCACGCTGGACTATGACTCCATTTGTCACTACGTGGGAGCAGCAGACCACTGATCGCTCATCTTTAGTGTCGCATCCATCATGCTTTGTCACCGTTTTATCGTCCCAAATGTTGTTTATTGTAACCTGTAAAAAATTGTGGATTCTATTGCATCAATTTTTAAAGAAAAAATAAAATTCTGTCCAGAAAGTACATTTTTACATGTATGTTTATTATAATGTTCACTGATGGTTCAGATAACAAGAAAAACAACATTAAAGTCCTAAAAAAATGATATTTACATACAGCTGCTCGATGCGATTGGAAACGGCGCAGACGCTCTAAAAGGCTCGATACACAGATGCAACAATTCATCCTGTGTCTCGGAGAGAGACCAGCTGTACAGGTGTGTGTCCTCGCCGGGTCCCGCATCACTCCTTGGGGATCTGGTTGGCCGCGTTGGCCCGGAGGACCGCCCCCGGACTGGGATACGGCCGCTGCTGGAAGAGAGGCCCCGCCGCCGTGGTGTCGGCGCCCGTCTTTGCTTCGTTGCGTTTGGGGAGGCCGCTCGACCACGAGCCTCTGTGGAGATAAAACATGTTACTGCTGGAGGGGCCACAGACCAGACCAACTGATCAGGTTTACTGGGTCTTGAGTGGTTCAGCCAGTAAACATCAAGTGACGGGCAGCCGGAGAAAAACGCTGATTGCGTCACGGTGACGTCATTTTGACATTGTCATGGCAACCTCTTATTTATAACGGGAGACCTCGAGGGTGTGGAAATTAAATTGACCTTTTTCATGACTCAACTCAGCAGAAAAAGCTGAAGTGATGCTAATTACATCTACGAGGTTTGAGTGTCCTGTGAATCAGATTACGACGGCTGAAGCAGCCATTTTTAACTGTCGATTAAACTTGCTCTGTTCACCGGGGCTTCCACTGTGTCTCACTTCAAGGGGGCTGCAGCCTCAATAATCAGAGGTCCTCTAAAAGCTGTTTGTCTCACAGTAAAAGATAACAGAACTAGAAAATACAGGCTGGTGCCTTCGCCTGTGGGAGCCAATCACATCGCAAAACAAAGATGATGAAAATATTTGTGGAAAGGGTCGTTCCAGACAGTCAGAGGGGCTGTAAGGGGCTGACAATTGATGGAAATAGTCTCAACCATTCTCAGGTCACGTTTGAAATGGATCTCCAAGAGAAAAAATGACATTTCCCTCCCGACAGACGCGTCCACAGCGATGGAAATGTCTCTCCAGGCCGTCAGACAGACAGCAAGAAGCAGGAATGAGTAAAAGTGGAGACGGTGCCCAGCATGTCCAGGTGATGAAGGACAGAGAAATGTCCAAAAGGACGGAAATGTGAAAGAACGCTCTGAGACGGGCGTTTTCCTCTGAACTGTCAGACAGACACACTTGGTGAAAGCTATACATCCTCGCTGGTGTCTGCGCTCCGTAATGAGACCGTCTGGGGAGAGCTTCCGGCCTTAGTGGCGTGCCGAAGCGGCGCCCCGGTTGCTTAGCAACTGTGGCCTCCGCGCTGTAATACAGGGGAGAATTGAAAACCAGAGCCCGAGGCGATCGAGTCGCTTTTCTTTCAGGTGTCATTTGCTCGGGGAGCTCGAGATGCTTCGTCGCCAAACAGCACTGGTATCACGAATTTTTGTTTGTAATTCGAGCACAATGAAAACCAGCTGTTGACACTTTATTTACCTCGGGGCATCAGAATAAGCACTCGGATCCATCGGGTCCATCTCCTCATCTTTCCTGCCTGAAATCAGAGTCAAATTAAACGTCTGATTTAGTAACAAGCCTCTGTGTGTGAATTTGTGTGCTGAGACTTATTAACTTGTTACCTCGTTTGCTCTTGCCGTACGGCACCATGTCCTCCCTCCTCGTCTTCCTCCTGTCTCTTTCCCTCCCCTCATCCCTCTCTCGCTCTCTGTCCCGGTCCCGCTCTCGGTCCCGTTCACGATCCCGCTCTCGCTCCCGCTCCCTTTCTCGCTCTCTTTCGCGCTCCCTGTCGGGCTTCTCGAACTGCCGCTCCACTCTCTCCTCCGCTCCCTCCACTGAAAACACAGGTGAGAAGAAGTCACGGATAAAACGTGTCCAAAAGCAAACACACTGAATCAAACAAAATAAACTACCTAGAAGTTAATGTGTGGGATCATACCTCTAACTTTCTTGGCTGCTTTTGTGATGACAGCAGTCGGGTCGTTGGGGGAGAGCCAGGCCACCAGGTCTGTCTCCACGTTCCAGTAATAAGGCAAACCGCTGCGAACGGAAGGAAAAACTGTTGCTACATTTGCAGCTTTGACCTAAAAAACAATCTGGCATTTGCTGACAAATATTACCACTGAAAAATTCAGAAGAATTCACTTTAACTAGAGGGTTGCAACTTCAGACACAATCAAACGTACCAGGCTGGGTCGAACACTTTGTACCAGTTTGGAGGCAGATTCTCTATTCTGGTGGCTTCATAATCAACGTTGTTGTCGTCGTAATCTTCAGCAATAATTTCCTCGTCTGCGTCTGTGTGAATTGGAGGAGACATGTTGGAATACGCAGGGCAAATGTTTGAAACGACGAAGAAAAGTTTGCTGAGGATGTGAAGTCTGTTTGACTACCTTGGTCCGACGGTTTAACGATCCCTCTCTTGGCCAAGCGGGCCAGCAGCGCCGGGGGCAGAGGCATCCTGAGCAGAACGGGGAGGAGTTTACGTCATCACACAACCAGACAGTTCCACGGCCTTCTGTCGTAGCTTTGAAAGAATCAAGCGGATTTTGGGGGGAAAACTGCTGCCAAAACTAAACAGATTGAGTGTCTGATCTTGTATTGAACTCCTCTCTCAGGGTTGTAGAGTTAATCGAGCTGTGCGTAGAAGTCATTTGGAGGTCACGGTGTATAAGCTCATCAAGAAAACAATCAGGCAGTGATAAATAATGGATGCTACAGCTCAGGGTGTGACTGGGCAGCTTAGAACGCGACAACTATAATACACAAAGGTTTGAGATAGAGTCAGGAAATAATCTCTCTGTGCACGTCTCTTCTTCATCAACATTAATACTGAAAAACATGCAAGAAGCTTAACTGCAGCAAAGTGCAAAAACAGATGAATGAAGTGTGTGATCACTGGATTACAATAAATCGTCTTCTTCTGTAACAACATAAAAACCAAAGACTGAATACTGAAATCCCCAATTTAAGCTAAATATTTTTAACGTCTGACTGATTTAAGAATTGAACATTTTGCCACCTTCATTCAATGAAAATTTGCGAATATTTTGCATCCCTAAATAAGCTACAATAGGTTATTTTCCCACTCGAGTTGGGGATAACTTATGAAGCAGCAAACAGCAAGAGCAACAAGGAACACCTGTACGAAACGGAAATATCACTGAAACTACACAGTTAGGACACCTGAGAGGTTTAGAGACACAAGGAACATTAATAATGTCATAATTACCTCTTTTTCTGTTTCAAAAACGCTTTTTCTGGCGACGATTGCCCAAAAATTAAACTAACGCTTTCCCCCCACAACAGCAGCACACGAGCGGCGCGCGCTGATGACGACACGGGCGCTCACTTCCGGACGACAACAAACATGGAGGAGTATGCTCGCGAGCCTTGGTGAGATAAGTTCTAATGTTTATTGCTTTGATTATTCGTCTGATGAAATTGTCATTGGGCGAGTTAGTGGAACAAAATGTGTCTTTTATTGTGTCGTGAGATTGAAGAGCGGCGCTCCGCAGGTTAATGAGCTCAGCTTAGTGGAAGGTCGGTGTGTTATAATAAGATAAAGCTGCTTGGTGGCTGACTGCCGCCTTACAAACTGTTGATGGAAGGCAAAAGTAACGACAGTCAGGCTATATTAAACTAGACTACCTTAGAATCTACATTACACCTCAATAGAGGTTGATCTTTTTGATGATTCTGTTTTTATTTTAGAGCAACATCACCCAGTAAACTGTTCACAGAAAGTAGACCTCCCAAAATGACACCACGAAGGTCACTAAGTTCTCCAAGCAGCAGTGTTTGTGGTAAAATGCCTGTGACAGGTGCATGTGGTCAGATTGTTGTGGGTGATCAGGATACATTTCTTCTTTTTTTAGCTCATCTCTGGAAGGGTCTTTACCTTAAATGACTCTGACATGTTTTGTTTACTTTCTGGGTCTTTCTTTAGCGAGTGTTTTCCACACATATATAACTGCCTCTCTCTCCCTCTCTCTGCTGCGTTGGCTGATGCAGCCCCTGGAGGATCGTAGATGACTGTGGAGGGGCTTTTACTATGGGAGCCATCGGAGGAGGTGTTTTCCAGGCAGTCAAGGGCTTTCGAAATGCTCCAGCCGTGAGTTTCAAACCTACTGGTTTTCACACTGTGACACATTTGGAATTGTTCCATTAAGTCTGAATTAAATTGTGCTGTGATCTTTCAGGGTGTTGGACACAGGCTGAAAGGCAGCGCAAATGCAGTGAGGATAAGAGCTCCTCAAATTGGAGGTAAAAAGGAACTGCATCATGGAGCATGATCAGTGTTTTTGTATCAATTAACCAATTCAGCTATGGAATCTTATTTATTCTGTGTAAACTTTCATACCAACCAAAAAGTTCCCTTTAGTTAACAGAATATTTATGGAATCAGACCTGCTGCTGATCACTGGTTGGTGTCTTCAGGGAGCTTTGCGGTGTGGGGAGGACTTTTCTCCACCATCGACTGCGGTTTGGTCCGACTGAGAGGCAAAGAGGATCCCTGGAACTCCATCACAAGCGGCGCTCTGACCGGTGCCATCCTGGCTGCACGCAGTAAGAAGGCAGCCAATAGCAGGGAGACCTGTGTCAGTGAATCCCTGACACATCAGTGAGCCTCAGGTAATGATGTGCTTCTCTCCAGGTGGGCCTCTGACCATGGTGGGCTCGGCCATGATGGGTGGGATCCTGCTGGCTCTAATCGAGGGTTTCGGTATTCTCCTGACCAGATACACGGCGCAACAGTTTCAGAACCGTGAGTGAGAATCGTGTGTTTCACTCTCAATGCAAATGTCACAATTCACGACTCTGTTGTATTTTTTGTTCCTTTTCTGATTGCTACAAAGTAAACATAAGTGTCAGGTTCCAATGTGACACAGAAACTGACAGACAAAAAAGAGTTTGATAAAGATAAAGTTAAACCTGGTAAATTCACCCTGTCATGATTTCTCTCTGGTTTTCTCAGCGATTCCGTTTGCCGATGACCTCGGTCAGTCCGCTCCGAAGGACGGAGCTCGGCAGTAGAAGAAGAGCTGGTGAGAGCGTGGAGGACTGTATCAACGTGCTGTGGACACACCGTGAGCCAAACAGGATCGATCTTAAAGCAGTTTTTAGTCTTTCCCCACTGGGAGACAGGGGGGTACCTTCAAGCTCCACCTGCCCTAATCGCCCCCCTGAGTGCTACACACTGGGAGAACCAATGCTTTGAGGGAAATGCAAACAGGACACTCGCAGCAGCTCTCAGGATGATAAAGAGGAGGAGGTGATGAAGATGTACACATCCTTATAGTGATGTTAAGTAGCTGCACTTTGTGTGTTAACCTCAGGGACGAACAACTGTGAATTTTAGCTTTTTATGACTGAATGTTTGTGAGGAAATGGTCCTTCTCGCAAACTTGCACTAACAGAATGTTACGCAGCTTTCCAAATAGTTTATTATGTTATCTTTGTAATAAGTTCACAGGTTTCAAACATCTGTATTAAATAGATAAATCTGACTCCCATGTATTAAATGAATGGTGAAGAATTTCTGAAATATGTTTTATTTAAAGCATAGAGTCAAGAGAAAGAATCCATCACACTCGTGTGTCTGGTGAATATTTACCTGTCAGATGCTGCTGCTCAGCTTAATGCCGAGGCTCATTTGTTGGCACTTATTTGTTTCATGACTTTAAAGTGTAAAAGTAAAGAAAAAACATTGCTTTCGTGAGGTTTTCAGTGAGTGACAGGCTGAGGAGATGTTTGCGTATTTATGTGTCACCTTCACCAGTCAATGCAACAATTGTGTGTGTTTTTTAGGATTAATGTGAGTAAAAAATGGTCTCAGCTAAACGTCGTTCACTCCTTTAGCAATTTTGTTCATTTATTTCCTCGTCTGGCTGCTGTAGATTTATGAATATTTTATTATTTGACGCTTCAAAAGAAGTAAACAAAAAATATTGTCTGATTGCATGACTGGAAAATATAATGTGAGTTTTTAGAAGTCTGACTAAGACAATTATTGCACACCCTTTGTCACTTTAATTGCTGCGTTAGCGATGATGCACTTTGTGAACCGCTGTCATAAAATGGCTGCAGGGAAATATTCCAACATGATCTATTGATTCGCTGTCAAACTGTGTACAGAGACGATGCTACTTTATGGAAATGTTTTGTGCAAAAGTTGATTGAGGCAATAAAATGTGTGTTGTCTAAGAGCTTCATTGGTGTTTATGTTTTTGCGCCACTTGTATTCATAAATATCAGGTTCCAGTTACAAACACATGAGTTATGTAGAGACAGTCCATGAAAGTAGAAGAATAAGTTACACTGCAGAGAACAAACGTTGAAGTAAAATGGCAATTTTGTTTGATGAAAGAATACAAGAGAAGGGTACACCAATTATTTCAAAGTGCAGGAGCATTCAGTCATTTAAAATCAGAGGAAAAGGATAAAATGTTGCAAATTGTAATTGTGTAAAAATAGGATTTAACAAAAGTCACGTGGAAAGCAGATATTCTTTTTTAAAGACAATTTAAATCCTGAATTTGAATGAAATGAGAGCCCTAAAAAAGCCTGAAACCTTTTATTACATCTACAATAAATAAATAAAAATGTGGCTGATTAAATTGATGCATTTAGCTTTTTTTAGATGCGCTTCTTCCAACACCGTCCTAGTATTTACTGTAGACCAGCGCCCCCTACCGTCGACCCTCCTGCATTGCGCTCAGGCGCAGCTTCTGTCCAAGGTCCTGAAACAACATTTTATTTTACTTTCTGAAAACTCTGGTGTGTTTGTTTGCACGCTGTCACCGCTCCGTCCTCACCCCCCTCTCTCCCACCGGCACCTCCTCACCGGCAGCAGGATCCGGCAGTGCCGCCGGGTGCCTCCACCTCCACCTCCACCTTCCTGCGAAGATTTCCACTGTCATCCTTTTAAACGGCTCAGCTGCTTTAATCCTGCCGGCTGACCACCGCCGATATGGGCACGCATTTCTTTTAATTTTTCTCCCCCGCTCGCACAAATAAAGCGGGAGTAACGAAAGCGGTCGCTGTGTTTTTTTTATTATTTACTGGAGAAGTTACCAGAAAGCGGCTTTAATTGGATTTTCTGGGCGGCGTGCCGGGGAGCGCGGAGCGGGATGGCCCGGAGCCTCTGTGCTGCACCGGCGTCCCGCAGGAGGATGTGAGATGACAGGCTGCAGATGGTGTCCTGTTTTTTTATTTCTGCCTCTTCGTATCCCGGAGAGTTCAGGCTTTTCTTGAACAGGTTAATTCACGTTTGTGTGATCCGCGACGCGTCGCAGCTTTCCCGCCTGAGGAGTTGATGTGTTCCTGAGCGGCTCGCCGGCGTCAAACTGCGGGAATGGACGCGGCGAAGAAAGGTAAGAAAACGACACCCCTGGACTGCTGTTCACACTTTTCACGAATGGAGGCGAACGCTTTATTTGTTCACATTAAAAATGTTGCTGGAAAACACTGTGGAAGTTTGTCACACCGTGAAAACTGTCCTGAAACTAACACAGGTGGAAGTTTATGTACATTTGGACACTTTCACGACAGAAAAAAGACTCAACTGAATCTTTTAAGACAGTTGAAGCTCTTTTTTTCACGTCTTGGCTTCACAGGTGAGTCGATAAAAGTGCCCTGGGCGTCATTGTTCTCGGTCAACAGGTGTTCACAGGCCTCCTTCGCGGGATAGCGTCGGGCTAAGAGCCGCGCTGCTCCTAATAAAGAAGTAGGTCACATCTGGTCTGATATTACGAGGCCCTGCAGGACAGCGGAGCCCGGCTGCCAGCGCGGACCGGTGTCAAATCCATTCCCGAAATAAGTTGGACGATTAAAAAATGGCGACACGCAGGAAGATAGAAGCATCTGTGGGCGATGGACAGAGCAGGAAGTTGCTGAATAAGCTGATTGAAAGGACAGAAACACCTGTGTGAGGAGCTGAACAGGACAGGAACGATGTTTGCTACCTTAGCTTAATTAAAAGTGCATTTTTACCATTAGGAAGTATTTGAATGAAGTTTGAGTCACACTGGCATGTCAGGTTGGCCTTAAAATTTAGAAAAGCAACATAGAAAATGTTGAAATTGGCTAATTTCACAAAAAGACCTATTTTGGTAGCAAATTAGTTGACACATTAAACAGGCAAACTTGCTGTTTTATCTCTACGTTTGTCACCAACATGCAATTTTCAACAATTTTATGGTTTGTCAGCAATATACTGTCAATTTAGAAGACAGGTGAACTCATTTCTGCTTGACAATGTAATTCATTGTGGTTGAGAAGAATCTCAGTCCCAGTAGTGTTTGGTACTGAGAAGTGTTTGACAAAAATGCTCTGTACTTTTACTTGAAACTGAGTAAAATTCAGCAGCTGCAGAGCATTCAAATTTAGCTTTTGAAACTCACCTAAACTAAATCTCAAAAGACAGATTCTCATAAAGTCATACGTTGACTCATCTTGGACCATTAATATTTGAAAATTCTGATGGGAAATAAGTCTAAATAACGTCTCTCTTTCAAACACTGTCAAAATGTCTCAAGTTGTGATGTAAGAAGCCGAGTGTCGTCCAGACTTTGCGTGATGTCGTTCTTTTGTTTTTGTTGTTGTTGACAGATGCCCCCCCTGGGGGCGATGCGGGCAAATCAGACACTCTCGGGTCCACTGGCTCAGCCAGAAAGAGAGGAGGGGGGGCCAAGAAGGCGATGCAGGCCAACAAGTCGGCCCTCAGGGCCCCCCGAGCCCTCTGCTGCCTCACCCTCAGCAACCCCATCCGCATGGCAGCTCTGGCCTTGGTGGAGTGGAAATATCCTTTCTTCCTGAGTCACTCCGTGTTTACATGAGTCATCCTACATGTGAATCAAACATAAGACGTGTGAGGAGGAGCGGGGATGTGGGTGGGCCGGTTACAGGGGGCCTTTCGATCAAACACCACACAGGGAAAACAGACGTACGCTGGTTCAAGTCCTCGTGTGTGTTTTACTGATGAGACTCATCCACAGCAGCTATCCAAGCCTTAACCGCAGCCTTCAAGCCCTTCGACATCTTCATTCTGCTTGCCATCTTTGCGAACTGCGTTGCCATGGGCGTCACCAAGCCGTACCCGGACGACGATTCAAACGCCACCAATCACCAGCTGGTGAGTTTTCAGCAGACGGCGAACAAATGAAGCCCGATTTGTTTATGTCGTAAGAAAAAGTGCACAGAAGCAATCTGAGGTCACTGAGGTCAGTGTACTCGTTTTAAAAGCACATGTAATTCCTCAGTGTTTCCTTAATGAAGATGAGGTGTTTTTATTTGAAGGTATGGGAGCAGGGAGTCAGAGGGAGGGCAGTGAGGAGGGAGGGTGGTTCAGGTGGGTGATAATGGCATTAGAGGGGAAAAGTTGCGCCGCGACCTCAGCTCGTTGACCCTGTCGAGGATCATCACTGACTTAAACACCAACCATCTGCCTCCCGCTCTCCTCCTCTTTGTCTCGCCCTTGTTCTTTTTGCTTTACTAATTATTTTTTCCCTCCTAACAAACTACACGATTTCTGCCACACAGACAACAAATTAATTTGTAAACATGAGTCAACGTGACTCTAAGGGAGTTGATGTCAATTTTTTCGTCTTGTGGAGAAATGTCATCAGGTTTCTCAGACTCATAAAGAACTGAGAAAAAAATGAACAGATTTGAATGTGTTGTGTAAAATGATAGAAAATCAAGCTTGCTGTATGATGAAATGTGCAGAAGACACATTCAAAATCTTATTGCACTCATTGGGTCGTTTCTGAGGTAGTTTGTGTGGAGTGAAAGTGGAGTAAATAAGTTTAGGCGAGTATGGACACACAGTCGCAGCTCGCAGCAGGATAGATGTCCGTCGATCCCTTTATTGGATTTCACGGAGGAGCTAAGCCGTCAGTTCCAGATATTCGGCCTTCTCTCAGACTTCATATCGAACAAAACCAGAAATGTTGGATGAGGTTTTGGTGCGTGTTGCTGGTTTTGCAAGCGCCCGCTCGGCCTCCACTAAACCACCTCTTTTCTGGATTACCGTGTCAGCCTGAGGTAAAGTCCCAGTGACAGTGATAGTGATTAGAAGCATTAATCTGAAGGTTACAGAAAACAGATCTGGTGACAGACTGAAGCGTGCGTTTGGCAGTGGGTTAACAGGTTAGACAGCCGCCGCTGCCACCGCCAGCCGCTCCCGATGGCTGCACACTTCAGAGTTTGTGGGTTTTTTTCTCCTCTGGAGAAGAAAAAATTAATTTTCAGTGTCTGTCGAAAGCAAAAACAGTTTGTAAATGTCATCATCATCATCACACTCCAACGATTTCCTGACATTTTCTTTGGTTTTCTGTAGTCTGACTGAAAAATGTCAACCCAATTTACTTTGGTTTTTTTCCTGTTCCCAGGAACAAGTCGAGTATGTCTTTCTCGTCATCTTCACCATCGAGACCTTCACTAAAATCCTCGCCTACGGCTTAGTCATGCACCCCAGCGCCTACATCCGCAGCGGATGGAACTTGCTCGATTTCATCATCGTCATCGTCGGGTACTTCCGCCCTTCTGTGCAGGTCTCGGTCCCCAATTGTTCCAGCAGGAAGTGGAATCTGACCAGTGTTTTTTGTCACCCTGTGCAGGTTGTTCAGTGTGATCGCAGAGGGAATGACGGATCACAAACCTGGAGAGGCCCACCACGCTGCGGGGAAACCTGGAGGGCTGGATGTCAAAGCTCTGAGAGCCTTCAGGGTGCTACGACCGCTTCGACTGGTGTCCGGCGTGCCGAGTACGTCTGCTGCTCATCAGTTTGTCTGATTGATGTTTCTCCAGTTATGGACAGCTGACATGTCCAGTTACCTGGTAGAGCTTCCAGATATTCAACCTTCTGACATGTGTGGACATGTTGTACATGTAGAACAGGAGGTTTTCTCTTCTCTGCTCACCAAAGGCTTCCTACAATATTGGTCACCAAAATAAAAGAGAGGTGAAATAGCTTCTCAGGTCTCAGAAGGACAGAATATGAACGGATGAATGTTCATGTGTGTTTCTCCTTGGGAATCTTGTGATTTGTTCTATTTGCATGTTCGAAAAATTCTCTTGTGTTTCATCAGGTTTGCAGATTGTGTTGAACTCCATCATGAAGGCCATGGTGCCCCTGCTGCACATCGGTATGCTGGTCATGTTCGTCATCATCATCTACGCCATCATCGGTTTGGAGCTCTTCATCGGCCGGATGCACAAGACGTGTTACTCTATGGGCACAGGTCCGTATGACGGTGCCTGAAGGTGTTCCAGGTTCTCTCAGGGTGGAGTTTGCGTGTTTGCGTTATTGGTGAATCTTTATTGGCTTCAGATGTATGTCTGTGTTTGCTGTATAAGGCTGCCCCCTCCTTGGACCCCCTATAGGACCACCCCTGCCTGTTGTTCAGGTTGGACACCACTGGTTCCTCAGATCCATAAACTCGACTCCCCTCTGTACTTTTTTCCAGGTCTCATGGTGGAGGACGATCCATCGCCCTGTGCGTTCGCCGGCAACGGCCGCTTCTGTGTCGTCAACGGCAGCGAGTGTCGGGGCAAGTGGGAGGGTCCCAACGGAGGGATCACCAACTTCGACAACATCTTCTTTGCCATGCTGACGGTGTTCCAGTGCATCACCATGGAGGGGTGGACCGATGTGCTCTACTGGGTACGCTCACACGTTCCCCGATCCTCTGGTTCTCTTTGTGATGGTTGATGTTGATGAGTTGTGTGGCTCTGTGTGCAGATGAACGACGCCATCGGTTTTGAGATTCCTTGGATCTACTTTGTCTCTCTGGTCATCTTTGGATCGTTCTTCATCATCAATCTCGTATTGGGTGTGTTGAGCGGGTGGGTAGTCTCTGCACCGCGGCATTGCTCGCTCAATGTGCGATAAAAAACAATCTTTCAGGGACTGAGTCCACCTTGAGTCGGCCTTCATAAGTCCTCCGATCATGTGCATCCACTTCCTGTCTGCAGAGAGTTCTCCAAGGAGAGAGAAAAGGCCGTAGCGCGCGGTGAGCTGCAGAAGGCGCAGGAGAGCAAACAGATGGAGGAGGACATGATCGGCTACATGGACTGGCTCATCGAGGCCGAGGACGTGGATGAAGAAGGGAACAAACGTGAGTTTGAATTGGACACTTTTAGAGACTTTTAGACATTCTGCATTCACGTACATGCTGACTGTGTGTGTCGATTGAAGGTGCTGCGATCGCGAAGAAAAAGATGATGAAGAAGTTTGGCTGGTACAAACACAGCGAGGACGGAGGAGGTACTAAACCTGCCACAGTCTGATGATACGTTGGTTTATTCGTTTGGTACTTTCTGACTCTAACGTGTGTTTCCAGAATCTGACTCTGATGATGACATAGCGTACCTCGACGACGACAACGGCTGCTGTGCTTCTCTCATGTAAGCGACAGTGATGTTGATTCACATCTTCTATGATAATTATTATCATCAGAAGTTTGATTTTTACTGTTTCCATCTCTTCATTTCTCTCTCAGGGCAAAAATGATGGCCAACAGCTTCTGGTGAGATTTTTTCACATCA
>JAUESF010000050.1:14163868-14175782 GCA_032274765.1 Malacoctenus tetranemus
AGGACAGACTCCCGTTTTCTATGTTGCGAATGTGGTTGAAGCCGAGGCCCAGTCTGGAACAAGTGAGTGGCAGGAGAAAAAAAAAAAAAAGAGGTCACTGCAAGGTACATTAGCATTAGCAAGAGTAACTAAAAACTCCCATCAGGGGAGTTATATTGGGCCAAGTGAGACGAAGGGCTGCAGCTGTGGCAATGCTCCTGTGACCATAAATGATCCCATTAAGGAAAGGTGCGTAAAAAGAAGTGGATGGAAAGTGGAGTGTAATGGGGAGGAAGACAAAGGGACACAGAAGGACTTTCTTTTAGCAATGTGCATATGTGAAAACTTGGAGCGTTCTCCTGCTTCCTTTCAGAGGTACTTCAGTGTCGTCTCCACCAAGCCATCAAGATCCCGGCGTTCTGAATAAAGCCTGAGTGCACCTGTAGAGGTTCCTGTAGCGGCTCAGGTCCTCCAGCTCAACCGCCTGGATCTGATTCTGGTCCAGGTGAAGCTCGCGGAGGCTCTCTGGGAGATCTGAAAGGCAGACATCAATAATGGACGTTCAGGCCTTTAGTCTATTCCTAGTTTCTGCAATTCTTTCTGTTTTTCTTTGCTTTTTTTAGTTCATGTACATCCAGCTCAGTACAAAAAGCAGCACAAAAAGCCATTTTATTAGGACTGCTGGCTTTACGTGGTTGACCATATTTCCGAAACAGCTGGACCGGCCCCTTGAAAGGGCCTCACCAGTGAAGTGCATCGTATTCAGGCCACGCTGAGGAGTCATTACCTTTTGGCACCCCGGTGAGTTTGGCCTCTGATATACGCAGATAGTTCAGCTTCAGTCCCTTAAAAGCTCCAGGCTCAAAACCGCTGTTGTGGATGGGGTTTGCTCCCATTTCTGCAAGATACAGTGAACATTTGTGGTCTGAAATAAAAAAGGCAGTCCATCGAACCTGAAAGATCCTGTGCCAGCGTGGCCAGAAATAGGTTGCCAGCGCTGCAGAATATAGCCGAGGTTTGTTTCTGCCACCGGCCTCCCTGACCTATGCAGTTCATGTTGCTCAGGCCTGCGAATGCTCCGGCTGCCACCTTCCTGATGCGGTTCTCGTGGATCCTCATCTCCACCAGAGAGGCGGGCAGGTTTTTGGGGATGGTGGTCAGCAGGTTCTTGGAAAAGTAGAGCTTCTGCATGTGCTTCAGCGGCACAAACGTTCTGGGATGGACTTTGGAAATTTGGTTGTTCCTAAGGGAGAGACCCTGAGGAGACACAGCAACCAGAGACAGCACGTTTTTGAAAAAAAGGACGACTGACGAATTCACGCACAAGAGCTCCTTTCTCTGCCCTCTGTCACATTAAATGGAAGTGCGAGTGAATAAAAACAGATGCAGCGAACAGTAGTCCGTCACCCGGCGGGGCCTCCACCTGCGCTGGCTGCGAGACGGAGACAGATGAAGCCCGAGGTAAACAGACTTTAATAGAGATGTTATTGTATAAATGTCATGTCAGGAGTTTCCTAAGCAGCCAGACTTAATATTGCTCTTGGTCAGCGCTCTTGAATGTGGGTCAGGAGTGAGAAAAGCCTTATTGCGAAGAGAGCCTGAACACTCCCATTTGGCTCGAGGCTGAAACTTTAATACAATTAAAGCTCTGAGAGCGACGGGCGGCACTGGTGAGAAACAAGAAAGGAAATGAACCCTTAAATCCCAGACAGAGGAAACCGAGCTCATGACCATATTTCACACGACCGAGGCAAGCGAAAAAAAAAAAAAAAAAGCCGAGATGAGCGGCTTTAACGCCCTTAAGAAGCTGATCCTGGAGCAGTGAATGCAGAGCGGTGCGGTGAGCGTCTCTTACATATAAGTTGGGGAGACCTTTGAAGTCGTTCTCCTTCAGCTCAGTGATGCGGTTGTTCTGCAGGTCCAGGAACTTGGTGTCTGGAGGAATGTTCTTCGGCACCTCCGTCAAACCTGCGGACCAATCAAAACACAGATCACCCTCCATTAAAAGCTCCCACGGGTGACTGTGAAGCAAACACCCCGAGGAGCCCGTTTGTTTTCAGAGGGCAGCTTCAGAGGGTATCTTAGTCAGACTGGGACTTGGGAAAATAAATAGTCGCGGCGCGTTTCAAACCTCCACCGGGCCTGAAAATCAAACCAATCGCACGCCCACACAATCGCAAATGAGTACGTTGGAGCTCCCCGACTATTATTTTAATGAAAGGTGGATACAGACACGAGCATGGAGGTCACACACACACACAGACGTCAACGCCGCGCGTAACCACCACTGCTGGTTTGTCACTGGCAAAGACGTGCACACACACAGACACACACAGAGGCCCCGACACACGGAGACACGGTTTCCCCTCCCGCCAGATGGGGACACCAGATGTTTTCCATCTGGTTTCCATCTGACAGAAGTCGCAAATGATGTGATTTAAATACCATCAGCAAAGTCACACATCAAATGAAAAGGACAACGGCACAACCCAAACACGTACAAACACAAGCGCTGCTTTGTGTGTTGACACGTGAGTTAAAAGCTGCAGTGAACAGAGGAGGAGTGTTGTGCTTCTTTGTGAGAGAAGAAGAATCACAAAGCTTAAGGTTGTTGCAGTAAAAAATGGCCTATAAATACTGTTTAAAGAGCCATAAACTCATAGTTATAGGACTTTTCACTGTGGATGACAGCCAACATCTTTTTTTCTCTCAGCAGCAAGTGGCGTAAAGAAATACACCTGCGAGCTTCCACTCCGAGATGGCTGGAAAAATGAGTCAGCACACGCACGAGCACAGAACCCAGTAATCATTAACGCCACCACATCACAGAGCCACGTGGACGGCCGTATTAGATGTGGCCGGTCGGCGCCGACGGGCCACAGGCGAGCCGATCCCCACCGGGGGGGGGGGGGGCGATACCATGATGCAACGGGACCCGCGGGGAGGAAAGCGCCAGCTGTCCCACTGGGAATCCAGTCCGCCACCGACCACATCTGACCCGCAGGACTCAGCCCAGAGCTGTCCATCCAAGAGCTAAGTTTAGATATACGGGTTTTGGTTGTGCCGCGCCACACCCTCCATGACACCACACAGCATCGAACCCTCAGCGGCTCCCTGCGACATTCTGTTCAAACCGCATCCACGCAGCGCTCAGATCTGCTGCGATGGCTCCTCTTCCTCTCTCTCTTTTCAGCTCCTGAAGTGCAATCAGTCAACGTTTGAACAGGAATCTTCACTGTGATCCTGACTGTGCTGCTTTGACTTCACCTTCTCATACTTGAGCTGCTTTTTACAGCTGCTGTGACGCCCTCACGCTGCAGGATGTCACCTGGTCGACTCAATATTTACCCTGAAGTCACACCTGCAGGTTGTGGTATCTCACTCACCAGCAGGAGTCAAACATTATAAACGAAACCAAGGGTGGGAAAAAAAATGGGGGGGGGGTAAAACACACACTTTCACCCAGACCCTGATTAGATGAGTCCCTCTAACCCCCCAAAACCCACAAGCCACAGCGCTTCGCCCGTATCTGCCGCAAATCCGCAACCCTTCGCCACCGGGCGACAAAACTAGCACCCTCTGAAAACCCCAGCGCCCCTCAAGACAAATACTCAACGTCCCGCTGGGACGCTCGCCCGAGAGGAGACAGACGCCACCACCGAAATACATCTGTTCCAAATAAGCACTTGACATCTCGGAAATTATACGCTTCCACATTTACCCGGTGCAGAGAGACCGGGGACAGTAAATATATAGAGCTTGTAAAATGATGATTCGGCGAAAACCATGACGTCTAAAACAGGGACATCTTATTAGAGCCGTATAGCCGGTATAACGCAAGTAATCTTTACAGCCAGAAAAAGGACTGAAGACAAGTTTCCTTTGGTTCTGCGGGAATAGACAAAGGACGTATAGTCTCCACTTATGATACACGTATATAGAGTCAAGAAATTATAGCATGGAAAATAACTCAATGGAGTCTTAAACGAACTGTAAAAACCATAAAAAGCTTCAGTAGTTTGTAATTTGTTTGCCAATAAAGGACAGATTATTGTTTAACAATAAAACACTTTTTCCATTACTACAGAACACGAGAAAGCAAAGTTCTCTTCGTGTCAAAGTTTTTTCTGACTTATTTCTTGTCACATCTTTTATTTTGAAGACTTCCTCCGTCAACGTCATCATTCCTCCCTTACTTAGTTGTGTAATTGAATATCAAATCCAACCATTTTTCCAAAGCAATCAATTCCCAACCTCCTCCTCCTGAATCATGCAATATGTCTAATATAGTGTGTCGTCTTCACTGTAATCCCCTCATTCCCCCGTCCCTCCGCCTTGATCCCCCCCAAAAAAACGTTTGTGCCTTTCTTCTTTCTGTCCCACAGCGTTTCTCCCTTCCTCTCCCTCCCAAATATCTACACACACAAATTCGGGAACATAAAATCCCTCAAAGAGATGCCTTTCCTGTGAAAATATTCCAGCTTTATCCCGAGGGAGGAATAGCCATCCTTAGATAACACATCAAAGAGGAGGAGGAGAAGGAAGGGTGGGAGGGAGGGGGGGGTCCGTTATTTGGGGCGATGGTGGAAGTCATGCAAGGCTGGAGTTTGTGCTCAGTCATTCAGCTCATTTGTTTTTCTTTCTAAACCCTCGGACACACTCTCACACTGAGAAACGATGACAAAGCATCACGTGCTCAGCTTTCCCGCTCACACACTCCCACTGACCGAGGTCAGAGCACTGGACGACCCGGAGGCGGCAGTGGCAGCCGAAGGGGCACACGGGTACGTCAGGGGGGAGGATCTCCTCGGTGGCCGAGCCCTCTTCCTCGTCCCTCATCATTGTCATCATCCCACCGCTGTCTATACTGTCCATGGCAAAGTCCCAGAAGCCCCTCTGCTCGAAGGGCAGGGCCGAGGAGGCCGCGAGCAGCTGGGCCACGCATAGGAACAGGAGAAGGGAGCACTGTGGCAGCATCTTTGACTTCAACACCTGGCAAAAAACACAGAGAGAGAGAGGAAAAGCAGCGTCAGGGGTGTTTATGATGAAGCAGTTCATTTGTATTCATTCAAGCATTAACTATGAATAAGTAAAGCCTTTTTACTATAGACTGCAAATGTTCTGATGTATTCATGAGGATTGTAATGTTGTCTTTTTACCAACAGGTTTGACTGCATTGTTGGATTTTGTATCTGTTTTTCTGAAAGTTATTTTGTACCCATTTATTTACACTGGACTCTTGCTGGGAGGTGTTTTGTTCTTCTATTCACAACAATATGAGCAGACAGGAATGCTCTCACTTAATTGTCAGGGATATTGCAACAATTAGATAAATGAAGCCAGGAGTCGGTCTGGTCTGTGCGTCCCCCCCGGGCTACAGACATCCCAAGCAAAGCTCCTGAAATGTCAGCTAATGTCTGGATATTGTTTCTTCTGAATTAATGTCAGCAAAATGGGTCTCACAATGCAACAGCACAATCAGACCCTGACTTGTCTGAAAGAGCAAAGTGTGAAACAACAGTTTTGGTAGGTTTTGTGGTCAATAGGTGCACACCCAAAGGCGAACAGGTACAACTGAAAGCACACAGGGAAGGTGGATTCAGGCCCATTGAAACAGCTGTATCTTTGACCCAACGCTTCCTGAATGATAAATCTGGACTTGAGCATGATGCAGTGCAGCACACAGTGGTCCCAGGGCAGTGGTGGGCTGTAAATTGACAGTGAAATATTATGAAATGGTCTGCTTATCCCTAATTACAAAGGGCCGGCTGTTTACACCACACCTCGCAGGCAGGCTGAAGCTGGAGCCCGGGGAGCAGAAATGCACTCGTTCCCCCCTGGCACTGCTGCCAGGAGTCAGCGCCGGGCAGGAGAGTCACTTCCAACCACACCGAAATGTCACTGTCTGCTTCCTGCACAGCGCCATTCCCAGGAGAGCCGCTCTCCTCTCAGCAGCCAATCAGATAGCACGGAGGACATCACCTAACCGGTGGAAAAGTTTATTCCAGCAAATGAGCTTCGCGACAAAGCCACCATTCATTCCCAGGCAAAACTGTGTGTGTGTGTGTGTGTGTGTGTGTGTGTGTGTGTGTGTGTGTGTGTGTGTACAGGGGCACACACGTGTTTGAACGTGTGTGCGCGTGCTGACACACAAACTCCATGATGTCAGCGCCGTGCGTGCCCACACGCTCCTAATTGAGGTCACCAAACATGTGAGCACGGGGTGTGTTTGTGTGTGTGTTTGTTTGCTCGCTTTATCCTTCACTGACCCGGCTAACACTTCACTCCAGCACCACCCCCCCACCCTCACCCACCCCGCCCCATTCAACCTAAAAAACTAATTCCTAGAAAAACAAATTATTACCAGGCCAATTGATCTCTACAGCAGGAAGCGGTGACCCTTGGGGCTAATCCCATGAAGCAAAGCCCGGTCCAACACTGGACCCAGGGGTGACCTAAAACCCCCCTAATCTCTAACCTTGCCGTGTTAATTCCCCCTCTGATACCCAGACTCGTAATCCCGCAGAAGTCTCGGTGCCAGTGGCGCGCAAGCAAGCAGACGCCGGGAGGCGCTTCACGGTCTCGGCGCGACGCGATCGGTGCCGATACCGAGCACTGGTGCCGCTTTTTTTTTTCGGAAGAAACGCAGCGTTGGACGTAAAGGCGACTTTCTTTTGGAGAAAACACTCGGATATTTTAAGTTTTTGGAGTTATTAACTTTTCACAATCCCCAACGCAGCGCGGCACCATTCATTATATTCGGTGTGATGATTTTCGTGGTTCACGCAGACTTTGAACGGTGCCCCCTCCCAAAAAAAATCCCCACAAGCAACAAAACAAACAATAAATCCAGTGAGAGAACTTAAACAGCACTTTCCTGTTGGGGATTTTTCATTCACATTCCACACTTTAGAAAAAAAAAAAAAAAGAAGGGAAAAACTCAATAAACTGATACTGATCCTTTAAATTGCAAAAGTAGAGCAGTAAAAGTACCACTCAGAGAGGAATGTAGTCAGACTTAAACATCGCAGTGAGCAGAGGAGTTAAAAACATAACTGTAGGCACTGCTTCTGTACCAATCTGTAGCGCAATCCAGTTCGGAGGCAACCTCTGCACCCGAAAGTCCTGCATGCAATCTGCGGCAACCGCAAATAGGCTTCAGCCTATTAGGGAAATATTGTTATGGTCCATTAATGCAAGTAAAGTGAAGCGCCTGTGCACGATGCGGCCCCGGCCTGGAAGCATGAATAACCTGCCCCTGCAGTCTGCTCCCCGCAATAAAAATAGCTGCCAAATTATACCATTTCGTAGAAAAGAGAAAAAAAAAAACACCACTGGCCTTGGCTTGGCCAGAAGTATGCAGCCAAGAGGACACAGCTCGGGCATATATAGTCAGCATCACACAATGACACGCAACACACAAAAGACGCACAAAGGAGGTGGAATTTAAACAGAAGACACCACCAGACTTATTTTCGTCACGGCAATTTCTGCTGTTTGTCCTTTTTGCGACAGTACGGGAGGTGTAACGAGCCTGAACTGTAGTGTAAACCTAAGAAAGCAACGCTCAAGCTGCAATTTCGTGGAGACGGTCCGTCCCCCCGTCCCCCCCCACATCGGTCAGCGAGAGACCAGCGAGTTATCGGCTTTTCGTTGGGGACGCGATGGAGAGAGGAGATCTGCAGATAAGAGGTGTTGAGGGGAGAGAAAAAAAAAAAAAGCACCCCGTAAGAAGTCGAGCCGGTCACATCCTCAGACGAGATATGAGGCTTCGATAAACACAACGTGACGACTGGTCCAAACTGCATCCCGCAATCAAACGGCCTCGCCGGTGGAAATAACCGCTTTTATCTGGCCTCGCTGTTTGCGCACACAAATGCCTCCCCTCTCCTCTCCACTTAGGCCTCCGAGCTGTCAAACATCCGGCCTGAGAGGAAAAACAAACCAAAGGCTTCGGTCCTAATTGTTGTTGCCGCTGCTCGGCCTCCCCGTCCTGAGGTTTAATAGATGGATGGATGGACAAAACAGCCATTCGCGTCTCACTGTATTTGTCTCTGACACGAAAACAGGGAGACGGGAGCGGGCGCTGCGTGCCGGGCCCGGTGGGACGACTGTGGGAGAGGAGACGGCTCCACGTGACAGGAGCGTCCCAGACGGGGACTGTCCAAGCTGCAGCAGCTGGCCGATGATTTCAAGGCCAAGGAGCCCTCAGTGCAAAGTCAGATTAATGGACCTTTGGTTCTGAAAGGACGAGACTGAAAGGTGCTTACGAGCAGCACACGGCTTTCGAGCAAATGTTTGCATCTCATCGCGCTGCTCTCGATACAAGAAGGAACAGGAACCATTAGTCTAACTCAAAGCCGTCCTACCAGGGGGACGAAGGACGCACGCTTTGTTACACTTGTGCTTACTGATGGAGATAAAAGCTGATTGCAAGTCTAAAACAGCAACAGTGAAGTGATGAGGGGGACTTCAGAGCTAAATGATTGCATGGATGAATGGATGTTGACCGACAATAAAAAACACAATGGCGCTGGTGAAAGCCCCATCCTAAATACTCCCCCCCCCTGAAGCGCATTAGTTGTTTGAGTTTCCCACATCCAAGCGTCTGAGATTAGTTTGACAACTCCTATACGCGCAATCCATCATGTGCCGGCTCGCTGTCGGCCGTCAGCTCAGCAGCCATTACGTCGACGGGACTGCGGTTCCCACATGAACGTCTCTGCCCTTTTCTGCACAAACATATTTGTATAGTTGATGTATTTGTGGGAATATCAGCTTTTCTCTCCCGTGACAACGGTCTCCAGAAAAACACTCGGCTGCGTTATTTCAAATTGAGACTTCCACGGTAGAGCAAGTTTTGTCCTGATATTTTACCTGCCCGCGAGCGCCTGTCTTGCCCTTACACAACCCCTCCCAAACCCTCCGACCTGCCAACCACCCCCGAGGAAGCCCAAATGTCAAACTTCCTGCCACTGATTACGACACAAATTGATGCTCAATTTGATTTGTGTTCACACTGCTGAGCTCGTCGGCGTCTCCCCCTCTCAGACGGCGCTGGCAGTGGCGTGGCTGGAGTGAAGGTGGGGCAGAGAGCTCCCCCCACCCCACCCCAACCCCTATGGGTTGCCAGCTGGCACCGCTGCGCCTGGGGGGGAGGGGGAGGGGGGGATTGGCAGCCGCCACGTCAACGCTCGGTGGCAATCAGAATCACATGGCGGCCCTGCTGACTGGGCACAAAATAGGTGCCGTGACTTTGATCTGCCGTTTGTGTTCACAGAGTTCAGGTTGACTTGGCACGAGGCCCCTTCAGTGCAATAACTCTTCTATGGTTCTACAGGCAAAAAAATACAAAACGTCAAACTTGTAAAAACATTCGCATATTGGAGGCGCTGCTGCTTCGTGCACCACGTGCATATCGAGGTGTCATCGTCTGACGTCCACGACTGAGCTGCTCGTCAGCAGGCTCTGTCTTGCTGCGCCGTGCCATCTTGTCCTTGCGCCGCCACAGAAAGACGTCCCGAGATTCACACACTCCTCAGACGTACAGTCTGTTACAGCTAGGCGTGTCCGGGTGGAGTTAACTGCCCCGGCGGCTGTAATTTGGTGACTGCCGTCCCTAAAAAAAGGAGCCCGTTTTGGCAGCTTCCCCCTGCTGCCGCCGAGCTTTGGATGTGGTGGCTCGCTGCTGGCTGCTGAGGAGAGGAGGCCCGACCGAAGCAGGCGACAGTTAAGGCAGAGCGGCGCAGAAAGGGCCACGATGTTCAGCAGCGGAGGGGAGGACGCTCATTCAGATCCACGCTCGTGGGCGAGCGATCATTGTGGCTTCGAATAGAAACAAGTGGCCTTCTTCAGTTTGACATCACATTGGACCCGTCTCCTAAATTCACAGACAGTACCGCCGGATTCACGCGCAGCTCCTGCAGGAACGGTTCCTTCTAGGAAATAAATAGTCATTGCAGCGAGGATCGCATCCGACAGGTGAACGGGACGGACATGGGGGGGGGGGGGAGCGGAGAGTCGTGGAGAAGACGGATGAGCAAGTGGGGGGTGGTCAGACCGCAGGCCTGGCTAATAGGCAGGCAGGCTGACTGCTCAGGAAACAGACAGATTTAGACCATCACTTTGGATGTCTGACCGCTCTCCGGTCAGACGCACACTGTCTGCTCTTTGTACTGCAAGGTGGCGCAGTAAAACATACATACACTGTGGTGGATGAAGTCATAAACAGAGGACTGGATTTTGCCACCAGGAAAAATACATTTTTTCCGTGCATGTTTGTTCCATATTATTCAACAATATAAAACCCAACAAAAAAGAGCGCAAACTATCATCATCTCCCCGCTCTATAAAGTGTCTGAGGACGCAGTAGGCTCCAAAAACACATTTGAACACTGTGTACACACGGCTCAATTTGAGGGCAGTGCCAGGCCTGTGTACCAGAGCCGACCGACAATGATTGGCGCGTCTCTCTATAATTATTCTGCGTAAATGACGAGGCAGGCGCAGACATAAAAGTCCCGCCGAGGATTCGGCTCCGCTTCATCCAGGGCCCGATGAAAGAATAGGTGCGCATCCGCACGGCGGTGAATGTCTGGAGGGGGGGAACTTCGCCTAATTATCAGCTCAAGCTTCTGACAGCTGCGAGAGGTCTTCGGAGATGTGTTGCGCCATCTAGCGTACGGTCTGAGTGAGGGCAACGGGACACGTTCAAGCGTCAGAAGTAACAGGTTGAAATCAAAAAGACGCATGACAAGAACGTCTCACTGGAATAATAGAGGGCAACAAGGTAAAGCGGCGTCCTGCGGACTGGCGTCTGTAGTTTTAGCCGCTTGTTTGGCTCCTGAATGAGCAGAAATGCTCTGAAGTTAAACTATTTGTAGGAAAAGTTTGATCAACTAAAAATAAGCACAATAACCCCAAAAATGTCGAATATGAAACACAAAATGAAAAGGTTTGATTTAGTAGAACAAGTTTTCTAAAGCACGTTTTTAAAGTTAAGTGAAGTCACCTGGTGAAGTGTCAAATTTAAGGACAAACTTAAAGACGCAACAGGCAAAATAACAGCGACTTAAACAGTCTAACACCCCTACCTGTAGGACCGAACTTAGAAGTTAATTCCAGAGGAGTGAGGGGGAGCGCTCTCTCCCTCTCTGCGCGTCAGTCTGTCCCGGTGACTTCAAAAGCGACAGGTCATCACATTGAGGGATTCTTTCGGCGTTTCCCCAAGAGGTCCTCTGACATCCAGCCGCAGCTCCTCCGACGCTGGGTGCCACCGCCAACCGTGTCAGGCCACCGTGTGTGCGCGCTCCGCTCCCGGGACGAGGAAATGAGTGCGTGCCCGAGGGGGGGCGGAGGAGGGGGGGGGGGTCGAGCCCAGAAAGTTAACCGGCCAGCCTCCTTTCTACCCCTTTTGGGACGTGCATTGGGGGGCGGAGGGGAGGGGGGGGGGTGAGGAGGAGGAGGAGGAGGAGGAGGAGGAGGAGGAGAAGCCTGAGCGCAGTCTTTGCAATTACAGTAGCTGGAGCAGTAAAACAGTTTGTACTGGAGCTGTCGCTTGACAGTTATTTCCACAGTGACACCACGTGGCTCGTCAGAACACTTTCCAGTGTTGGGGTGAAGGTCAGATTGCTACAAAGACGCCACAAAAAATAAAGGCTTAAGTCAGATAATCATCTTCTTAATCTGACAGAGTTTAATTGCAGCGCACCTTCTTGATCTAGGCAGGGCCGATTAAACGCGCCCGTGCTTCAGTTTTCAGACCGACTTCGAGCAGTTTGATCAGCCCCGCTTCTCTGTTACTCTGGAGGCCAGATGCTGAAACCCCTGCATGTTTGCCTTCTCCTCTGTATTCATGGACGTTCAAGTCTTTTCTGTTGTATAGTGGAGCTTGGTTAAAGTTAAATTCATCGTCTATGAAATCCAGTACAACATG
>JAUESF010000050.1:14206384-14216764 GCA_032274765.1 Malacoctenus tetranemus
AGAGAGAGAGAGAGAGAGAGAGAGAGAGAGAGAGAGAGAGAGAGAAAGAGAGAGAGAGAGAGAGAGAGAGAGAGAGAAACAAAGAATGATTATCACTGATAATTGGGCTACACATGCCACAGAAAGGACTCATCTCACTAGAGATGAGAGTGAAAAGAAAAAAGGACAAAAGGGTGAGAGAGGGACAGAGAGAAAGAGAGTGCAACTGAGGTGGAAAGAAAGAAGACACCAGAGAATTGCAACCTTCAGCTTTAGGAAATTCGGACGGACTGAGGTGGTGTATGTGTAGTTTGGTGTTGTCCATTTTTAGGGACACCGTATGCTTGGTTGAATTGAGTCATCCCTCCCCCCTTAAGGGGAAACATTTCCACAGTTTTCCACACAACCCATCCCAGTAACACCAGCTTCACCCCGGAGAGACAATAGCTCCACCCTCTTGATGTAGTAACGGTGGATGTGAAAAATTCCAACAAAAAAAAACAAAAACAAAAAAAGAAGCAAATATTGGCTCTGGCTCAACAGACCATGTGAGGAGAGTATATTCACACTGTCCTATTATCCCAGAGGTGGATATTCTGACCTTGGGGAAAAAGAATGAGACAAGTGATGAGAGACAGAGGAAGTTTCTCTGAGACGGTGGCCGTTTTGGACAAATGAGCAAACATAACTGGGAAGGTCCAGTTCCCTTAAAGTATAAAGGCTTACCGAGTTCTTCCTTTAAAAAAATCTTTGTATGCCTACATTGTGCTGACGTGCATCGTGTGCACACGACAGCAAGATGCAACTGTATGATACTGACGCATGTGTCGCTCTGTTACATTGCTATATGTGTATTTGTGTCTGTGTAGGGGAGAGTGACCTGGTTGGTCTCCATCCAGCGGGTGGCCTCCTGTATGACATTAAACTCGACGAAGGCGAATCCTCGGCTCTGACCTGGACACCGCCCAGCGCCATGGCAACCGAACAACAACAACAACATAACAACAACGCAGTGAGGGGTTAGTGCTTCATGTACAGAGACAGAGAGAGACCCTGTATCAGCACTAATCAAATAAATCATTGCCTCCTCACTCCCTTGAGAACAGCACACTTGACAGTTGCCACAGTCAAATTGCCTGCAAAGGCGGGAGGACGCAATGTCATGTAACTCATCAGGGTCAAGGAAGGAGGGAGAGGGAGGGAGAGACAGAGAGAGAGAGAAAGAGAGAGAGACAGATAGAGAGAGAGAGAATCCTACCCACTCATCAGTTTTGAGTCTCTGGTTTTGAATGAAGCGCCCAGGCACCGGCAGTACAAACGCGCAGACACAGAATCACATTCAAATAAAACCTAAGATCCTTGCAGCTCACAGTCCAGGTGTAATCTACAAAATGCAGCATTGTGACTGAATGTTGCATCTTACACGCTCAATATCCCGACCATGAACAATAACAAATGACTGAGAAAAACAGAATGAAACATCTTTAATTTCATCACTTTCAGGACGGGAAAGTATGCATGTGGAGTCGAGTTACAAACAGCAGAGAGTAAACAGACGTTTTAACTAAAGATATGTGCCCTAAAGGCAGAAGTCTATTGATGTAAGGGGTGGGGAGGACAGAGCAGTGCCAGGAAGTGTAAGTGTGCCTGTGTGACGGAGGCACAGCTTACAGACGACCAGTGAGTTAGCAAAGTGAAAGGCCAGTGAGACAGTGACCTTAATGGAAGACCTTAAAGAAAAACAAAACAAACCCCACAAGCAGTTCTGAAATGGAATGAATGAAAACCACACAGCTCAAAATTAGCTGCGACACACACGTCAATGCTCACACGCAAAAACAAACACATTCAGACACAACGTGTGGCCCTCATTCTTCTGTTAGTCTGAACGATGATCATCTGCGCAGACACACTTGCTTCGACATGGATGAGGCAAGATAGTGACGGTGTGAAGACAATCAGAAACCCAAGTGGAAAAAAAACAAAAGGTTGAAAGCCATGAAGTGAAACCTGTCAAATCTACAACAGCATGCATGCATTCTCCAATGAGACAAACCTGCACTGGGATCTAGTTTGTAGAGTGCATCTCTTTTTTTTATTGCTCTTTGGGTGAGATTAGACCCAAGCAGAACCAAAGTAAGAAAGCACACGTCTAAGCAAAAGGCCAGCTTACGAAAAAAGAGCTTCACAACTGAAATAAGTGCGCGCTGCATCAGCAATTTACCCTGCTGTATGGCGAAAAGGGAGTCAACAAAGGGAAAGGCGCTTCTTAATAAGATACAGAGAACCGAGCTGATGACGGAGAGAGTCACCTGAGAGAGGAATGGCAATCAAGGACCTCGCAGTGAAGGAGTTTCACAGAGGTCGGGAGAGCGGGGTTGGAAAAACAGCCAAAAATAAGTTCTCTCACCTGAAGATTTGTTCCTCATAAGGCGGACCTCTCTCGGCTGAATCCCTTGTTCCTGAAGTTGAGCGCGGATCTGATTGAAATAGAAGATTATTATTTGATCCGCCTAATAATGCGATATGATTCGTTGTCATCATCGGACTGCAGCACAAACAAAATCACCTCATTTGCGGTGGCACTGGGAGGCAGCATGCGGAGCATCACGATGTTGCTGGGTCTCTGGTTGTGGTCGAGATCTGCGCGGTAGTCTTGGTCCCTTTGATCCAGCTCCTCAATTGACAGGTCAGGGGCAGCAGCTCCACAACCCTGCTCCTCTGGCCTCCCTGGAAAAGTCTGCAAGCAGCAGCAGTCACCAATCAACAAAAGATGTCTGACACAAATGAAAGGAGCTCCTCGACAACTACAGTCACAGCATCATGATTTACCCTTCTTTTTCCGTTCCCTTGAGAGAACCTGTCTTCCTCTCTCTGGCTGTCCGTACTGAACTCCACCTCTTCAGGAGGAGCACCATGATGCCAGTTGGCTTCCCTGCTCCCTGGATGTGGGGCACTATTCAGCTGGAAGCCTCTTCCGCCTTTACCCCGACCTCGTTCTTGCAGGCCAGTGTGCAACTGCTCGAACCCTCGCCTGGATTCCCCCTCCTCTCTCTGGACCAAAGGGCTGCCTTGATCCGACGATGTTTGAGTGCAAGGGGGCCACAGATGTCCCTGTCCCTCACGCCTCATGTCCATTCTCCCATTCCCTCTGTGGTGAAACCCGGGACGGTGTTGGAGGAAGCCTGGCGAGAAGTCGTGGACACCCAGGGGTTGCTCCTCGTGGCTGAACTGTCTATCACCCTCCACTCCGGGTTCGAACCCTGACCCCGACTCCTCATCCTCTACACCATAACCCCTGTAGTCCATATCCCGAAAGTTGTGGTCGTTGTTGGTGTTGCCATAGCGACCAATGCGATCACCACGCCCACCCCTGCAGATCATAAAAATATATTATGACGCTCGTATAAGAATATTGCTGGAGAAAAGGTGTGAACTGGAGGTTTAACTCACCTCCGCTCATAGTCCATAACCGATCACTGACTCTGCTCCGTGTCCGTTATCCTCCCTCTATTTGTTTACAGAAAAACATTTAAAGTAAACAAAACAGTCTTCAGACGTAAGTCAATGACAGAGACAAAACCTCTCAGTAATCTTTTGGCCTAACTTACATTAGCAGTTAACACATTTTAACATGCCATTTAACTGAAAGTAGATCCCACAAATACTTGCTGGGGTGTTGTGCAAAGTGTGCATTGACATAAACTGCTCCTTCGTAAGGATGCTCAGTACGCACCCCTCTTCAACTTGAGAAAAACAGGTTTTTAGTCGCTCCACTAAAAAAAACAACTTAACTCCACAAATCACCAAACCGAGACGAGACGAGTACACACGCACCACCTTTCTACCCAAAAAGGAGTATTCTACAATGACGTGTGACGGTCATCGCTGCTAGCGGCCAAGCTAACTACTTTAGCCCGAAGCTGGTTAGGCTAGTAGGAGAGGCGCCCAGCCGCCTCGAAGCGACTTGTCAGCCATCGCAAACGCAACGACGTCCCTTCCTGCAACTGGAGAGTCACTTACCAGCACCGCATGCACCCAACGAACGCCCTCCTGTTGTCAAGTTGAAGCACAGGTGTAAAGGGGTGTTTTATTTTCGGAAAAACCGAGTGTAAAATGGCCACAGTAGGACATTTCAGAGAAGGCGGGACCAAGCCTTGCCTCCGGTGTTTGATTGGTGGATGTAACGCAAGCACATTCTCGTTGATGACGATTGGACAGGAAAAGCAGGTCAACCCTGAACTCGCAGACCCATAAAGGATGATCTGGGTGATCACAGTTGTGTTATTTGATACAGAAAACAGAAAAACACAGACGTGTCAGGTTATACTTTTTTTATTTCAGGAAAAAAAGGAAAATTAATGCCAAAATATAGGAAAAAAACAGTAATCATTAATGATCAAAACACATAAATACCTTACAACATAAACCCCAAATAACAGCTTTATTTGGGGATTTAAAAAAATCCAGAAATCCCCACATATCACAGTACAAAAAACAAAACAACAGAATATTTGCTCAAGCAGCCCACCCAAAAACCTTATAACCCAGCACCGTAGCAGTGACCTTGTATTAAACGGGACAATAAAGCGGTTACAATTGATCATTTATCTGACGTGAGCTGATCTTAACAGCAGGATTAAGTAAATGATTAAAATATACTATAAGAAAATTAAGGACAACATTAAAAAGATATAATACAATAATGACAATATCATTAAAAGAGGGAATGGGCAGAGTGGGAGTAAAAGGCAAACTTGAAATACACATCATTAACATGTTCTTACAAAGCCTTGTAAGACATACAGTACATAATGAACATTATAGTAATAAGATAAGTCTATCGTCTATCTGAAATAATATTTAACTTATCAACTACACCATTCATGATTTGACCCACTGATTAACAAAACCAAATCATATATCTGGCATACACAACGAAAGGTCCTAAAAAAACTCAAATGTTTAACCTGATTGTGCCTCTGGCTATAGTACAATGTCTTCCAGTAAAGTGAAGGCTTCTATGTCACTCTGAGTAGCTGTTAATTCCATTACCCGTCTTTGCCATGAAATGTGGCTGTCCGGGGTAACTTTGGCATGGAAACAAAGGGGTTACATCAGTGAGGCAGAAGGCCTTTCCATGCATACAGTACGTAGACACATATGTTAATACACAAGCACACAAATATACACACATTCACCGCATGCAGAGCTGCACTGGATAAAACAGACTACCATACAGTTGCATACACACACTCTAAAGTATAATTAAGTAATTCAGTATGGGAAAATACCTCATACAATCTAGTTTAGGCATACTCCTGCATAGGGCCTGAGTCCAAAAAAAGGGCCTGAAAGGGCCAAGCCAGTGACGGGGAGAAAGCGTTCACAAATGCGAGGAGTGAACACTACGAATGAGAAATAATACCCTAAGTTAAGAATCCCTACCTTTCAACCAACTTTTCTTGACCGCTGCTCTCAAGGCACTACATGAAGGCGATACTGTGTAAGATCCACTTCGAAATGGTCTTAATTCAAACGTATGCTAAATTGACTTTTTTTTTTCCTGTCTCTCGCTTATTCCCGTTTTCTTTGGCCTGGTAAAGACCTTTTTTTTTCTCTCCCCAGTTCTAACATGGCACATTTAACCCCCCCCCCTCCCCTGTTAACTCAACCTCAAATCAACCTCCACGCCAACCACCATCAACCCCACAGACCGCGAGATCTGAAAAGCGTTCCGATAGTTGCAAGAGAAAAAGCACACAAATTAAATCGGCAGAACAAGAACGGAAGTGTCGAAGCCTATTGAAGGATTTCAGATCTGCTCTCATCTAAGGGTAAACAGGTGATCAGAAAGTGAGCGTCTGCGTAACTCGTCTGCCCCACCCACCCAAATATCCCCCCCCCCACATGTCAAAGTTCAAAAGGAAGCTGGCCTCTTCATCTGTGCTTGAGGACAGCTCCCTCGCCTCCTCGAGCCTATAACAGACTGCAAATGGATTTCTTGCTGCGTTTCTTGGCCTGCAAAGCTGCTTTAGTTGCCAACTCAAAGACTTCCCTCACACCATCTTTGGTTTTGGCAGAACACTCCTGGTAGCCGTAGGCACTGATGCGGCTAGCCATCTCTTTACCATCGTCATATTTGACGGGTTCCTGAAAGCAAAGTTTTAAAAGAAAAAAAACAGTAAGTTTTCAATAGTCAGACCAACAATCCTTCATTTTTAGGAACCAAATAACTCACCTGTTTCATCTTTGCAAGTTCTCTTCTGGTGTGCTCGTCGTTGCGCAGGTCTTTTTTGTTGCCCACCAGGATTATGGGTACATTTGGGCAAAAGTGCTTCACCTCAGGCGTCCACTTTTCAGGAATATTCTCTACAGGGAGCAGAAGGAAACATTCAGACGCTGGACACTTTTCAGCGCGCATTTAGAAGGTGGTTAACAGTTCGAGTGTCGCTCACCTAAACTGTCGGGGCTGTCCACTGAGAAACACATGAGGATGACATCCGTGTCGGGGTAAGAGAGAGGCCTCAGTCGGTCATAATCTTCTTGCCCTGCTGTATCCCAAAGTGCTAGCTCCACCTGGAACAAGAGAGCGACAACACAAGGTAAACAAACTGCTCTTAGCTTTCTGGAGTTGACATTTACATAGTTATTTATATGTCAACGTCAAAGCACAATAGCTAAACTACATAGAAGAGTTACAGTGTCAGAGTAACGCTGATGATTTGGAAACCAACATCGCTGTTTGTTGGGAGGGGGGTTTGTTTTGGAAACCACAGGACCTGTCCAGCATGTCATCTTACCTGTTTACCGTCCACTTCGATGTCTGCCACATAGTTCTCAAACACAGTGGGGACGTAGACCTCTGGGAACTGGTCCTTGCTGAAGACGATGAGCAGACAGGTCTTCCCGCAGGCACCGTCTCCAACTATCACCAGTTTCTTCCTGATAGCAGCCATCTCTGGGGAGGGGAGGGGGGGGGGCAAAAAAAACAAACCAAAAAAAAATGCTAAAATCAGGAAATGGGAATTAAATACTCTTCACCAAAAACTAACAAACACATCTTTTACGACAGGGACAGGGGATTAACGAGACTCTGAAACTTTTAGCGCTCTGAAGGGAGCAGCTGTGTGTGTCAGATGTACTGTAACAATAGTTCCTCCTTGTTGGTATGAATTTCTGCTCGGGCAGCGTTAGCCAAGGCTTGCACACCCGGCTGTGTCACACAGCAGCCTCATTAAAAAGTTGCTCTCGGACGCCTCGGCGGAAGCGTACACAGAAATAACCCGAGTCGTCGGCACGCGCGGCTCCTTCGGAGGTGCTACGACGCTTGGCGGAACGTTTCCGTACCGTGCTCCCGTTCCTGCTGAGGGGCTGTGCACTTTAGTCAGGCCTGTCAAACCGAGCAGCATCTTGCTAGCTGGTAAGCTAACGGTGTTTGGCGAGGCTCGGGAGACTTGTCACTCAAGCGTTATCTGCAGCCGTACAATCTCGACTGTCATCGCAGCGCTCCCGGGCTTTGAAGGCGGTATCATAAAGCACTAAAGGGTATAAAGGCCACCGAGGAGTTGAATTACCTTGATGTTTCTCTGTCCGCTTTTCTCCTCTTCCTGACCGACTGGATAACTCTGCCCACCGGTCGTACGCATGTGCGCAAAGACGTCACTCCAACAGCAAGCTGCAGCAGGTTTGTCCAAATCGGAATAAAAATGTCCTTTTTTTTTTTTTTTTTTCACCCCTGAATGCAACTCTATCAGCAGACTGTGGTTAGGTTGTGGTTACATTTGTTAGTTATTTCGCTTCTGTATCATGCAGATCTATCCTTCACACCATCAGCTGTGCAAAACAGACATGCTCCTGCAGGCAATTAGACATTCTACCAGGTCACCACTAAATATTTAAAGGCTTGGGAAACTTTTCTAAATGGTCTCCAAACAACACTGTTTCTCAAAAATTTCCCCTGGGGACCCAAAAATTGTAATCTGTTGTGACGCACACAATTAGAGTTAATGCAAACGGCCAATGTTCAAAAAATGTATATATATTTTTTTAATTCTTCCAAATTTCTCATAAACTCAAGAGCAATTTAGGCTTTGTAGTGTGATTTTTGGAGGTAAACAATGCAGTTTCTTAAATATATCATATATAAACATAGATTGATCATCTACAAACATAAATATAGTGCTTGTAATGATTGATAAACCCCGACTGTCAAAAATACAACAAAAACAAATCTGTTACGAAGGCAATTCATTGCATCAATAATAACAAAGAACACAAAGATAAGTTTTGGTATTTTATTGATTGTTTCAGTACACTTACTTATCAATAAATCCAATACATTCAGTTTTCAATGTGCGCAATATGTACAAAATATATTCTCAGCTACATCCATAAGCACAAATGTAAAAAAGTAAATACATGTATACAAAGAAATGATTACAAATTTATAAAGAAAATGAAGTCAATTTTCATGGTTTCAAGTTTCCCAGTTATTCCGTCCATTTTTTTCATCTAAGATCAGACATAGAAGCAGAGGACGCTGCTAGTTCTGAATACACTGAAGCACATGCTAACAATACTCTAGCTTGAAAAAAAGAGGTTGAAATTTGCATGTCATTGTTTGGGTACTGCTTGTGTAAATGCCGGTTTTTCATTGGTTTTCATTCTTTGTTATTATTCATAGCTACTGAGGATGCTACACTTTATCTGGATTATGTTTTGGGGAACACAACCAGCATGGAGGTCACAGGTAAGGAGTCTGTCCCGATGACTCTCTCATGACCGTGTAGGAACACCGTGCAGCTCAGGACTGCTCCTCTTTGTCTTTTTGCCCAGCAGAGTTTGCAGTTTCATCTAAAAGGTATTTTTCCCTCTTATCATACTCACCACAAACAGTGCATCATGTTTGAGAGCTTCTTTAGTTTGACTTTGTTACAGAGTTTACAGGTAACTTATGTTGTATGCCATAAACCCTAATATAATGCAACAAGAGTTCTCCTTGTTTATGTTCTTGGGATCAGTGAGCATGTGTGACAATTATCTTAGCAGCTCTGCATCATGTGCGAGTACATCCCTCACTCCTGCCTGAGAACTAGGGCACCGAGACTCTTAAGGCTACAGTCTGTCTGAGCTGCCTCGGCTCTTGCGCTGAGGAGGGGAGATCAGCTCTTCAAGCCCCCTCTCAAGTAAGCACGGCTCCTTTCTCCTGCTTCAGGGTTCGTCTGAGGACATGCCCACAGAGATTTAGTTTATAGATGTTAGGAGTTGCAACACAGCTGCCGCCGCTGCTGCTTCTATTGGTTTCTATGGACACTGGAGGTAAAGGTTCCCTGATTGGCTGCCTGGCTCAGCCAGTCCCAGGTCTATTTCCTGATGGTTGCAGTGCTGTTGCTGCGCTGGTAGAACAGCACGTAGGCTTGATTGGTCTGTAGCTGGCTCTCTGAGAGTGGAGTCACACTGTAGATGGATAAACGGAAGACTATGGTGAGAGAAGGCTTTGGGTTTACAGAGAAGGACTCGTAATTCAGACGGGCCACGCAAGCTTTAAACAGGCAGCCGTGCAACCGCTAACGCATGACGGTGAACGCAATGTGTGCAGAGAAAGTCTGACCTGGAATCGTTGAAGAAGCACCAGCCGTTGTCATCTGCACAGCAAGCTGTGTAATGCCCCATGTTCACCGTGCCGGCATGGTTACATATTGCATATAAATCATACAGCACTGAGCCTGTGGGGACAAAGAGAGACACACTGAATCAACTCAGGCTATAAACAGCTAAATATAAATAAGAAATAACACATAAACTATGTGTGTGCTATATATCTTTGTTATTCATGCAGAATATTTTGTCGCTTGCCTTTGATAAACCAATTGTCATGCTGTAAAGCTGGGGGGCATTTCCCATTGCTGAGTCTGTCTCAAGCTTTCTCAGTAATAAAACTCATGTAAAGTTTGATCTGAAAATGAACTAAATCTTAGATATCAAGCTTTCAGTTTGCTTTCAGCTGCCATCTATCAGCTTTACTGACATAAAGAAACCATCCAGCCTATAACTGTCTCCACATCGGTCATTGCTTCAACCTTTCATCATATTATTTCAGTGGAAAGTCAGCGAGTTGGCCCACAGCTCAAAGAGTTGTGTCTTGTAAAATAGATCGGTGTGTAAAGTGAAGAAAAGTCATTTAGGATGTGAAAAGTGAACTAAAACTAGAACTTGATTGTGTTACCGCAGTCGGCAGGCCCATAGGGTCCGAGGTCCAGGTGAGTGAGGGGGAAGGACACATACACTGTGCTTTTACTGATGGACCACCGCGATGTGGTGAATCGATTCAGATCTGACCGAAACTGTTAAGAATCATCATCGTCGTCGTCATCATCATCATCATCACCATCATCATCA
>JAUESF010000050.1:14233371-14251216 GCA_032274765.1 Malacoctenus tetranemus
GGACTAACCTTGGTGATCATGGAAATCATGGCACTCAGTGGCTGCTCTCCGTTTGTGTCATACACGATCATGTCCTCACCAAAATCACAGAACAGCTGGCTATAAAAACACACACAATACACATCCATGTTAAATACTGACAGACACCCAAGTATAAACTGAATGTGGACTCTTAACAAATTCAAGTCTTACCCAAACAGACCACGAGTATCTGCGACAATCAGCTTGATGCCTTTGCTGTGGCAGAAATCCCCCACATGCTGCTGCTCATCCAAAGTGGAGTTGGTCAGCACGACCACCTGGAACAAATAGAAATCACTGTAAGGGACAGGCCTTCAATACTCCAACTGAATAACAGGCTGGTATTTGTTGTACCTGGAACTTGGTCAGGTACTCTTCAGTCAGAGCTCCAGTGTAGGCAGTCACAGGAACGTAGTTGTTGAGTTCAGCCAAACGAGGCTGACTCACATCAGCCCTGTTCTTCCCCAGGTCCTCCTCCCTGATGTAAAACTGCAAAAAATAAGAAACAGAGGTTAGACATGACCTGACACCTAATCCATCAAGTTGAAAGTGCCATAACACATGATTGTATAGATAGTAACACTCTAAAGACACGTGGATTTGCTATGGCTTCTGAAACGTCTCAATTTGTTGGGAGTAACAACATAATTAATAATACATTAGCTCAATAAAGGACAGGACAGTCTACTTTGCCATTACATAAACTGATTTGGGATACAAGACACAAATCCGAGGGACAGCCACTTAAAGTGCTGTTGAGCAACTGTTTCAGTTAAATACTCGCCACCCCACAAACCCCTAACTTAAACTTCAACCTTTGAACCAACTAGAACAGTGAAAATTCTCATTAATTTTCTCCTAAAATCTGAACATGGTTGGATCGTTATGAAGTTACACTGTGCAAAATATATAAACCTTGTGTACTCAGCTGAGCCCTTCTTTCACTGAAATTTGTTAAATAGGCAAATGTAACAAAGTGTAATCGTTTTTTTTAAATTCACAACTAAAACAATCTGGAGGCCAGAGTGTTTATCTGAACAATGGTTCTGCAAAATGCCCCTTGTCAGCATTGACACGATATGGTGAATTTACACCCTGCGGACTCATGAAAAATTGAAATGTGTATCAAACAGTATGGCACTCATACTTCCATGTATTCATTACATAGACTGATCGTTTGGCAGTAATTCCAACGGAGGCGCTGCTATAACTTTGAAATGATCAAACCAAAAGAAGAAAAGTCAGTTATATAGTGATTGATAGAAAGGCACTAGTGTGTCTGTGGAAAAGGTGGTGGAAATTGGGCATTCACTGGGACAAAGAGAGGAAGCGCCACGAGTGCCAGTGGCACATCAAGCTGTTAAGCACCTTAAACTCGCCGATGATTCTATGATCTGCCTTAAATCTTACAACTGCCTTTATATTTACCAGTGGCACTGCCACGTTCCACGTCTATCTATACATTTCAAAGACAAGGACAAAAAATCATGGACAAAATGTACACAGAAGAAAGAAAGATTTCTTTGTGTACAACAGAAGCTATATATCAGCCTGTCAGCATGTCAGAAAAACAGCAGACGTACACAGAGGATATTTAATTCAGTTTGATTAAGTCATTAGGGTTCATGTCAGGTACAGAAATAGATTTTTGAGAGCACAAGGTTCAGCTACAACAGCTGTCAGGGGGCTCCTATTAGGAGCACACACTTTTGTACAGTCGGACAAAATTTCTATGATGAGGCTTCCTAAAAATACTTGATATTTTTACGTCCAACTATTTGAGTATTTTTTTGCACAGCCTTTAAAAAGACAATACGTCATCTCTGACCGACAGATAAAAACAATCCCATCCCTCTATTATAATGATGTCCTAAAACAGGCTTTGCTGTATAATTATGACCCAGGGAGAGGCCACCCTCTGATAAATCTGGGTCAGCTGACGGTGAGCAAGAGGGGGGTGGTTCCAGTTCTCTCTTGGGACAGCAACAATACAATATTACCCATGACTCATAAAAGGCAGTGGAACCGTGCACTTTAGAACCAGGCACAAAAGATAAGAGATCAATCTGTAATAAAGTGCAAAACGGATATGATGAACACATCAGTGCATTCCTTTACATACCTGAGAAGAAAGGTCTCTCCATTCAGCAGTTCCCTGATCGTGCACTGTGACACTTCTAACTCCTCCAAGGATGACATTTTTGGCAATCTCAACTCCAAGACCTCTCATACCAGAGATGAGGACATTGGAATTCTGCATGCGCTTCATGGCCTCATGGCCAAGCACATACCTGCAGATGAAAAAAACATTGGCACCATTAGATCCTTGGAAAATCTGCTTTTTTAAAAATTTTTTATTAGCAGTGTAAAAACTTACAGCTGTCTGGAGTACAGGCCTTCATCAATCTCAGCATCATTGCCATTCTTAGCCATGCCCTGGAAAAAGAGCAGGAGGTGCAATCAGTTTATGTTGGAGGTTTGAGCCAAAGTCAAAAGCGATGCGTTTGCACTTACGTTGGCAGGTGAGTGGGACAGATCAGTTCTGACAGAGTTAGAGGAGGAGCAGTGGGATCCCGTCGTCTCTGTTACTGACACGCGACGCTTCTTGGACAGCGGCGAGCTGGACATCTGTGCAACAAACCAAGAGAAATTACAGCAGGCTATTTGAGGCAGAACAACAGAGGCATTTTATTTGTCATTTGCCTTGAACTGATGTGCTTATTTGTTCGCAACATTAAATAATCCCATATGGCAGGATTTATATGAATGTTTTTATTCATTGTTTAATTTGATGTTAAATAGAAAAATTCACTTTGGTGTTCAGTATAGTGACTGCATTAGGTGAGGCGCTGAGTTAAATGCTACTCAGTCCCCTTCATGTTAAGGAGAGAGGATTTTTAGTCTAGAGAGCAGCTGGGCTGGCTGCAGGCCAAACACAATTCTGATAGCAAACCAACTGAGCCTGAGAAGAGCCATGAATAGCAGCATTATCAGTCCTTTTCATGCTTAGAGACAGCAGTGGTTTGTTTATGTACTGCTATTGTTCATTATACCGGTGTTTAAAGACGGCCAAAGGCATTTTAACAAAAAGAGCTGAATCATTAAAAGTTCACTGCGGTAAAGTGAGCCATTCCTCACACTGGCTGGCAGGTGTGGACACAATCACCATGTTGTGCTGCCGTGACTACATTAGGGAACAAAAATATCTTTGGACAATTGCTAAAATTGTTATTTTCTAACGTAGAGCATCATTGTTACTGAGATTAGAACAACAATCTGGCCATTGCGAAGAGGACAAAGACGCAGTATCTCGGACAAATTTCCACCGGACGGGAACATTTTCAAGCTCAATTTCCGCATCAAACCCAGCTAACTCCCTGGCTCACAAAGTCGATCCAAACAGTTCACGAACACGTTGTCGTTAATTCAAATTAACGACCACACGTTCATTTTGTTTGAGGAGCTTTAATGGAACCAACATTTTACATTAACTCCAACGACAGCGGGTCGAAAGAAACGAAAATGAAGGCATCCGGCATGATGCAGCAAAGCCGCCCGACTGTAACAGTAGTTTCCCAAACCTAATGAAAAACCGCTAGCTGCTAGCAAACAATTTTAATCGTTCCAGGGATGAGAAATAACCAACAATTGACAGGCAACAGCCGAGGAACCAGATTAAGTAGGTTCTCCACCACTAATCAGTTAAGCGATTTGGCAAGCGGACAGAGTCGAAACATTAATAACTTAGAGGCAAGAAAACACCAGCCGATCCTTTAGCAGCCCGGCCTAGGCCCGTGTTACCTCCGTTGCGGAACACAACTTTACAAGCTAGCTGCTATCGCTATGTTGCAACCTGCTCGCCGAAAAGAGCAATAGGGTTTTATAGACAGACAACCACAACCGATCCCGTACTGAAATGGCTTGATGCCTCAGCGCTCAACACAAAACACCATCCAACTTTATCGCTCAACATGAACATATTTTTCGCTATTCAGAGACCAGCACAACACTCGTGCTCCATTGATTTCTCTTTTTCTTACCAATAATCCTTCTCGGTCCCTTCCCAGTGCGAACCCGCTCCTCTCCCGCAATGTCTAGATGTCAGTTATGTAGATGACTGTAAATTCGACGAATTGTACCGAAAAAAAGGAAAAGCGATTGGGGAATAGGACGGTCTGCACTATATTGTCGAGTCACTATGTCGTTGTGCTGTAAGTCTCTCCTATGTAATTGCGTTGCTGGCTTTGCGACTGCAGACGGGAACAAAACCAAAATGGCAGATGGGGCGAAAGGGGCGGGGGAGCTGTGACGCAGGGGCCGAAATATTCAACAGGAAAGGGTGGCCGTAAGCACGCTGCTCGGCCAGGCTGTCAGCCGATTGGCTGCGAAACCGAAGCCAACGCCGCTTTGTCCCGCCCCTGCTTCCAGCAGATGCATGCCATGTATATTACTGTACAATGAACTGCGGGACCTCCAGTAATCCATCCTCAAGGTTTTAAAAACGGTCTTTGAGCATGTCTTCCACAAGTGCGTGAGAGTAAGCTTAAGACAACGGACCCCGTTGTGCTTCCTTTCAAGTTGAATCAAAAAAAGAAACGCATGCTTCGTGGTATCCATCAATAACAGCACCTTTGTTCCATTGACAGGTTAGCGAGAAGTCGTTCCGTCACGAAACTAGGTTGCATGCACAATGCTGGCACTACAGCGTGTACAACGTGACATGAAAGCGAAGAACACTGAACGAAACGACATCAGTTTCCATCTTCGTAGTATGCACCGTTTGATTAACTGAGAAGATTGTGCATTTTCGCCTACTCGGGTTCTGACATTTATTTTCACAAGTCCAACGTATTAGTGGTGCAGTAATGAATGAAACCGGTTTGGTACACTCCTTGAAAGCTAAGGTGATGCTGTGCGTCTAGGCCCTCCATCACATTGAGGTTAGGGGTGAGCATTCCTTGTAGAAGAGTATTGGGGGAGGGGGTGCCTGGGAAATGACAAAGGCCCAGAAAAAGAGTGGGCCGCATATTCACGGGTACACATGTCGAGGGGATCCCCTATTCTCATTATCTTCTCACTTCACCGTGATGTAAAAAAAAAATTAAAATAAATTTCACATTTCACTGTGAGGCGTAAAACGCGTGAACATCTCTCATGTCAGGGAAACGCACTGCCCAACTTGACATGCTGGACAGAAATCAGCCTATATAACGTTTAACGGGTAACATCGATAACTGTGCTATCGTAGCGGTAACCTCACAAAATACATCAGACTTGTGGTCAGTTTGCTCCTACGTTTCGTGATGCAAAATAGCTAGTTTATCTCTCATAAAATCTAACATATGCAATTGCTAGCTTTCCAGCTACCGTTAATGTTATATACCACGGGATATAGTCATTAATACTTTCAACATAATACGTGTAAATGCTAATTGAAGTGTTACTTGACAGTGTTTTGTTAGCCATGGTTAGCTGAGCGTAGACCTGAAATTGTTGAGCTAGCCGATGGTAACCAACGTTAACGACAACCGATAACGCAGATCAAACGACTGCGTAGTTGTTAGCTTGTGCGTGGCTAGCTTTCAGGCTATCTAGCCACCCAACGACTTTTTCCTTCTTGTGCCGCTATGTTAGCCAACTAGCTAACATTAGCCAACTAGCTGGGGCTAGCGATACTAAGACAAGAGCTTACACAAGTGTGTGCAACTTACCACATCCGATATTACTCGGCCTGATCTGTAGTATTAAAAATCAGCTTCTGTTAGAGCAAGAAAGCCAACAAACAACGTGACAACTCAACAGTGCCGCTGGTTGCAAACTGAGAAGTGTGTCAGGGTGGCGGGCTCAGTGTGAGTTTTTCCGCTGGACGGCTGCCTGCCCGGCTGTTCCCGAAACGTTTCCCCTCACTCTATTTCAGTTGAAAGCAAAGCAAAGCAGCAACATGTGCACGTTACAGGCCCAACCATTGTTCTGACCCGAAGGGTTCACTGAAATATCAATAAGACCCCAATGTGAAAGATAAGGCCCTATTCAGTCCCTATTATTGTTTATACCCACTTAAAATAAAATATATCAAATTTTACACCGATTCAATAGTTAAACGCACGTTTTTAGTTGAGCAGTTCAGACTTTTCCCCCCCGTATATTCTCTCATGTGGACTCTTCCAGTTAGCGCGCCTTGTAGTATGGGGCTTGTAGGCATGACGCGATGACGCTCAAGAATGCCAGCAACAAAAAGACGGGGTTTATACAAAGCATGTGCTAAAATAAACCACGCTGATAACTTCGCCTTATTCTCTCACATTTCCTTTTCATGCGTTCTGAATGTCGGTTTAGAAACTTTCAATCGAATGAACAACTCAGGATGAATCTGTTTTTTGTTTTTTTGTTTTTATTGAAAGACTTGCAAACAAAGCACAGCTCACTTCAGGACAGTTTAGTGGAAGTCAAGACTCAGAATAAAGCACAGAACCTGGTGATACATACACCCAAAAGCAGAATGAAATTCAGAGGAATAGCTGAAGTGACCAAAAGGGGAAAATGGATCAAACTTTCAATTGAACAGGACCCAATGAGTTTGATGACAAAACTGGAAAACGAATAAAAACAAATTAAGAATATTTCGGGGAAACTATGGGAACAGAGAAGCTAATAAATATGTGCATGTCTGTGCGTGTTATTGCAGATCCTTTATACACTTTATCGTATCGAAGGCCTTTTTTCTTTCAAGCTCTTCAACACAGGTGGAAAACTCACAAGACTCCAGTGACATTTTAGGTTTTATCACACCGTATAATAAAACAAATCAGATGATCATTTAGCTAGAAGATTGCATTGACCAATTCTGTTTCACAAACATCTGTACAACTAGGACCCAAAGCCTCACAAATTAGCTACACAAATTAAAAAAAGGAACAAATAATAAATAAATTGATTGAGCTGCTTCAAAAACTTAATATCAATTTTGGGTATGAGAAGGTTTTCAACATGGGAGTGAGTCAGGAATGAGAACTTGTTTTTGGTAATATATATATTTATGTATATGTATATACATTTGGTAATGAATAATGTAAATTAACCCCTCCTCAGGTGACCTTCCACTGTTAGTTGAGACTGATGCCACAATGTTCCTACTTGAGAAGATTCACTATATGCGATCCGCAATAAGTGCTTGGATTCCACTGTGAAGTGGTTGAATGATCAACATTCAAGCAAACAATTTACAATTGAGATATAAGCAAGCTTTCAAGATATGGCCTGTGCTACTGTCATTCAGTGCAAGATGCAGTTCTGTACGTCCCCTGTACTACAGTGATGAGACTGTTCAAATGCTTCAGTTTGAGGCTGGTGTTCTCTTAAACAGTCTTCTGGCATCAACAAACCAAATAACACTGTAAGGGAGCCTATATTCCTGGGAATAATTGATGTCAATTGGTGGAGACAGTCTTTAAATTCTCAAGTTTAAACTATGAATCCAGTGTTCCAGGTGGTTTGAATTTACGTATTGCACCTCATGCACTCCAACTTCATAGTCCCCTGCCCATGCCGGCTCTGGGCGACTGGTTGGAAGAAGCAGGACCCCTTTGTCCATCCCTTTCATCCTGCTCTCCGGCAGCTTGAGGTGAGACTTGTGTGGGAGGTGACGGTGGTGGATAGGAAGGGGGAGGGATGGTGAGGCGAGGGAGCGAGGGCAGCGCAGGTCTGGGCGAGGTGGGAAGTGGAGGAGGAGTGGTCGAAGTTGTTGTCGCCGGGGAGCGCTGGGACGGCCGAGCACGGGGGGTGGCAGGAGAGGCATGTGCGCTGCGGGCACGAGGTGGTTCAGCGGGGCAGTCACTGATTTGCTCAAGCAGCGAGGGCATGTCCCCCTCGATTTTCTCCAGCACAGCTGCCATTTGCTTTTCTATCTGCTCGATCACACTGTCCATTTGCCAGTCGCTTGTCGAGCTGCTTCCTCCTCCGTGCGGCAATCCGGTCCCATACATTCCCACCCCGCCTCCACTTGTATAGAGTGAACTATATGGACTTCCATAGTTACCTGCAATGCCCATACCCACAGCTCCAACCTCTGGATTGTACGGTATTGCATGACGACCCAAACTTGCAGAGCTACCGACCACGTAACACCCCTGCCCTGGTGCAGTGCCTGTCCCAGGTATGCTGTACTCAGCACTATACCTGTCTGTTTTCCTGGCATTCCTGTCTCTTCTAGCCCCTGGGCTATTTTCATCCCTCAACCTGACACCTAGTCCAACATCCACCCCAGTCCCTGGCACCATTGTTGGAGTAACTGCTGCCCCCACTGACCTCTCTGCCACCGCCTCAGGTACTTGCGTCTGACACCAGCCTACATCAGCTTCTGCTTTCTGCTGGGGGGTCGACCTCTTCTCTGGTGAGGCTGATGACAGAGGTGATGACGTAGGTGGAGGCCCATGAAGCGTTGCAGCCATTTTACGCTTGCTGCTGGGGTCGGGGGAGCTCGACATGGATTTTCTGTCAACACTAGATGCTGTAGAATTGTCTAACAGCTTTGACTGTTCAGGAGTCTCCACAGGGGGCTGTTGGGATTCTCTAACAACTTTATTTTGACCCAAATTAGCAGCCAATTTCCTGGTCCCATCACCAACTCCTTTCTTCACACCAATCTTATCAGGTTCTTCTTGTGGAAACTTGGGGGTGGCATTTGATTTACAGATAGGTTCTTGGATTTCTGACGGAGAAATTCCGACTGATGGTCCTACGGGCTTTTGTGCCTCCTGATTTTCTCCTACTTTAATCATCCCCACATTTGGGTCCATACCCGCTGGTGCATTTTCAACAGTAACCTCCAAAGACACACTGCTCGATGTCACCCCTCCATCACTTGTTCCCTTTTCCCCCTCATCACTTGTCCCCTGGGAAACACCCCCTTCACCATCTCCTGCCTCCTCCCCGCCCTGAACATCAGCCGCACTGTCAATCAGAGCCTCCGAGTTCTTCAGCCGTTGCATGAAGGTGGTGACACGGATGGCTTTCTGCGGAGCAAACACAAGCAAAGAGAAAACCAGAGAAGAATAGCAGAGGTGAAGACGATTAGCTTTCAGTAACGACAGGGACGCTTTGCAACACTTAAAAGTGACCTCGGTCCGAAAACAACTGATACCAAAGTTGGTTATGGAAAAGCACAAGAATAAGCATCGAGACAAGCGACTGAGAAAAAGCTTGTCAAGGCACCATGACTGGGCATCATAGTAAAAAAGCACTGACACGTGATTTGTGTAGAGTGAGAAAATACCAGTGGAAGTAGATTTCCGACAGGAGCCTCAGACACAAAGTGCCCTGGTTCAAATCAATTCTAAGACTCACTACTTCCCAACCAACTCCTTGATGGCTTATTGACTGCGAGAGAGTGATGAGACATTTGCGGATCTCCTTCCACAGTCATGTACTCTGGTTCCTTTTGTTCCGCGAGCCCCAAGGGAGTTGGAGAGAGTGTGTGAGCTTAGTTATTGTTTGTGAACCAGGGAAATTGAATTCTTGTGAATTCTGGAGAAGTGAAAAATGCCACTCGGACACTGAAATGTCACTGAATACAATATGGCTTCACTGATTCAGTAGCGCTGTAAAAATGATTTGAGTGTAACAACGGTATGGGGCGATGAGCCAGGAGTCACATTACAGGGAAGCCAGAGGGCCCTGCAGTTCCAATCTCTGCAGTTCAACAAAAGACTCATGAGTCCACAGTGGCCTCTACCTCTTAGATCCTTTCCATTTCACCCTCTCCTTATCGACACTCATCTATCAGCCGTGCGACAACGGAAACACAACATCTCCCCTGCAAATAAGCTTTGTCTTGTTTTTACCAATCTGAATCAACAAACTAGTGCAGATGAGGAGAAAGAAAGGAACAGAGCAGGCCACTTTGAACCCCGGTGTCTAACTAATGAAGAGAAGTGGGGCAGAGTGGATGGATCTTCTCTGGGGAAGGCAGAGTGATAGTGGGCAGAGCCAGAGCTGAAGAGGAGCCTCAACAGCCGTAACATGATCAATACATCTTGGGTTTGACTGGAAGTGTTTTCAAATTGATGGAAAAAAGAATTACATGTAAATCTATCAGAAAACAAGAGGGTTGGTCGTTAGGAAGATGTTGTGATATTGACTCATGCCAGACTTCAAGTGAGTTTCTCCACATGCTCTGTCCTCCCACTCTTACTCATAATATAAAACAATACCTTCAACTCCTGGGAACCACATGGGGGAAGAGAGAAGAGGGTTATATCTGTTAAAGATGCTGTCAGGTCAGCACTGCCATCTTCCTTCTTCTTTGACGTCAGTATTCACTCCCCTGGACATCCGCAGGAACGCCATCACACCACTTACTAATCTAAAACATACCTCTGGAGCGTCGCACGCTGAACAGTCAGAACATTAAAGACCTGGTTGTCATGATGCTTTGCTCCCATTTCCGCCGCTGCTCACTCAGTTATGTTATTCTCAACTCTATTAAGTTCAGAGAAAGAGTGAACTCGTACCCGCCATTTGGCCTTGGCAAAGTTCTTCTCAAACTGAGCGCACACGCCGTCCTTCAGGTTTTTCTCGGACGCACCGTTTCCTGCAATCCTGAGACAAATGGCGAGGAGTGGAACAGTGAAAGAAAGTTCTGTGAAAGCGTGGCAACAAGGTTGTGCTGTTGAGAAGAGGTGAGTATAGTCACCATTCGTGCCAAAGTGCATCTTGTGCTGTGATTCTCAGCATCTGGTCCACTTCCATCAGCCGACAGACGAGTTCCTTAGCTGAAAGATAGCAAACAGCAAACAGGATAACTCAGTACTCAGGGAGCTGGAGCCTGGCACATCTAATTGTGGGTGCCTGGCCTGATGCATCCTGGACAGGATAGTAGCCCACAATGCACATCACGCGTTTGTTTCTAATGGGTGAACGTGCTGCAGAAACTTCAAGCGGGTCTTTATTGCCACCATGTGGCTGGATCACGTACCTGCAGGTGAAATGTCATCCCAGTATGGGGAGTCGAACTCAAACTCCCCAGCGACAATGCGACAGAAGATGATGCGATTATGTAGATCAGTGTTCTCCTCCTCTGTTTCATCGTAAAAAGGAGGGTTTCCTGATAAACTGCAACGAAAGAAAAACTTTGAGCGATCAGATGAAGTGTTTTGATCTTGAAGTCTTGCGAATAACAGGGAAATATCCTCTGTACATTTGACACAGCAAATACTCAGAGGAAAAGCCAAGAAGCAGACTGTTTTTCATGCACGTATATATAGCTTCTGTATATTATGGCTGTTAATAACAATGGTGGAGACTCACAGTATGAACATGATGACACCCACGGCCCAACAGTCAACAGGACGGCCATATCGGTGACGAGCCACGACCTCAGGAGCTGAGAAACAGAAGAGGACGGTGCAGACAGACAGAGGGTTAGAAATACTTCAGTGACTAGTGTCATCGGACTTCATTTAACAGCCTTCACACAACTTTGTGATATACGTTGAGAACATAATTGTAAATGGCAAAGAAATCGATGCTCTCGAATACGAGCTCCATTCGTAGCTCAACTTTTTCCATCCCTTTCATATCAGAGCCTTCTCATCCCTTCGCTTGTTTATTAGCTTAATTACACGGCTCAGCATCATGAATAATTGTCTTGGCCTTTCACCATCAAGAAGCTGGCCACAGTACAGCTCTGCACTTCAAGTTGCCCTCGCATCCACCTCAGAAACAAAGAGAGGGACTCGACAGCACACAAGAGATGAGAGGAGATTAAAAGGCAGGAGGAGCGAGTGGAGGCAGAGGAGAGCAAGAGTATTGGTGCTTTTAATTCGGTGTATTTCTTTATCTGGGTTTTCACCGTTCTCATTCTTGTTTGTTTTTCTGCCGTCACAGTTCATCCCTGACATATTATCATCATCAATTTCGCAAGAAAGTCGAGGACTCAAAAGGATATATCCCCTCAGGCTGTTTTCAAAACAGAGGGTAAAGCCAATGGAAAGAGGTATAAGAGCACGAGAAATGGAGGAGAAAGAAAAGGAACGGTAAAAATAATGCTGCATGTAATTATAGAGCAACCTACCCAAGTATTCTGGGGTTCCGCAAGGCTCTGTGATGGGTCCATTCTCAAATCTTGACAGGTAGAAATCTCGCAGCACTACTTTGTTGTGGTTGTTTTCTGTGTAGTACATCAGGTTTTCCAGCTTAAAAAGATGAAGGAAGAGACAGCCATTATCACACAGACACTGAATACACGACTCTTATACTATTATGAAATGTAAGGACAAGGTTTTGATCATGTTTGATGCTGAAACAATGTTTTCTTTGATGGCTTACAAAAAGCTTTTACCAGTGTAAAAACTCTCTCATCAGTTTCACAGTTTTCAGTAACAAACGCAAATAAATGTCACCAAAGCATTGAGAGTTTATTATTATTGTCTTGAGGAAAGACCAATCTGAAACCCTAATCTATTTTAGTAATACACGTTTTAAATGTTTAAAAGGGAAAAAAAATCAAAGAACTGCATTCAATGTGATCAATACAAAAGGAAATATACGCAATACAAAGGTTTGCCAGTAGGGGGAGGCTTTAACTCAAGAGACTGCTCAAGTTCTATTTTGATGAGTTTATCATGAAGGATAAAGATATGAATCTGTGAGCGTGTGCGTGTGCGCGTGTGTGCGTGCGCGTGTGTGTCAGTAGTGATTGCTTCCAACCATAAAGACAATGTTTACTCCCATGGTACAATGTTATCAAATGTTTAGTCATTAACTGAGATGGCAGCGCAATACTTTAATGTGTCTCCACAGAGATCGTGTTGACTAAATCCTGAATATTACTTTCTGGGGTGTGATGACAGAGCGGTCCACGCACTCACCAAAGTGTTTTTTTTCTCTTGTTATATTTCTCCCTATGTTCATGCATCTTTAAAAGTAAGTCACCAGTCTATTTTGGACGCACACACAAGCATATGCATCCACACACACACACGCACATGCTGGAGAGGAAGGACGAGAGAGACAGTGATGCGTACCTTGAGGTTTCTGTGAACTATGTTAAGAGAGTGTAAGTATGCCACTGCTTCGAGGACTTGTCTGATGACGTTGGAAGCGTCTCGCTCTGTGTAATTCCCTTGGTCAAGGATCCAGTCGAATACATCTCCTCCAGTGGCGCTGTATGCAGTCACACGCACAACAACATCAATGCATGCATCATCATTTCATATTTATGTATGAGTTCTTTGTACAGTCGCATTTTAAAGGGGCATATTTAGATGAACGTGTGGCACTCAGTCGCCTTTGAAACCGGATGCGGCTTGAGTTTTAAGCATTCTGCCTGCATCCGAATGTTGGAAGGGGTTAAAATGTTTCTGTACCACAGTTTTCCCATTAGTAAGGCTAAGTGCTCCTGCTAGCCTGAAGCTGAAGCTTGCAATGCTAAGCAATTAAAAATTAAGGTATTGGTCATTACTCCGACAAGACTTGGTTAACTTTGGAGATAAAAGATGAGAGTGATTATCACGGAGCGCCCTGGGCCGAAAGAGTGAGCCCTGTGCTACTTCCAGCCGGCCCGGTGAGCATACAGATGACTCGGATCTCTTTGAGTGCTCTTCGCTGGCTTCTCTCTGTGTCGGGAACGCCACAGAATTGCTCGGCTCGCTCAGATTCGATCAACGTCATCGCTCCTGAATAGAGTTGCAAACGCTCGTGTCACACGTGACGCGGGTTGGGCAGGTTCTGACGTATCGATCCGGGCCTCTCTGTGGAGACTATCTGGCAGCAAAGCAGTGCTTCAGGAGCACTGAGCAATGTTGAGTGTTACTAAGAGCAAATATCTCATCAAATCTAACACCTTCCCCTGCAGCTCAGGGGAGTGACAGAGCACACAGTAATAAGAGGATAGAGTCAACTCCCACCTTCCAGCTGATGGATTTGCGCGTGTTCAGGTACATGAAGGCGCATGAACAAATAAGACATTGATACGCGCTGTCAAACGCGCTCACACAAGAAAGACAAACGGTGAAAAAAAGAGAAACACTCACAGCTCCTGGATGATGAAGTATTCTTTCCGAGTCTCAAACGTGTCTATCAGCTGAAGGATGTTTGGGTGGTTAACCCTGAAGACACCAAAAAAAGAAGTCAGACACAGTCAGCGCCGCACACGCAAGTGGTGTAAATTAGCAATCCTATCTTACATTCAAACAATACAATGTGCGGACAGAGAGGGACGTAAACATAATCAACCTGAACTGACACCTGCTTTATGTTGGAAATGAGGCAAACATTCTCCCGACCCTCCTCCCAGCCAACCTCGACCACACACCCGATTGCTCTCCGTCTGATTGCTTACAGTTTCAGGATCATGATTTCGTTCTTGGCAGCCTTGCGGACTTTCCTGCCATCTTTCTTGAGGAATTTCTTGCAGACAAACACCTTGTCGGTTTGTCTGTCTTTGGCCAGGCACAGCTCACAGAACTCCTTCCTACGCAGCGAGAAGAAGAAGAAGAAGAAGAAGAAATAAATACAGCGAAAAAGACAGACAGACTGTTAGCAGCCAGATAGTTGAATAGGCTGGAAGAGGAATGGAAGAGGCTGTTGAGCATGTGTTGGAGTGAGAGGACATAAATAACGTGTTCAGCTGCTGTTGATTACATCCGAGACTGTGACCCACAAGGGACACTGTATGATATTAAAATCAGGAAGATAAAGTCGACGCACAGTTTTGGGTGAAACACAGAGTAGGAATCTCTCTTGGAGAGGAAAAGTTACATCAAATAAAAGTTGTTGTTTTATTTTCAATTTGCTGATCACTGCCATCAAAGTGAACACCCACAGGTGTTTTTTGAGCATGATGGTTGAGGTGAAATTAGAGTTTCTCTCGCTCTAAATTGAAACTGAAAAGTAGTGCTTCATCTATCAAATTTATACCGGCTTAATTCCTGTTTAAGGCTTAACTGGCTTGAATAACAAGGTGTTGCATGAGCTCCAACCCATAAAAAACATGGGCAGGGCCGGGGTGATGGAAAAATCTTCTGTCACTAAGTCTGCACCACTTACTTTGTTTTCTACTTGGATTGCCGTCACAGATATCCAGTGTACAGAGTTTGTCAGCAGAGTGTTTTGTGGGGCCTGGAGCTCACTTCTCATTGTATTAACAGACATAAATGCATTGTGACCTAACTGACATTTATAAATATCAAACCTCAGCATTTGGGACTCGACTCCGTTACGCTATCGCCGACTCACACCGCAAACGCTTTCAGTGAACTTGGACTTAACATGCATTTAAGTGTGTCTGTGTTTATGTGTTATATAAAAGATGAGCAGGAAATCTCTGAGGCCAGATGCTAATGTTACCATATGGTCCCTTACTCTCATTTGTGTGTGTGTATGTGCGGTTGGTGTGTGAGCACACATGTGTCTTTAGTGTGTCAAGGAGAAGTGAGTGTGCAGGGGAAGAAAATGGCCGCTTTTTCAGGCCAGTGAAGCAGCAGAAGGATTCGAACAGAGCTTTGAAAAATATGTCAACGTTTTCTTTTTCGACAAACGATTTGGACATAAATGATCATTATTTCTTTAAGGCATGTCAGGGAACATTCACCCTGAAAAAAAAAACACAGACAGCCACTCGTGTGCCTCATGAACTGTCATAATCAAAAATAATTGGAGGGTAAAAATTGAGAAATGTGCGTCTCAAGTCTGTTACCCGGTAGCCTCGTGCTATTACCTTCTGTCATTCCTTCAGTGACACAGTGTGATGTGCCAAACCAAATCCGCAGTGAAAATGGTTCAGTTCATTTTAAAATAATTGATGAAGAGAATAAAAGAACCCATCTGGGAATACTGAAAAGTGCCCATGAATTCTACATGTGGAGGGGGAGGGCGGGGGGTGGGGGGGTGGGGATAAGCGAGAGAAATCCATGCATAAAGCTTTATGTCACTTACGCTCGGAGGACTTGTCCGATCTCATATTTGTCTGTGACATCAGATATGCTATCATACGTCCGCCCGTCTCGCAGGGCAAGGCACCCAAATGGCATGGCAGCATTCACCTGGCAAACGGAGGCGAGAAAGAAACAGACACGTGAGCGGCGGTAAAACGGGGGGGGCAAAAATAACACAACTTGTTGGCACCTCCAGGAGACCAGATGAAAGGATTGCGGTGAAACGAGAACGAGCGTGCTATAAAAGGAAAAAAAGAGAAAAACAAAGAACTCGAGAGACACTGTAAAAAACTTCCAGTGGTTGAGGTCAGAGACGCCAAAGCTGTGCCAATAATATTAGTCTTGAAAGTTTTAGCGTATATTGGAAAACCACAGATGCAGCCAAGTCAATTTCTGAACGAATCTGGATACTAACGCTTCTGGCAGCCTGGTTGCGTGCCAGCCTTGTCAACAGATCCTAAGCTACCCACTAAGCTTCTCTCCACTCTATTAAAGTCTGCAGATTCTGTGCAACGTCTGTCAAGTTCAAGTTAAACTTTTGCTTATAAAGGGCAGCGTCCCCTGCGTCCCTCAAGCAGCTGGCTTCATAAGCAATTACTGACGTTCGTCGCGCGTGGATTTTAATCGCGCCAAAATGTGTTTTGGTGCGCCGTCCGCAGCTGTTTCATTCATCGCGCTTTGGATTTGTTTTGTGATGTAGATCAGTAGTTCATGACCTTTCAGAATGACTGTCGCAGTCCTCAGAAACACAGTCCTTTTGATTTTGCTGTTAAATCCGTTACAGTCGCTCCTACCGCGAGCGTGTCTTACGAAACATGTGACCCACATGCAGCACATGTACACTCTACATACTGCATGGAAGGATATTTTGTGATGCTTTTCTTCCATTTGGAGGTATACATGCACGCGTTTCACAACCACAATTTCTCATGTCGTCCCGAAAATAGCGTGTGACCCCTCAGAAGGTCCCAAACGCCCAGGTAGAAAATCGAGGATCTGGATAGTGAATCAGCAATCAATATACCATCTCACCACAGTCCTCAGGCAATCCTCACCCACATCTTTTAAACACTCCATCTACTGTAGAAGACAGATTCCCTGGAAGCTTCAGTCATCCATCCTCAAGATCCCCTTTCTCTAAATGTCCCACTTAAAACATTCCTGTTAGATATTTCACTTTTGTGGTTTTATCGCGGACTTCTCCTCCCAGTTTATCTTCTGTCTCTGTGGGGCCGAGGGCCACTCGAAGACAAGGCGGCGCTTTCTCTCTCTCTCTCTCTCTCTCTCTCTCTCTCTCTCTCTCTCTCTCTCGCCAAGTTAGGAAATTATTTGATAGGAAGGGACGGTACATTGGAGGGGGAGGTTTGATTAATGACCGTTTCCAGAGAGAACCAGTGATGCTGTGAGGATGGCTTGATGGTGGAGTGGAAGGGGGGGGGGGGCGGGAGGAAAAAAGAGGAATGTCACTAAAATAGAGAATATGAGATGAGGGCTCATATTGTACCATAAAATGAAAAATCCTCAAATATAATGACAGTTCCGTGGGTGCTAATTTAGGATTAAAGAATGAATATTGGCGATGGGAAATCTTCTCTCCTTTGCTCTCTCTCTCTCTCTCTCTCTCTCCCTTGCCCCCTTGCTCTCTCTCTCTCTCTCTCTCTCTCTCTGCCTCCGTCTGTATTGGTAGCATCATCCCTGTGGATGATACAGCCAGAGGTGCTTTTGGCCTGTGGTGGAGGAGGGGCCGGAGAGCAGCGTGTAATCCCAGTGCAGGCCCTAATCTCTAATCTGTACCCCTAATCCAGAGTGCTGGGAAACACTGTGTGTGTGTGTGTGTGTGTGTGTGTGTGTGTGTGTGTGTGTGTGTGTGTGTGTGTGTGTGTGTGTGTGTG
>JAUESF010000050.1:14420535-14440342 GCA_032274765.1 Malacoctenus tetranemus
AGTGTTTCTGAACCTGACTTCTGCACATCACAACTGATGGTCTCAACTCCAATGAGAAGGCAATAAAGCCCATAAATAAACCTTGACAAGGCACACATGTGAAGTGAAAACTATTTCTGGTGACTATTTCATTAAGATTCTTGAGAGAGGCCAAGGGTCTGCAAAGCTGTCATCAAAGCAAAGAGCTGGTACTTTAAGGGATCTAAAATATCTAAAATGTTTCTATTTGCTTCATAATTCTGTTCATCTCACTTCATGATTCAGATTGTTTGGGTATGTATCAACAAATGTTGCAAGTAAGAAAAGTAGAAAGACCTTTGAAAAAGTTGTATCCAAATTTTTGACTGGTGATGCATATTTGTGGATTAGATTTTAATCAAGTTTTAATAAAGTTGCCAAGTTGTGTGTGGCATGCTTCATTTATTTGGTTATACAGGTGAAAAAAATGCTGCCTTACAGTGTGTGTCAGCATGGATTGGGTACATGGCCACAGTCCTCTTGTGTAGGTCTTCGTTGGTGCTGCTCTGCTCTGTGTCCCACTGATTGGCTGGCTTGTAGCTGTCACAGGACCCATAGACACAGCACTGATAGGCGTATGGCATCTCTATCACCCTGCAAACACATGCAAAGTGTCATGAGAGTCAATCAACAAACCGATGAACACAAAAAACACTCCACTCAACACAAGTGGAACTGAAAAGGATTGCCTCGCAGTATTGCAAGTGTTGCTATCAAACATGTTTTTCAATGGTAAGGGAAGACTGAAAATGGAGTTTTGTTGCAAAATGGGCCTCCTGAATAGCAGTTTTTATACTCCTACAGGTAATAGAAAAGTAGAATTGCGTCAGGCAGTGATAACGGGGTACAGAGGGAAGGTAAATAGTTTTTGCACGAGTTTGTCTCAGAGCAGACCTTTAAAATTCTCAACATTTTTTCTAAGTGCACGTGTTAAATCCTCTGAGGAGGTGTTGGTTGAAATGCATGTTTCTATGACGCTGAGATTGGTGGGCTTTGGTGTGAAGGAGGGGATACGCACACTTACACCTGAAAAGTGCTTTTAAAATGCTTCTTTGCCAGGAGGGCTGCTTTTGGATGATGTTCGACAGTACTGCTGACATTGGACTTTGATCACATGCCATCCCCAGTGTCTTTGAAATCAACTTTCTACGTTTTCACGCTGCCACACCTCTCCAGGCCTTCAGGGGTCTTTGTAACAAGAATTAACTTGCTGCTAGCCAATGCTTCCTCGTTGTTGGAACGGCAGCTTGGGAATGGCTTGCAGGGGCACACTGAAACGAGTCAGTTGTCAGACTTGGCAGCTTTTGCAATGTGGAGGATATTAATAGAAATTTGTGAGAGGAAGAATAATTCAAAGGAAGGGAAGGGACACGTTATTCCTCACAGCCAAAGGATACACACCTGGGCCAAGAATGATCCAGGTGTCTAAAGTATGTTCTGGTTAAGAAAACAGGACACGCATTGGAAAAAAAAGCTACATGTTTCTGGATGGTGTACATGTATGTTACCTCATATGGGGGAAGTAATCAGGACTGAAGGCCTCGTATAATTCGGTGTTTCCCCTCAGCTTGAGATGCGTGAGCCCACCCAAACCTCCGACTGGCACTGAGCTCAGGCGGTTTTCAGTCAGGTCTCTGAGAAAGAGATAAAGAGACAAGTGATGAGTGTCATGCAAGGCCAAGCCGGAGCTTTCTGAAGGTGTTGTTATTGCAGATGATGCTGGGGATTGTTTCGAGTTAACAAAAAAGGCCTTGTCTCGCTAACACTCTAAACGGGTCAGACAAGGATCTCTATCAGATTTCCACCAGATAATACTTTCTGTCAGATGTAAAGTGTCTGTTTATTTTACTAAGCAAACTTCAAACAGTCTTCACACAATGAAGCAATTTCATATTGGCATGACCTGAGATGAGGCTTCTGGCCACACGGGTTTTTCAAACAATAAATGCATTTCAGTGTTCCCCATCGATTCAGCCAAAGATGATTTTTGTGGCACACACAGTCAAGTGTGCAGTGTTTGTGTAAGCCCAAGGCTCTTGGGATACCACTTAACTTTAATTAAAGATACACAAATTCTGCATACCTGTTTAGGGAGTAGAGTGTGACATTTAGAAAAAGCGCAGATGAAAGGTAGGAAGGCCTCAGTGATTGCTGTGGACCGGTGTTTACTCACAGTTTGATCAAAGAGTGAAGGGAAGCGAAGGCATCCGGGTGGATCCATTCGATCGTGTTCCAGCTCAGATCACTTGAATTAGAAAGAAGGAGAGTGAGGGGATGTAAACTTGGGGGAAATACAGTTACGCTTGGATATATGTGTCATTAAGTAGTACCACTAGATGTCAGTAATCTGTCACAAGTCACAGTGTTTGATCCTGACCAAAGATCCCCTTGTGGGCCCTTGCAAAGGTACATACTGATTTACTGTTTCCTTCCCAGTGAATATCAGTATTTTCAGTGCTGAGCAGGGAGCCTTGGAAGTCCTCTGTCCTATTGCAGGTTTACTGGTTGGCATTTCTTGGGCCACTGCAATAAAGTCTAACCACTGTAATCCAATGACACCTCCTGAGACTTATTGTTTGGGATGTTTGCTTGACCCATTCATCAAGGCATTACAATCTGGGTCTGTGACATCTCATCACAAGGAGACAACCAAAGCTACTCCTTCACCTAGACGGTTGTTTTGATGCTAATGCGGATTCGAAGGTAACTCGTGAATTGTCAGTGGTGTAGAAGCAGATTTTGATACCAGTACGATATTAATCGAAAACCTTGTGACTGACACGTGGCGAGTTTGAACAAAGGACGACTCACAGCGCTCTGAGGGAAGTCAGCTGCTGGAAGGTGCTTGATTCGATCCTCTCGATTTGATTATGTTGTAGCCCTCTGTGGAGCAAATGTATAGGGTTACATATACAAACACGCAGAATGAGCGGAGGTAAACAAAAAAGCCGGCATGAATGCATATGTATGTGATTGTCTTGGCAGCCGATGTACTCACATCTCCTGCAGGGCAGAACAGTGATAAAAGCTGGGCAGATTCTCTATTTGGTTGTGAGACAGCTCCCTACAAAAGTAAACAGAGTTAACACAGTCACCCCCAGTCCGCTTTGTGTGCAGGCCGATACCCCATGACAATACGTTTTCTGTCGGGGGTGCGGGAAGAACGATTGGGTTTCATCATGAAATGACTGTAGGAACATTTGCTTGAAGGCACAGCTCCACACAGTAGGGTATCGCTTATTGTACCTCCCGTCCCCCCCCCCCCCCTTTCCATTCAAGTACTCACAGCACTCGGAGGCGAGGCAGCTGCTCACAAAGATCCAGGGGGAGAGCTGAGAGCCCGGCCCGAGTCAAAGTCCTGTACAGAGAAAAAGGAACCTCTGAGCATTGTTCAAGTGCAAGCGAGCGAAAGGATCACCCAGTCCCGTGAGTCTAACTCGGTCGGACAGGCAGCTGTGTAGGTTCGCCAAACCTGTCACTGGCTGGCATAACTAGCCTACCCCTCCCTGTCCTTGTGTGAATCTCCCGTTAGTTCCCTGTCATTTCTAGAATCCCAAAACACACACATTTGATCATGGTTGTTTCTGCTCGCTGCGTGTGTCGCTCCCGCAGTGTTTTGTCACTCTTTTGTGTAGGTTGACTCCTAGAGATATGTTTCCTGGTGTCTTCACACTTTGATGTCGCTGTTTGTTGAATAATACATGTGTTGCTATCAAGGAAAGACTCACAAAATTTCCAGGCTGGTGGTTCCTTTCAGATCTGGAAACTCTCGTATCTGGGTTGCCCCGTTAAGTGAGCTGCAGTCAAACAGGGAAAGGGGGGGGGGAAACATCACACAACTGTCTTTCTTTCCTTCTCCATCCCTCTCCCTCTTTCTTGTGCTCTCTCTCTCACAAACGCACACGCACACGCACACACACACATATGCACACAGACTTGTCTAACAGCTCATTTCAGCCATCAAACCTTTCCTCCAACATCAACACAGGCTGTTTTGGCTGTCTCAGTAGACATCATAAGTCAGACCATTCAGCATGTTCTTACAACACACTCTCTCTTACCACATCAGCACACAGGGCAACCGTACTCGAACACAAGATCATTCACTAGGTCATTATACATGTCCACTCAACTCTCACTGTGAGGGACGCGGGATGATTTAAGCAGTGTTTGGGCAAACTCACTGGAATGGGCTCTGCTGACCGCATACTTACAGCGTGTGCAGCTTTGGTAAGAACTGGAAAGCGGATTTTCCCACAAACTGGATCGGGTTCTCGTAGAAATGGCTGCAGGAGGGAAAAAAACGGGATTAAATCAAGCTGTTTCATTTGTTTTTAGAGAATGAGTTGTACACAGTGCTGACATGAAATTTCAATTGTTTGTTTATCTGTTATGTGTACATCGTAGCATTGCGGATAAATAACAAGCTCACATGGTTTGGAGCTGAGGGTTTCCCACGAAGGCCCTCTCAGGGATGGCTTTGATATTGTTGTTATGGAAGCCCCTGCAAATATAAAAACATACTGCTCGTCAGACAGTCGATCAATGTGTTTCTCGTTTTCTGTGTGTGCGTTTGTGCTCGGAGGAGTGACAGAGTGTGTTTGAGAGTGAGAGGCAAGTCATATGTCCTCATGTTGCACCTGCTGTTGCACAGCTGAAAAACATTTTTGGATACATGAGATGTAAACACGCGCACATACGCTGTATCTGTGACACATATGCACGCTGCGGAACATCTGCTGAAGCTGAGGGAAAACACGGCCCGCGTGTGTGTGTGCGCACGCACGCACGTGTGTGTGTGTGTGTACGTGCAGGCGAGCGGCTGCGTGGGTGTGTAACCAACACCTGCTTAGGGCGAGAGAGATTGTATCCGAGTGCCACATTAAAATCACTTAACGGGATTACTTGGGATAACACAACCACGATAGTCATGCCTGGCAGGTGTGTTTTGGTGTACGTGTGTGCTTGTACTCACAGTTCCTGAAGTTTATTCAGTGTCCGGATGGCCACAGGGAACTCCTGCAGATCATTGTAGTTCAAATCCCTGCGAGAGAAACAGTTATGATTAGATAATCTGGTTGCGCGTTCGGGCCAAGTCATGATCGAGGTTTTATAAGCCTGCAATTGAAAGCGGAGTTCCGACAAATAAGATACCCAAAGTTTGTGCGCATGAGAGCGTGCCTGATTCCATACGTATGCGCGGTCATTTCCTCTCCAGTCGGCGAGGCTGACAGCTGTGGAGTGTGAAGCTTGGGTGTGACCCTTGACCCCTGCAGCCTTGGCCTAATTATGGAGGTCTTGGTCTCATTAGTTTCCCAGGAAACACTGTATCAAAACAGCCATTTGCTGGAGCTGAGTAAGTTCAGATGCCGGTGGCAGGGAGGGGAAAAAAAAAGAAGGTCGTAACTGTATTTCTCGTGAGGAGATATTGTAGCTGCGCTTATCCGCATGGGAAAAGTGTAGTGTGCATGCATGTGCGTGCATACTCGTCTCGTTGCCAGTTGATATTGTGCCAAGGCTTGCGTGCACGCATGTAATGTCTTTGAAGATTTTTCAGCCATTGAGATCAAACACACTAAAAGCATTGAGTCCTACTCAACTGGATTAGATTTTACTCTCTTCAAATATTGAGAGGCCTTTGATGAAGCACTTTAGGGTGCGTTGTGTGTGTTTTTCAGTGGCTGCTGAGAAGTGTTTGTCTGCTCCGCGTAGGTTGCAAGTGCGATTGCGCTCTCCAGCGAACCCCCGGGACAGCTCCACATTGTAATGATTTTATAATGCACTCAAGGGGTTGAGAGGGTGGCAGTGATGCAAATGGTTTCTCATATTTCTCATAAGTGAGCCGGCCGTGTGAGATTAACCCCTCGTGCCAGCACAATCCCCACGTCAATGACACCTGTCATCTTACCCCGCTGAATCATCCGTCTCTGCCCGCCGCCGACGGCCCAAACACTTTAACGCACACTATTCTGGTCCAGGGAGCTCCATCCCTCTTTTTCACATTCTCTAGTTTCCCTTCATCCCTTTTAACTGTGGCTGCACTGACTTACACCCTGTTTCCTCACACTTCCCAGCATGCAGAATGGCTTTTAAGTTCAGTGTAAAGCTGCCCATACACTTATGATTGCACAAGTGCTAGCTTATGTGCGCGCACCCGCACACACACACACAGACACAGACACATGCACGCACACACACACAGAACACACACACACGCACACGTGCCCACACACATGCTCATAAAAAGGAACGCATAATTTTTTTGCACTTCAACAGGTTGTTAAGCAGCGAGCCAGAAACTAGTGTTTTCATCAGACCACCATGAATTTAGCAGGAGACACGCTTGCAACCGTCTCCATTTCTCGCGCTCTCTGTCTCCACCTCTCTCACAGGACCGTGTCAGCTTTCTGTGGTTTCAATATTGGTGTGTAGTTGGGCTCTAGTTATCAAAGCTACGGCACGTACTCTCAGAGAGCTCCTCCGGAGCCGCGTCGGGTTGTGCTTGACCTTTGTGCTGCTCGGCAATTACTTGTACAAAACACAGAGGAGTCTGCTGATGATACTTCAAAGCAATCAGAGAGGATCTTTTCTTCTTCACATTCCCTCTATTCATTTATTGAGTTGTGGTTTTGATAAATGTTCAAGCACCTGCTGAAATTACCAGAACATTAATCATTATGACTCTACAATTTAGGGCCACACTTCATTTTTCTTTGGCACACAATCTTACATATGATTCACAGAAACACATTAACTTTGAAGCAATTTAAGTATCACAAAACACCTTCAAGCACGCGCGCGCACACACATACACGCACACACATGCACACGTGCGCGCGTGCGACTGTAGCCAGAAACACACAATCAAAGTAAATTGATGGTGCTTGGTTCCATTACCTCTTTATCTCTCAGAGGCTTCCTCAATATCTTTAGGTTATTTTAAGGCAACATGTTGCCTGTAAACACTTTGGTATTCACTCAATGTCGATAATTGCTGAGACTTTGTCCTCACAGCCTGCTTGAGTGTTTGGGAAAACAAGTAGGTACTCATTTTCGGTTGATGAAATGAAATGACTCTCGGGGGTGTGTGCATGTGAGTTTGTGGACGAACGCCAATCTTTCATTTCAGTCACAGCCACTGTCCTCAAGCATACGTGAAACCATGTGTGTGTTTCTTTGGTGCGCGTGTGACCGGGATACTTACAGTGTCTCCAAACTGTGTAAACCTTCGAAACATCTCGAGCCCATGCTCTGGATGTGGTTGTTGTGGAGATGGCTGGAGAAAGGCCACAAAAGTTTTTCAACACATCAGAAACGACGTTTTCAGAAAACGTTTTCCACACTGCAGTTCATCACCGCCCTGTTCTCGGTCAGCGGAACAAATAGTTTCTCTGAGCTGAGAGACCGAATGCTTGGGAGAGTTTCGGATAAAACGAATCAAGATGTCACTTACAGGACGACGAGGGCGGACAGATTGGTGAACGCGTAGTCTGGGATGTGTGTGATCTGGTTGAGGGCCAGAGTCATGGCCTGGAGGGAGGGCAGAGAGTCCAGGGCCATCACTGGGATCTCCGTCAGGGAGTTGTCGTCCAGCCACAGGTGTCGGAGGGAGCGGACTCCTCTGAAGGCCTCGGCCGGAACCTCAGACAGCAGGTTGGCATCGAGACGCCTGTGGGGGTGGGAGGAACTGATCTCAGCACGATATAATCATCAACTCTGCATGTATCAGTGAATGTGTACCAGCGCTTCTGTGCGCATTAGCGACTGTGTGTCATGGCATCTAAAGACTCTGGCTTACAGGAAGGTTATTATGAGAATTACACATCTTTATCCCAACCTCTTTCATCTGCGCTACAGCGTCTCACAAGATCCTCATCATGATTTATTCCCATGCTAAATAAGCCATGGGAAGCTTCACCAGCACAGACTTGCATGAAATGTAAGAAGGGTGAAACGCGGATGCAAAAGAACAAGACTGATTGTCGCGAGTCTGTTTTCTTCATCCTCGCTGTGTGATGTGAAGTTTCCCGGCTTCAGTTGCTGGAAAAAGTAAAAGATAGAGGACGGAACGAACAGATAATAGATGCATTCACCGCTGTTCTTCCTTCCTTCATTTTCCCCCACCGGAGACTCGCTGTCGCTGTCATTTTAACCATGATGACACAAACACAACCCCCCCCCCCTTTTTTTTTTTTTTTTAGCAAGACAAGCTTTGACACGGGACACATTTTGCCCCCAAGCAGACACCTTCGTCTCCTTAACCACACAAAACCTAACAAGCCTCTGTCCTCTCACTGCCTCCATGTCCTACACCCACAGGCGATAAGAGCGGACACACACCCCTGCGTGAATACACACAAGCATACACGCTGTCGATAGTGATGAATGACCCCCTCAGGGCAGAGTTGACAGGCTGAGACCACTTCCTCCTGCTATTCTTCTTTCTCAGGCCCTTCACCCTCATTCATTAATCTCCTTTTCATCCTTCTGGCCCCTTTCACACTCACATTTTGTTTCTTACATCTTCACTGATGCACTCCCAGCCGCTGTGAACCCCCTTTGCATCTCAGTCCTTAACTCTTGTTGGTCTTTCAAACATCCTCCCTTATCAATCTTCCACCGAGGTTCTTTGATTCTGGCGCTGCTGCGGCTCCTCCTCACTCTCTTCGCCCCTCTGAGGTTTCACCAAACAAAACGCATCATCAAAGTGAAATCTGAACTTGAACTCTGAACTCTGGACTTTTCTCCCCAGGGAAATTTTCCATCAGGAGAGCAACTGTATACACTGGCAGATGCTCACACACAAGCACACAGTGAGACACCCTCCAGCACACATGTGAATGCACATCAGTGTGCGTACGCACACACTAAAAAAACTTCAAGAATTTTTCATCGTCTCCCACTTCCTGAGGTCACTTTTTTTTTCTTTTCTTTCTTTTCTTTCAGTTTTTTTTTCTTGCACTGTGCTAAACATCATCCTTGTGCATCCTGTGGGCTCCAACTGTGGACATTGTTTGTCCCCGACCCAGCTCACAGGATGAAAGCTACGGAAAGGCTCTTCAGCTTTCTGGGTTGTTCTCCAGGGCAAAATAATAATTGCTCCTCTGGGTGGACCTGCCAGGTCTGTAGAAGGTCCAGACAGAACGAGGAATGTTCCACAGAAGCCAATAAAGTAGACTATTTCCTGTTCATCACATCAAAGTCTGACGTACGATTACCGGAGTGAGAAGTAGAGACAGAAAAGAAAAAAAGATCTTTTAAATGATGCGGGAGAATCTGGAGACCTGGAAACGCCGGTTCGATTCTCCAGATGGTCAAAACTTTTATACAGCGGGGTAGCTGCTTGGAAGAGCACATTTTAGTGCCACTTAGTGAAATCTCCAAAAAGCAAGGTTAGGTAGATTTAAAGCTGCTTGTAAAACTCATCAGTGGCCATTACACTCACTTAACCTTTAGTCGGGACTTAAAAGCGGGCCCGTCGTCTCATAATGGCGCGGATGTATCGTAATCTGCTTGTTTTAAACGGCTAAACTAATTTCCTGAATCGGTTTACTTGTTGAGAAATGTGTTTTTTAAAGAGGTTAAGCTATGATTTATTTGGGATGAGAGCCTCCTTTATAGATTTATACCTATTTAGGCGCTGACTCAGTTGCCGTCTCTCTCTTTTTACCTGGTGTGTTTAATGTCAGCAAGAGGCGCCGACAAGCTTCACTCTCCAAAGCCTTTCCAGTAATCTCTCTCCGCTGAGCTTATCATTACGATAATGACAAGGTGCGTCTCTATACACTGGCTGTGTGTGTCTGCACTCTTAGTGCGTGTGTATGTTTTTTCATTACTTGAGACGATCTCTACCTGCCAGAAACCTTCGAGGAGACCACACAGTCACGCCTCCGCTCGCACACACAGACTGAAGACAGGCAGACATCATCATGACAGCAAGTTGCTCATTTCGACACGCACGTACTCCCACCAGGACGGCCTGAGCCGAGCCCGCCTGGGTCTGCCGTTTGTGCGGTGGGATGCGTGCGCGTGTGCAGGCACAGGGACGGTACCGAGGGAGAGCAGCGCCTGCTTTATACCAGACAGGGAAAACGCTGTAGGTGGTAAGAGGACTTACGTGTGGGCGCCCCTCCCGCGTTACGGCTCCGGCAATTTGAGTGTGTGCGTCTGTCTGCGTGATGAAGGGAATGGCTTTATGGATATTTACAAAGAATTAATAATTTGGAAGACGGGGACGTGGAGTACGTGTGCGGTACAGCGCTCGGGGTAAAAATGAGTATGGGGGGTGAGGAATCGGAGATGGGGTGGTCCACATGCACACATCCAAAAACGCGCACTCGAATACACTGACCCACAGATTAGACAATTAAGCCACCAAACACTCTCATTAGCCAGGGGGATAACAGTGTGGGTGGTGGGAGTTGAACGGAGGAGAAGGAGTGGAGGAGGAAGAGAGGAGGAATTGATGGAAAATGGGGTTGTTTCACAGCTCATTGGAGATGCTCTCCCCGGCCTGCAGTGTCTGCTGTTTCCCTCATGGCTTCCAGATGCTACCATGAACTGCACTGACACAATCAGGCTGTGACTCCTTCCATCAGGCAGCGCAGCACTGAATGCACAACTGTTACAGCCAGCGTTGCGGTACGGTCTGTAATTTGTCAGCGGTACTCTATACCTGTGTTGCGGTTAGCACTGAAACGTGTGGGTGGCCAGGGGATGTTTCATTTCCCTGCAGGATGAGGCAGAGCAGCGTGATTAGTTTGTGTATGTGTATATCAGCCAGACTCACAGGGACAGGAGGTTGGGAAGGTCCCACGGAGCATCACCGGGAAGTCGCTCCAGTTGGTTGTTTTGCAGCATCCTGGGGGGAAAAAAAAGGCACGCACACGTTGCTCGGTTAAAGGTAGAGATCTATTTAGTTGATTGAGTGTAGGTGGCGTGTGTGAGTGCACATCAGGCAGAACAAATAATTCCATCATGAGGGGAAATCTGACACAAGCAGGAGAGGGCCAGTGAAAGCTTGAAGAGAAGCAGAGAATGAAGGGTAGAGAGAAAGAGAGCCTCCTTGGGTGGGCTGCTGATGTCATTCTCGGAAGAATGAGCAAAAAACGAAGGAGGAAGTGGGGAGCAAACAATACCCCTCTCTCTTTCTTCGTCCTCCCTCGCTCTCTCTATCTGCCGCTCGCTTTTTCTTAATGATTTTAATTGCGATCATTTGGATGAAACAAGCTCGCAAGGCACAAGCCTCTCCAACGAGTCCTTTTTCCTTTTTTTCCTTCTACCAGATTGTATTTCCACAATATTTTTGTGATGTTGAGTTTGTGAGCATGAGGCCAACTCTCAACAGTCAGTGAGTAGAATAAGCCTTTTTGTACCAAACAGCGAAACACAATTCACAAGATTTTCTCATTATTTTTTAATCTTTTAACTGTGCTCAATGTGACAAAATAGAACATTCTGCTGGTTTTCAGATAAAGGTCCTATTTTATAGATTACATCAGTATATTATGACTCTGGCATTGGAAGTGCTTTGCACAATAGTCCTCTGTCAGATGCAGTGGTGTTAAAGAAGCGAGAGGTGCCATTTCATTATGGAACGGACGTATAAATGTTTCTGCTGGGATGCTGATGGCATCATAAATACACTGAACTGAGTCTTTTCCTTTCAAAGAAATCCCCCCACAGGGAGCTTCACTGTACTATATTCAAGGTTCATAACCTCGTGAGTGTGTGTGTGCGAGCGAGTCAGCGGGGAGCTTAAAGTTACCCTACATAAGGTCAGCAGTGTGTTTGTGTTTGACATGGTCTGACTTTCACTAATGTATTAGGAGGGGGGGGGGAGAAAGCAAAAGCTCAGCTGCTCTGAGGTCAAACAGCCCGTCCAAAGTTTGCTATGGTGTAGTGCTGTGTAGCATGAATGCTTTCAGATGAGCATTAACTCAAAATGCGTGCGCCTTTTTTTTTCTTTTTCTTTTTCAGTCATGACATAATATCCCCAGACACGAGGCTGGCTCATTCTGTCTCAGTGTGTTTCACAACGCAAGGTGGAGGAAGATCAAGTTGTTTGCCCGGTAAATCCCAAGGTTCCCTCAAATTGCGAGCCACAGTTTGCTAGCTCGGTTTATGTTCTGTGGCATTGCTTCCCCGAGCGTTTCCCAGCCAAGGAGTCCAGCAGGAATGACGCTCTTTGCCAATCCTCATGAAAACCTCCTTAAATTCCTTGTCTTGCACCTACCAGAGATGTGGCTCCAGCTCATTAGGTGCTGCACTTGCAAGTCAAAAGGTATCTTTATTTTTTTCTTTTAAATTTTCTTTTTTTTATTTTTTATGGCTGCTTTGCACTTTTTTTTTTATATGATTTAATACTTCACAGCAGCCCGAACAGTTGGTGGCCATGGATCATAGGACTATAAACACAGAATGAGGAATGGGGTGTTAAGAGAACCGCTTTGAATGGATTTCTCCAGGGAATTTTTTTTTTTTGTCACTTGCTGTAATCTGGGTGGGTGGTGTGACTGGGAGGTCCCTGGATTACACCTGTGTGTGTGCGCGGCTGTGTATTTGCAACCAAAACAGGGCTTGTTTGGGATTGAATGAGCCGCATGCAGAGCAGGTCTCCCCCAGCCCATAAACTTTAACTGCAGTAAATGATGCATAGCCTGTGTGTTTTATTCAAGGCAGGAGGAAAAGTCAGTGTGCCCCCCGCCCCCTATCCCCCCACCCCCCCTTGAAAAATCAGGACTGGAACGACCCACAATGGTGACGAGGGACTAGTCAACCCCAGTGAGATGGGCGAGAGGGAGGAAGAGGTTACTTACAGAACTTTGAGGTTATGGAGACCCTGGAGAGCGTGGCCTGAGATGTACTTCAGCTGGTTCCCTGAGATACGCCTGAAAGAGAGAACACGATTTCAGGGACAGGAACAGGCCAAATATCAAAGCAAGCAAATGAAATTTATTAACGAAAATGTACAAGTCTCATATGAGAAGTTTTACTGTATTCCACATTTTTGGATTAGGCCACGATATGACTTAATCCTTGAGTTACTGCTTTGGGGTGACCGTTGGGGCAGTATGCAAATAACAATATTCGATTCCCTTCAGTGTGTGGTTACTATTGGCCCAAAGCACGCCCTGAAACTTAAACCAATCCTGGGAGCTCTGATGAGTGAGTAAAGAGTGAATTGAATGAGACTGGGACTGGGTCAACAAGTGCAGTGCGTCAGTAAAAGTGCACATGTGAATGTGTTTATGTGCGCCTGTGTATAGTAAGGTGTATACTACGTATGTGCACACAAACACATGTGTGCAGTGTGAACGCACGCTCTGATTTCCACGTCCTTGAGGTAAATTGGGCCCATTCTGAGGGGCCTTGCGGACAGCGAGGGAGTAAAACCACACACATTCAACACAAGCAATCCAATCAGTTTGTTTATCAAACACAGCACCTAATGGTCATTTGTGAGTGTGTATAAGATGTCCAAATAAATAACATTCAGTCCAGCAGAGTAACTCTCAAGGTCACAAGCTGGAAGCGCGGTTTAAACAGATTTGGTCTTCACCGCTCGAGACCACCCACTTTTATTAAACACATACACACAAGTTACAAGTTATTCACTGGCACCCTTCTCCACCTCACACCGTTGCTCCACAGGTGACATTTTCCTGACATTTCAGCAACATGCTAAGCAGCCTGCCTCTGGCAACGCTGTGCTGCCAGTGCCAGAGCATTGAAATATTGATATAGAGCGCTGTCTGCCCTCCCGGCCCCCCTATCATCCAGATGGTAATGGATGAGGGCTTCCAGCAAACTCCCTGTGACATCTGATACTCATGTCAACATGTCTCCGTTGTATTACTGTGCAGTGGCAAAACCACACAGCCACGTCCTCGCCTGCCAAATTTCACACTCAGCTCAGTTCAGGCCTCTCATAGAGCTTATATTTATCAACACAAACACTCACACATCTATACAGCGCGTGCACGCCCACACCAGCATGCTGGAAAACAGAAAGGGCCGATCGTTATCCGAGCCATTGTGGTGCCATTTAGTCATGCCTCCCAAACCACAGTCAAAACTCATTCAAACAAACCCCGAGTTCACTGCATGATGTCTCAATATGGATGTCAGGGAGATGAAACACATATGAGTGACGGTCAATCTTTGGCGTGGTCACCTCGGTGACTCCTCTGGTTTTAATAATCATCCTTATTGCACGATAGAAAAGTCAACTTTGTTCTTCGGATCAGGTTTCCGTTCATCAAGCCATTCGGGTCCATTTGCTGCCTCTTCAAGGCAGAAAGGTCTCACTCTCGATACCATTTCAGTTTCCACGGTTGCGCAATCTGGACACTGGGGACGACTTCAATAGCTACTTTTCCAGAGGTAACTGTTTCAGTAGGCCTTCCTGAGGTCCTGACACCAGTAAAATACATCTAAGTCGATTTCTGCAAAGACCCCTAAGTGCCTTCTCTTGGTTCCTGTTCAAACGCAGTGATTAGTTGCAGATGCTTGTGATGGAAAAAAGATATAGGTAGCACCAAAGAAAAATAAATGTCTTTTCTTTGGGGGGATAAGAAACGCCAGTAATTCAAAGTTTCAGAAAACAAACATTGTAGTTAAGGCCCTGGTATGATGTGCATGTCCTGCTGCCAACCCAGCCTTTCTCTATTAGCTGCACAATTGAAGCCAAAACAGCATTAGAGTGGAATCATGTTTTTTCTTCACTTTTTGCTGACTTCATTTGTCAAATGGGTAATTATGTCGAAAGTGAGGATGGATATTGAATAAAGAAAGAAATGTTCAGACGCTATTGATAGACATCAACAGCACACCAGCAGTTGCCATTGACCAACTGTTTCCATGATATCAGTGTGTGTATTTATGTGTGTACGTGTGTGTGTAAATGATTGCACGTATGAGTGAATGTTCCACACTTAGCCTCCTAGTCGTTCCACATCAATCTCATCCTAATGAAAGGCGCCTTGCTCTTGTCAAAGCATGGCTCCAACTATTTTTTTCCTCTTAATTTGATTTGGGGATTGTTAGAATTGTTCTTGGCCTCTGGGCTGCATAGATAAAAATTCCACCTCCCCATAATTCAAGCCTATTGGAATGATTCATAGGTAGGACAACAGAGAGCACAGTTGCTCCAATGTATGGGAGACGAAAGGGGTGGAGTGGAGGGGTGGGGGAGGGGGGTGCAGGCGTCGCTGCGAACAGAGGCGAGACCACCCTGCTATCGGTGCTGATCAATGGGGGCTTTACTGAGGCATACCGACAGCTGATTATCCCATGTATCACCATGTCTTATTGCCTCAAAATAATAAACAAAATCACAGATTAAAGACCCGGAGAACAGAGACAGCGTCATATTTTGGGATCCTATCTCAGGTAGTGATAGTCACAGTGGCTGCAGGCCCAAGGCGGCAGATGGGAGTCGATGATGAAAGCGGCCGGCCGGTGAACAGGTTTTATCAGAGAGACGGCGACTTCGTGTGGGCGTGTTTTCTGTACATGTGCGTTTATGACCTTTAACACCCGGATCCATCAATAGACATGTGGACGGTTAAGTGACTGACCCTGGGCTCCAGCCCGAGGGTCGCAACCACTTAACCCACCGTTAACCTCTGAAATTGTGGGAGTAAAACACAGACACGTGAAGTGTCTGTGTGTGGCGACATGTGTGAGCGAACGAGAAGGCTGCATGCAGACAAAACAACAGACAACAACATTGGCAACACTTAAAGGCAAAGCGCTAATTGGCCTAGATAGTGCCAGCTGTGTGGTGCACCTGGCCCATCAACGCAGCCAATAATGTAACCTCTTAACCCTCACCTACGTCATACTTCTGGCCTATCAGCAGACAATCTTATCACTGCGAAGAAGACTAGCAGGGCAGCCCTCTGCTCCACTTTCCCCTTCTCGTCTCCTACATGTGGATTTCACATGTGCGATAGTCAGAGTTCTCTGATGGGGCTCGATGGATATTCCAGCATTGGGGCTCCTGCCAACAAAACGCTATCAGTTTTACAGTATCAGTCTTTCAGTCCTGAGTGGATAAAAGAGGCAAGAACCACATTCTGCACCCATTTACTTGAGTTGGTAATATTGTACGTCAACGAGGTAAAGCCAGCAGTTATCAAGAGTCAGTTTCGCCTGTCAGGTCACTTTGAATGGTTGCATTTGAGCTCTGTAATTAGGAGGTGATTGATGGCTAAAGATAATAATAAGATGAATGCAAGAGACTTGATCCAAATGCTTCATTACAATGAGAGTCAAAGGCAAAGTGCACTGTGTAATGGGATCTCGGGACTTTGGACTTTGATAATGATGATAGACTGGTGGCACTGTCGCCCTCTAAAGTGGTTTTAGGAAGAGCGTCTTCGGGGGCCAGTTTCACCTCCAACTATCCTCTACCGGTCTGAAGACCAGTGACAAAAAAGGGCGCATTTTCGATATTAGAGCGCAACATCTGACAAGAGGATGTCTGGGAGATGAGAGCCCAGACTGGGAGTCTATATCCTTGAGTGTGAGCTTCGCTGCCCTCTCATTAATCCACAGACAGGCAGTCGCCTCTCTGTACGCTGCGCCTGACTGACAGTTTGCGCGGCCTTGTGCGTTTGAATTGAGGTGCAATTCACTCATCAAAGTGCGAAATGAAGGCCTAATGAGAGGCAGCTGAGATCAATAGGAAAGTTAGTGAAAAGGCTCAAGGGAGGGGCGACTCCTGATAGGTGTTATTATCGATATTCGTGTCACAGCAAACCGTGCCAGATTTAGTGCCTGCTGTGAGTTGATTTAATCACCTCACATCAAAGGGATCTGCGATTTGCACCTCATCGCAATAAAGGTGTGAACAGAAAAACACAAAATGAGGCCACATAGAATAATTGCCCGTGTCCTTTTGTAGTCAGTTTTGTTCTCAAGGCGAACTTGTTTTGGTTTTTTAGGAACGACTCGAGGTCGTTTTCAAAGCAGCGGCTGCAGCTTGCAATGGCCTGCAGTAAAATCGAGCCGGGGCGCTGCAGCAACGAAATGGATGGGAGGGAGAGACAGTGAGGGAGGGTGAGCAGTGAAGGCGAGCTCAACATCAAACAATTTATCACTCTACCAGTCACAACACGCCTGGCCCTTGCCTCTCCCTGGGCTCCCCAACCGGTGCTGCAGACCCACATCAAAAGCTTTCTCTGTCAAACCAACTGTGTTTGTGTTTGGTGCCGTGGTTTGTTTTTCTAAGTGTTATAAGTTGTCGTAATTATGATCTTTTCACCAGAACCTCCTATGCCCCATTCATCTAAGCCCGCTCAGACAGACGTGCACATAAACATGTGCTCTTTTCGGAACACCGTTATCATTTCTGCACATCTCCAGCAACTGTCGGCAAGAAATTGGGGCTTTTTCCTTGGAAGGGCTACAGAGCAACTCAGTGCCTCCGTGAAGTGTCAGAACTTGAGAGGAATACAGATGAAGCAACACTGCGAAGATTGTCTACAGACAAGAACTACAGGTGGAGCTACATCCAAAAACCCCCCCACCCCTCATCTCCCCAAATGCGGAGAAATGTCAGCCTCGATGTTCAGCGTCACTCTGCGCGGTGTGGTTCTCATTATTACGCCAAAAGCAATATCTGACCCTCACCGGGTTTGCTTTTTTTTTATCTTATGACTTTAAAAGTTCAGATCAGCAATTCAATAAGCCAGAATAAATCACAGTCTCGAATTCAATATTCAGACTTTTAAAAGTGTCACGGAGCGCAGTCGCTCCGCCTCGCTCTGCTGTTCAAATAGAGCCTGACTGTGACTCCAAGTGAACTGAGCGGCTCTCCAGCTAACCTTGTGCTTTCATCATCATTAGCTCATGCCTCACAGGCTGCAGCTGCAAGAATTAGCAAAGAAAACAGCGGTCTGTTCAAACACCCGTCGCAGACACAAACATTGCGGGATTCAGAAGTAAAATAATCATGTGAAGGCTGACACAGACACATAAGCCCCCTATGAATTACAACACGCCACACACTTACCCACACAGTCACACCCTGAGGGCAAATCTGCGGGTAGCTTTTGACAAACCGAGCCTTCGCGAGATTCTGCTGAGTGGTCAGATCAGATATCGGTGAGACTGAGAGTGTGTTCGAAAAGTTTAGCCCATTTGCTACGCTGTGTTTTCTTTCAACAGCCCAGTGAGAATGAAACCAACCCTCTTTACTCTGTGACGCACAAATCAAATTGTATTCGAAGGACAGAGTAAAGAAGATTACTTCTCAATGTATTTCTGATGTAGTTATTTAATGCAGGCCCAAAAAGTACATTAACTTTTTTTTTGTGTTGGGACACAGATATGAAAACACTTTTGATGCGGCTGAACAGTTTTCAAATTTGATATGAAATGCGGGGGAAAAAATTCAGTTGACAATTTTTGTTTTCGCTGTGACTGCCCTGAACTTCTATAGTGTGTGTTTGTCTTGGCAAAGCGTTCGGTCTTTGTGTGTCCTGCTCCTGCTGAGCAGTCCAGCTGAAACAAAGTCAAAGAGGGTAAGAAAGCAGCGGCTTGGATGCAGCAGCACACAGAACCGGCACTCTAGACACTTGAAGGACCATATATTCAGTCTCACAGTGAATATCGGGTTGCCCCCCCCACCCCGACCCTTGTGCAGTCATCTTAGGATATTACCACAGGCGGATTGTTAGTAGGAGAGGCGGAGGCCAAATCCATCGACCTTCTATTCTGTGGACACGAGGAGTCGCTGACTCTCGTCCTGCGTGAGTTGTGACAGTGGAGGTTCATTAACGGAGCCGGGCGATCTTTCCACTCACAGTTCTGACAACAAGTGCAGTCGGTGGAAGGCTCTGGGCTGGATCTCGCTGATGTTGTTCATGCTCAGGTCCCTAGGAAGACAAAACAAAGCATCAACCACTGTTTATCTCCATAGAAGGTGCTTCACGTGTTTTGAATGTAGTATTTCTCACATGGCAATCGATCATGAGGAGAAGGGAGTAGGACAGAGAGAAAGGTTAGAGGGTTAGGTAGAGAGGTTGGAGGACAGAAGGGAGGAGAGGGAGATGTAGAAGAGAATTTTCCCCAATGAATCATTGTTGGGCAGCTGTAATTTCCTCCTCGTCCCAGTGACTCTTTCTCTTTTCCAGATGTCTCACTCTGCTTTCTGATCTGACCCCTCGTATCTCTCTCTCTCTCTCTCTCTCTCTCTCTCTCTCTCTTTCTCTCTTTCTCTCTCTCTATCCCTCTCTCTCTCTGCTTTCTTCTCCCTCTTCTTGTCTCTTTCTTCCTCAGGTTTCTCAGGAGACCACCTCCTTTCCCCTTTGTTCATCGCTGTAACATAGACACACTGTTTCTCGCCTCTCTGACACACACTCTGACGTGAGAGGGTGTGTTGAGGGGTGAGTGTTGACGCAGCTGCGTTGCGGCAAAAGGGAGAGGTGCAGGATGCTCAGATGCATGCACATACACACTCGTACGCACGCGCACACACCACACACACACATACTCATGTTCAGCACACAAACACATAGTTTTTAACACTTAGGAACAACTTATGTGTCAGCCTCTGGTAGAAAACATATATAACCTTGTGGCCCAGTCATGTAAGGTCATCTCATTGATAAACACAATGAGAGCAAGGGGGTGTTACGTCACCCCTTCTTTGCTTTCACAGCCCTTGGGGTCTTGCATGAGCCTTCACGAGTGAGGCTCGAATGTGCTTGAGCGTGTGTGTGTGTGTGTGTGTGTGTGTGTGTGTGTGTGTGTGTGTGTGTGTGTGTGTGTGTGTGTG
>JAUESF010000050.1:14466852-14486993 GCA_032274765.1 Malacoctenus tetranemus
CCAAATGTTCAAAGTAAGTAAGTTTACACCTACGCTTTCAACATGTTTTTACATCTGTATGTACTGTGTGCAATTAGTGCCCTTTTTTGTGTTTTTCTTTTTGTTTTTTTGTGTAATTTTTCATTTTTTCATCAGCCAATAACAAATTTGTAAATCCACCAAAATGAAACCAAGAAACTCAGAAAAAGTATTTATTTCAAAGAGTCGAAAGAAGAGACAGAAGTGGCAGAGCAGCAGGGACGGGGTTTGTGCAGCGGGAGAGTCGACCTCAGACTTTGCATACTTTCCCCTGTCTCTGGTACACAGAGCATATGGCAACATCAGAGCATGTCCAACCGCCTCCTCTGCTCACTCGGTTCACCTGGACCTAATCAGCGCCCTACCCATGGGTGGGACCATCAAGTCAGGTGAAAGAAAAGAAAAAAAAAAACACAGTCTCTTCCCACAAAATGTTGTAAGTACCATCAATTAGGCAATTATTCAAATTAGACAGGGTACATTACCTTTAGCGTGCCAGTGTCCCAAAATTGTGTTTGCCTGCAACATTTTAAGTGATTTTCTCGCCAATTTGAATAACTGAATACTTTGCATATCACTTGGTTTTTGTATCTGTCTGCTGTTATTAGCATTGCTAAGACTGCAGTCACTAATCATTTAACTCACACGTATGCAAACACACCTATCTGTGGAGCCTTCGGGGGATTTCCCAGGAACCTGCATGTGTGCAAGTGATTTGCGTATCCCAACTAATCTAAGGGGTTTGGCTTTAACTGTAAATTCACTACACCTGGACACATGGACACACACGCACACGCACACGCACACGCACACACACACACACACACACACACACACACACACACACACACAACCCTCTTACTCATCAGGAGCTGATGCCTGTGCTGATAAGTCCACTACAAACTCATTGAAAAGGCTTTGAGAGCTCACACGTTGGTGGTCAATGTGTGTGTCTGTGCGTGGAGTAAGTCAGTTTTACAAATCACCTGCCGCGTTGTGACCGTTGAACATCACAAATGACTCTGGCACAGCTAATTAAAGGAATAGTACACCCAAACAATGATGTGCCTTCATTTTCTACTCACCCCCATACTGAACAACACTCAACCAGCAACCTTTTTGGCTCGGGCCTGGTTGACCTGCATTATTTGAACGTGGGCAGATAACAAGAAACCTGAAAGATCTCCAGCTGCATTTGAGATGTCAAAAAAGTACTGTGTACTATTCTTGTAAAGTCACCCTCAAACGCACCTGATTACCTGGGGTGAATGAGTAGAGTAACTGGCAACCATAGTTGGATCAAACTATACCACTTTTTAATCCCATAACCCTTCCCAGTCAGTAGAAATGATAACCTGTTCAAATAAATCCAGCCACTTAAAATATCGTCGCCACCCACATGTTCCAGTAAAGCATTTATTCCTCGGGTTTCACCTGCTTTTGTGTTTCCAACTGCAGAGGTCCAATATCTCTCTGGGCTTATCATCTTGTCTGAGTCCTCCAGGTGCAGGCGGAGTTACTTGAACCCTAACCGTCATCCATTTCTCCACATACTGAGGGTTTTTCCAGACGTGTTTGTCTAGTCCTTTCTGTGAAGCTTCGAATTGTTTTGTTTTTTTTCCAGTGCACCAGAGCTGCTCATTGCACTTTCATCTGTTGTCATCTAAACCGCAAGACGCATTTCTGTAACTGGGATTGCTGCTCTCACGGTGTTATCCTGCCTGTACAAACACAGAGATTGTATCTGATATTGACACAATCTTCTGCAGGCGCCCATTTAAATTCTATTATCAGCAATGAATTGCAGTTAATTACGTTACTTCAAGACAGAAAAAGGAAAACCTGTCCTTGGTGAACGTAAACTCAGTGATTCGATTAGAAAGGCTGAAATCCAAGATGTCCACTCTCTGTCACCGCGCTATGACACATTGACCCTCCATGAACTGTAATCTTTGTGTGCTCTGCCAGTTTACAGTTTGGTTATCTGTGGTAGTATTTCAAAATAATGAATTTCAGCACTAAACCTTGACGTGGTGTAAAGTTATTGGTCCCATTCCTGTAATTGCTAGTTTCATTCTTTTTTTTATCATTCTGAGACGATAGCAAGGCTTAAAACACAGGGGATAAATATCGAGCGTCCCTGCTATCGCGGTCCAGTCATATATCTGCTGTTCAGGGAGATCACAGCCTTCTGGCTCTGCATTTGGCATTATGAGAGTAGCTGATCGAGTCACTGATTCCTGAGTAAACTGTCTTCTTTACATTTATTCAGCTGCTTGTCTTATTTCAAGTTCATGTGCATCAATCTCCTTCACTTTAAATGCAGTGATTGGATCAATCTTTCTTCTGTAGGAGATTAAACAAATGCCAAACATACCTGTTCACTCCTACAAACAATGAGATTTTGCAGCTGACCTGGTGTATATGTCACTGGAGTGTTTGAGAAAAATCCACACGCAGGGTAGGCAAACCAAGCCCTCCATGACCCGGCAGCTGCAGCTGTCAGTTTCTGCACTTTTATTGACAATAATAAACCTCTTGATATGGAGACAACAAATGTTGGTTGATCAAGGAACACCGGGTCAGTTCAAACTGACTCATATTGGTGTCACTGTGCTGAGTTTAAACAGTGACGCTCTCCATTGTGTGTGAGGTTTCACAATTAGTGTGCCTCATTTGTCTCCAGACCTCAGACACTTGGTGGTTGCTCATTTGCAGGCTGACCTCCACCATTTCTGTTTATACAGCAGGCTCCGTTTGCAGTTATAGATCAAGAAAAGCTTGGGGAAATCCCTTCACAACGAGCGCACACACACACACACATACACACGCGCGCACGGACACTCTTACCAACAACATAAAGGACACAATACACTGCCTCTTGTGCCCTGGAATCTACAAATGATTTCACAAAACACAAACAACAAAACAGGAACAAGTTCACGTATGAGACACAATGAAACATGTTGTAGGTGAACTTTGATTGACGTCATGTCATCCAAACACTGTGTGTGACTGAACTGTTGGCCGTTTGCTTCCCCATGATTGTTTATTGTTTGTTGTGGATAACTGTGCTTCAGATAGTTTACCAGCTTACATTCAAAATGTAATATAAAGCACATTTGACGATGAATGAGGCTGTTTAATAATCTAACACAATAGTTATTTGCAAAAATTGCTTGAGCTTTCCATGCAGTAGTTTGTTGGGGGGGGGGGGCAACGCAGTGAGACAATCAAACACTCTCCCTGTCACGCTGCAGGTGCCGCTTCACCTCACACGTCTTTGAGGGAGAGCTGTAGATACCACATACACAGACGGGGAGAGCAAACTCCACACAGAAAAGCCTACAACTAAACCAGGGATGTTGTTGGCTTCAATCGTAACATCTATGCAACTGTGGTGCTGCCAAAAACTGAGCCGTGAATTTGTGAACCTCACACAGGTAAGTTGAGTTACTGCTTCTATGACCAATGAAATACAAACACACAGTTTTATGTCCAGAGCATCAAATGCAACATTTTTTTAAGTGTGAGAACTGCTTTGTGTGACATAATCAGTCCTAAAGAAATAGCTTTAATTCAGCTTATAACACCTTTCTTCATTGTGCTTGTGTCACAATAGGAATGAATAGGGGAAAAGAGCGACCACTAAAACCTCTTCACATCCATTTCAATGACAGAAATTAACAAGAGATCACCAGACAGTGCAAATCTGTCTTTACCACTCCCACTTTGAGAAGAGTCACTGACCAATGAGAGGGCGGAGGAGGGTGTGTGCACTATAAGGCTATAAGAGGTGTTGTTCAGGTGGAGCATCGTTCAGGTGAGCGTTCACGGTCTCATGTCTCCAGCCTGTGCTGCATGAGGATACTGCTTCACTGAGTCCAGGACTGCACCTCTGACTTACCCAGGTACACAAGAGTTACGCTCATCCATTCACGTTCTGTCTTATCTGTGTCTTTTTTGCTGTCACATGACCGAGTGTTTGCGTTGGGTAAGTTTGAAGAAGCACGTGTGTGACAGCAGCTTTCACTTCTCTCTTTGTTCACACGTTAGTCAAAGTTCTAAGCTTGGATTTGGTGTGTAACGATGCTCCTCTCCTTTTCCACATTAGGTATGTTAGCAGAGGTTGAGCCGGTGAGTCTGGTGTTATTTCATTCTCTTCTTCTGATGATCTCTGTCAACCTCACAATAACAAACGTGTTCATAACTGTAAAGCTAATGGAATAGTCCTGTTTTGCTTTTAAAATGTGATCACGCTAACGGTGACAGATTTGTGTGGACTGTGGGATGAAGGTTGGCTTGTCAGAGCAGCTGTGAGGTCGCATGTCACAGCTACCTGACTGTTAGCTGCACTGCTGAACACACAAACACTTGCATAAATTTGCCAGTCAAACTGAAGTACACACAGACACTGTGTAGTTGCTGGCTCCTTTCCAAGGCGCACAATGAAACTCACTACCAAGATCAGATAAGAGCTTGTCTTCACTCAAGTCAATGTTCATAATGTGCCTCATTTTTTGGATTAACTTGTTGTTTTGGCAGAATTTTAAAATCACACATGCTCTTTAAAAAAAATTTATTCTTAATATGTTTGATCCATACTATGAAGGAATGAATCACCCACAGATCTGAGCTGATCTAAAAGTAATTAACGAGAAGGACAACAGCATCTAACATTCAAAGTACATGCTCATTTGCTTTGGTCTGGTCAGACAATAGTGCCACATGTGATCACTGATTGGAGATGTACCCAACTAATCATGCAAAAATGTTCCTCACTGCCTGCATTTGCATTGTGCCAACAACATGCAACACTCACAATTCTGCCTTTGTCTTCTGCCCGCTGCTTCTGTCAGATGGCTTATGTGACGGAGATCAAGCTGAGTGGAGGTCGAGGGGCCTGGAGCGTGGCAGCTCCTTGCTCCTGCCCCGAGGTCGACCTGGAAGTCATTGAGGAGTACCTGCAGGAGCACTCGCTGGACGTCCAGCCTGCGCACACCCCTGCTTCACTTCTGAACACCACTGGGCTCCAAACGCACCCTCACCAGGGCGGCAAGATCATCGGTTAGTGATGTTATTAAACAGCTGGAGCCCCGTGTGTGTATTTATGGAGCTTGCATCTGACTGGACCTTGCGATTGTTCCTTCACAGAGAATAGCTGGTCAGGTCAAGCGTACGAGTGGCACTGTGGCCCTCACACACCAAATGAGGACTTCAAGGAGCAAGCCCCGCCCCCAGCCTGGTCAAGCCACAATGACATCCAATGGGTGAGTCTAAAAACCTTCATCTGGAAGTGGCAGTCCTAGTCATTGTGATAACTTGACTAACAACTTGTAATATTTATATGTTTGCGTTTGTCCTTGTGTACAGGACCACATCACACAATCCTACGGGGCTCCAGTGTACATCGACTCTGATTCACAGTCAAGCAGCTCTCAGTATCAGGAGTACCAAGACTCTCCGTCTCCGTCCTCAGACAGAGGTGACAGGAAAGACAGAGAGTCTTTGCTGCTTGCCCCTCTGTCAGGTACAAAAACATACAGTAGACACCCTCACACACTTCCTGTCATCATAGTTGTATAGACCTAAAAAAATCTCATATCTCCATTTGAATCTCTTTTCCTCTGGACAGGAAAGAGGAAGGAGCGTCTGTTCCAGTTCTTGTTCGAGATGCTTCAGACGCCGTCGATGCGGAGCTGCATCTGGTGGGTCCAGTCCTCCTCCGGCACTTTTCAGTTCTCCTCTCAGAACAAAGAGAGCCTGGCGCAGCTGTGGGGCCGGCGAAAGGGGAACCGCAAGACCATGACCTACCAGAAGATGGCGCGGGCGCTGAGGAACTACTCCCGCACTGGCGAGATTCACAAAGTGAAGAGGAAGCTCACGTACCGGTTCGATGAAAAGACACTGAAAGGCCTGCAAGCAGACTGCGCCGCAGTGTAGACAGCCTGTCAGAGAGTGGGTTAGCGGGGACACCAGAGTGGCCAGGAGGAATATTAGAATATTAAAACCAAAAGCAAATGAATACTGAGTATTTAAAAGGCAAGATATGCAGGTCAGAGCTTCTCTTTACTAAAACCAGCGCTGGATCTTTCAGAGGGGTGAACTGTGATCAGACCAGGAGGCAAACTTCCAGCGAGGGAAGTCATCGAATATGTAAATCTAAAAGGTTATCGTGTGATATCTACTTTATAAGTAGAATGTAACTCATTGCTGATGAAAATGTTGTGGTTTTGTTTGTATGGTTCCGTGTTGCAGATTATTTCTGAAGATACATGATGAGATCTGGCTTCAAAATGACGTTTGTGTAAACTTGGTGTTTGATTCGAGACTTTCGTTTTTAGGGTGAAAAATAAACCAAGAGAAAACCTGAGCTGGCTGTGTTTGTCATCGGTCTGCATGTTTACATGAAATGCACAATGACAACAGAGCAAACACAGACACACCCACTGCTGAACGTGTATGCAAAAGAGGCATGCATGTAAAAACTGACACCACTAACAGACGTTTAATCAGTAACATGTAAAGGTCCACAAACACACACAGAGATGCAAACAATTACAGAGAATGATGTTGTAAAATCAGCCTTACGTACATGCTTAGATGACATGATGGACTCACCTTTACAAGTAAAGTGTGAATGTTTGTGTTTGTTCGTTGCCGTCATGTATTTCCTATCACTGAGGTCCAGACATGCTGGCACTCACGTTTCACCTCGTCGCAGTGCTTTTGAAAAGGCTCCCGGTTTCTCTGTGACTGTCGTCAGCCCCTGATGACTGTAAACACACCTGTTGACAAAAAAGGCGTGTTCGAGGGTCAAAGTTGACGAGGCTCTCTGAGACGTCCCCTCCCTCAGAGGTTACTGAGCCACATTTGGAGAGCGAGAGCGAGAGCGAGCGTTTTCACTGACTGATGAAACACAGATGGTGTCTCCATGGAGTGCATGCTTGTTTCTGGGTGTGCACTCGAAAGCGCGCGCATGTTTGCATATAAAAACCTTCTGCGCAGTGCCTTTTTTTTTTTTTGGTCATTTAAGGCCATGAGCTGAGAAACAACAGGCTGTCTGAATAACTAATGCAGGATTATGTTGGACTCTTCCCTGCAGTGGATTTCATTTCACCTGTTTGCTGCCTTCAGGGAACTTGCTCGTCTGGACTTTTGTCAACTTTTTTTTTAATTTTGTGACCTTCCCTGCCCATCTGCTGTGATGGCTGAATGGAGTTGGGTGGCCTACACAGCCCTGGAAACACTTATCGCTGTGGCGTGTTGTCTTGGGAACGTGCTGGTGGTCTGCGCCGTGTGCGTCGGCATCCGGGACTCTCTCCGGGAGCCCACTTTCTGCTTCCTGGTTTCCTTGGCGGTGGCCGACTTTCTGGTGGGTGTGGCCGCGGTGCCCCTCGCCGTGCTATTGGACGGCTGGGTGAGTCTGACCCCTGACCTCTGCCTGCTCCTCAGCTGCGTGGTCCTCGTGCTGACGCAGGCCTCTGTACTGTCACTGCTGGCTATCGCAGTGGACCGGTACCTGCGGTTGCACATACCGCTCAGGTGAGGACCGAACTCTGCGCCCGCATGTTGCTGCTGTTAATGCCGTGTGGCTAACATGAATTTTTAACCCTCATCTTCAGATACAAAGCTCTGGCTACACAGAGACGCACGTGCCTGGCCGTGTCTGTATGTTGGATCCTTTCCTGCCTCCTGGGCTTCACTCCTCTGTTCGGCTGGTACAACTACTCCTCCCCAGCCTCTTGTCCCTCCAACACATCCTCCACGGCCCTCATCTCGCCACCATGCACCTTCCTCTCGGTTATCTCCCTCCCCTTCATGGTGTACTTCAATTTCCTGGGGTGCGTGATGGCGCCCCTGCTGGTGATGACCCTCCTCTACATGAGGATCTTCTGGAGTTTGCAGGGACGCCTCAAGGACAGCAGCAGCCCCCAAGCCCAGGCCTCCCTGCTGAGGGAGAAGAGGCTGGCCTGCTCCCTGGCCCTGGTCCTCATTCTGTTTGCCGTCTGCTGGATTCCGTTGCACCTGATGAACTGTCTCCTGCTGTTTCAGGGTCCTCAGGCGGTCACAAAGGGAGCCATTTACACAGGCAGGTGGCAGCACGCGTTTTGTTTCCTTTCAGACCTGCCAACTGTTGTTGTATGCTCGTGATCTTAAGCAGACGCTTTCATTGATGTCCTTTCTGCATTCACTGCAGACGTCACTGACACTCACAACTTTTCCAGGTATTGTCCTCTCCCACGCCAACTCAGCAGTCAACCCTGTGGTGTACGCGTACCGCATCCCCAAGATCCAGCAGGCCTACGCTCAGATATGGAGGCGCTTCTTCATGAGGCTGCACGGGACCAAGCAAGTCCGCAGATCCATCACAGGGAGCGAAACCCTTTCACAGAGGTGTGTGAATCAGCAGAGCGGATCAAACTCCCACAAAGCACAAAGAGCCTCTTTTGAGTGTATTGTGTTTGATGGTGGAGTGTAAGTGAGTTTTGCTTTAATCATCATCTGACTGTGTTCAAAGTCTTCAGCACGTAGACAGAGAGGTGTTGTTATTCAGTTTACATGGACCCCAAACACATTGTTCCTTCAAGCTTTTGATGAGCTGAGAAGCTTTTCCTCACTTCCAGCAGCACGAGTCCATTGCTTTAGTTTGTTGTCTTGTTGTAATTCCTTCCGATTCAGGAAAAAGACCAGACTTTATTTCTCCGATGAGAACGCAGGATGATGTTGTGACTTCCTAACTGCGAGCAAACTTTATTACAGCAATCTCTCGTGCCTCCACTAGAGAGTGCCACAGGCTCACAAGCTCAACGCCGAACGTTCAGTCGGTCAGGATCGCAGTGTGATAAAAACAGCTCCCAGGTGCAACTCACTAACTTTTCCACAACTGATTTAATCCAAGTGTGACTTTATTGGGAAGGACATACTGTAATAGAATGTATTTTACGCCTGCGGTCGGTGGAACAACGGGAGCACATATGTTCTTGCTTCTTTATGTCTGCAAAATAAAAGCGATACTTGAGCCACGGGTGTCTTGAGTACTGTCGAGTGTCCAGTGAGCTCCACAGGGAAGGCAATAGACTGTATAGTTATCACCTGAGCAGGGTGCAATCCCACCCACCAAACTATACAACCTACTACCTCACCCTGTCAGAGCCCCGAGTCGAAGCGTTGGTTAGGGAACACTGTGTCTAGTTTGTCACATATTAACAAAAGGCATACATCACAATGTATTATATAAAAGTGCTGCAAGTGTATTTTTCGATTAGACAGCAAGATTGTCCATCTGGGGATGACAGATGACAGTCGGCGAGCGGCTGACTCAGCTGTCTCCTTGGGAAAGACAGTAGATTGTATAGTTATCTCAAAAAGAGGTTACACAACCCCACAACTATTCAATCTACTACCTCAGCCCCAAGGGCAGCATCCACGTTGCTTTCAGGCATCAAAATTCCACAAAGGTCACTTTCCTGCAATGATACAGAGAAGAGACAGAGGTTATCTTAATGGACTGCTAAAATACCTGCAGGGGAAACACTCGTGTAAGACTGCCAGACTCCACGACTTCACCTTCACACTATCCCCGAGTAAAGTTTTCTCTTTTATCTCGGCGTTTGAATCTTTGTCTTTCTTTTAACTGGTTCTGTAAAGATTTAAACTCACAACTTGTAGCCGAGACCGTCGGTGGCTCATCACGAGTCTCCGGCTGCCAAGATTTGAGGAGGCATTTATCACTTCTTCACAGGACACCGAGAGGTTTTTTGTTACGACCTCACGATCAACACGGCTTTTTTTTTTCGGAACAGAGCTGAACATCTCAAAGAAAGGCGCTCGTTTACAATGAAGCAAAAAGTAGATCGTTTGTAACCGGACGCTGGAAAGTGGGAGTACTAATGTGTGAAAGGCCAACAGACAACTCACTGGCTTCCTGAGACTCTGGCATGTGATCGACAGAGAGGAAAAAAAAAAAAAAAAAAGCGGAGCTGCTCCTCTCTGTGCCAGGAATCCTTTTCCGTTTTTGCCAAAAACTGAGCTCATTCCAGTGGGCTATCCCTGTGTAGGCTGGCTGCTGCTTCTCAGACGCTGGTACACACACAGATGCCTGCAAATATGGCTTCCACCAGCTGCCGCTGATTGAATACAAAGCTGGGATTCTGCCCCCCAAAAAACACAACAAGGAAGCTCAAAATGGCGTCCTGCGCATCGGCCATTTTAGGGCTGCTTTAAAACATTATAAGGTCTACCTATCGGTTTTTTTGGTTTCTTTATGAGGCCGCTGTCTCGCGATGAAGAGGGAGCAGCTGTTTTATCGGGAGCGATGGAGAATCGATGGAGTGCCGAGCACTGAGACGAAGCCAACAAACCCAGACGCGACACGTTCTGTCAAGGGGGCTGAGTAAGTGGGAAACTTCACCTATCAGACGTGCGGATCGTTGAAAGGAAAAAATAAGTACCTCAGACTTCCTGTTCTTCTCTTTTTCTTAGTAAGCTTACTCACTGAACAAGCAAACAACCTTATGCCTATCACCTCTTCAACTTCTATACGCTCCACTCTGTGGGTAATTGCGTATCCCCCAGCTACGAATTCCTAAACGTTTTCATAAACATGTGATAAAGGTTGGGGGCAGGCCACCGTGTTGACACAGCAGCAGCGAAAGGGTTAATAAGTGCCAGACTAAATGCCAGACCTGGGCCTCAGTTAGGCAGAAGAAGGGGTTAGAAAGTACACCACTCGCATAAATTAGCATACTGCCACAACCCCTGAGACTCAGTCCAGACCAGGCCATAGTTAGCATGCAATAGACCCCGTTAGTCTGATTACAGAAGACTAGACAGACAGAGAGGGGGGCTGGAGGTGGGGGGTGGGGGGGTGTTGGCATAATGCCCAAGTCTGCCACCAGGCCAGTGACAGATCTATGAGCTGTGTTTGTTCGCCAAGAAACGTCCTCTGACCGGCGCTGAGCAGGGGAGGACGGGGCGAGCAGTGATATGACACAGTGAGCTCAGGGAAATGGGTCAAATTAATGAAGATTTACCATCTGAGCGGGAAGGAGGGGGGAAAAAAAAGAGAGAGAAAGATTTGAACATTAAATGCTCGTCGGGAATTCTGTGCTTCTGGGTTAATTGCGAAAAACTGCCGCCGCATTCTCCCCACTGTTTTGGAAACAGCGAGGCCAAACCCGGTCAGTCAGTCATGTGAGCTCCACCGGGCGCCGTCGTCGGTGACTGTGGGCATTTTCTGTGGCAACGTCAAAGGGGAGGGGGGGGGCACGCAGCCAGGTCGGGGAGAATCATTTTGTCCGTCAACAGCTCCAAAATAAACGCGACTGGAGCCCGTTGGGGGGCCTGCCGAGAGGTTCTTGAAGAGCAGACGAGAAGAAGGAAGAAATCTGGCCGGTCCAATTAATCTCGTCTGCCACTCACGCGCTCCGTGACCTGGCCACAGCAGAATTATGGCTAAACGTTCGTAAATGCACATTAGCAGTTTTTTTTCTGTGGGAGCCAAGAAACGCAGACCTTGTCTCCCCTCGCCCTCTGATAACACCACCCCGCTGTGACCGACTCGGATATGTTTTTCTGGAGGCAATTTCCTGCTTTCGCGGAGTCATCTCTCTTCGTGTGACAGCAACACATGTTCCTGTGGAATTTCCAAAACCCAACTTGGGTTGCATCATGTTATTATTTTGGCCGTGTCAGAATGTTTTTGGCCCTGGCTCTGTGGCCCGAGGATGGCAGTGTGTCAGACGGACCCTGTGATCGTTCAATGCGTTTGTAAAATCACAACAGTGAAACAGGAAGACATTAAAAAAAGAAAAAATTACTAATGTAAATTTCATCTTAAGCCTGTTTCTTTCGCAGAATTTCTCTTCTGAACTGTTTTTTCTGGTGCAAAATGGTGCAAAAAATAAAAACAACTACAACCCTTAAAAAATGCTAAAATCACGTATGTTTGTGCTATTGGACAGGTTTCACAGCGTTGGTCTAAATGATCAAGGGTCACAACTCTCTCGACAAATCAAAACATGCAATAATGGACACAAAAGAAACAACAACAGGCCTGAGCATCCTCTCCTCCGCCGTGAAAGCAACGTAAGATTTGGTGGGATTTGTCCCTCACACAACTCAAACAGCCTAAACGCACAAATTAATTAGCAAATCCCAAAACACACACGTTGCACTCAGTTGCCAGCAAAACTCCTGAAAATTGGAGCGGATTATTGCAGGAAGCTGAGGCAGGGAAATACCTATTGGATTGCCTGGTCCCCTGGTCCACGAGACTGGATGAATGCTTGGCACAGATGCAGCGGTGGGGGCACCAGACGATTGGTACAGGTTCTTGTGTGTTTCTCTCTCTCTCTCTCTCTCTCTCTGTCTCTCCTTCTCTCTCTCTCTCTCTCGCTCTCTCTCTTGCTCTCTCTCTCTCTCTGAGCTTTGTGCCAAGAATGGGCAGTGTCTGTGTGCCAGGCAGAATTTCAATAAGGGAGTAAAGACATGGTGCTGGTGGGCAACGAGGAGGAGGAGGTGGAAGAGGAGGAGGAGGAGGAGGAGGCTGAAGCAGTGAGGGAGCTGGATATGGCAGAGGAAGTATGCCACACAATAGACGGCGCGAAGGAGAAATCCCACCGTTGAAAAGATGCAAACGGATGTCTTGTCTTTCTCACGTCCACTTTTGTGATCCTCCGTGAAGCGACTTCATCGCACCGCCTTTCTTTTTTTTTAATCTTCCCACTCCCTCAGGAATTCCCGATTCCTACATTAAGGGAAGGACGAGAGCACATAGTGTCCTCCATCCCACTTGGCATGGTGCCTGTCTGATGTTGTGTGTATCCTCATTAAACAGGCACAAACACACAGGGCTCACATGTATGCAGGTATACAGAGACACGCCGTGGTGTGCATGCAGCTACACAAAGGTAGAAAAAAAACAAAACAGCACTGCACAATTGCTTGACCTTTGCGCATTATACAAATGAAGTCTATCTGATCCGGATTCTCTCAATGTGGAATAAATAAAAACCAATTCCAGCCCCTTGCAATCAACTTCTCTGGCCTGTGAGATAGAGAGCTGTGCACACAAATGCTGGACCGACAAGCAAACGAGCCAGGCAAACATGTCAGGGAGTGTGTTTGATGAAAAGATATATGAGCCATGTAAGGGAGCCATTGTGTGTGACGATATCCAACAATAACTTCAACTACACACACACACACAAACACACAAACACACACATGAATTAAGCTATGATGGACCAGTGTTCAGAAAAATAGTCAGTAAAGACACATCTGTAAATCTGTCATTTGTGTTTCGAATGTTTTTGGTCTTAGAATTTGTAAAAAGAAAAAAAATCGGCTTCAACAACGTACAAAAGAGGAAAACATCCCAGTGTACATTTAGTCCACACATAAGGTCATTTTGCTTTCTAAAGCCTGAATGAACAAACTGATCGAGCAGTGAAGGTTTTCTTCCCCCTGTGAATTTACTCTTTCTGTCCCCTCGTCTCTTTACCGCTTTTCTATGCTTTTGCTAATGTGCTAATGAGATGTGTGGTTACCATGGTTTCAAATGTTTCTGATAGCTCACAATCCTGGCCTGACATGTCACTACACGCCCACATGTTATAGCATTTAGCAGTAGCACAGCGAGCTGTCCATGCACACGCTGTCACGTTGCGCATATAGACATAAACAGATCAGAAGATATCCCCTTTTATTATCTGTGTGTATGTGTGTGTGCGTGTGCCTGTTTTGTCTGTATGTATACACAGAGTATGTGTGCAACAGTGCAAAGTGGCGTATCTCGGCACTGAACAGCTGCAGCTTCCTGCACGAGAAGAGAAACTTCCTGTTGCCTCGCTGCAAACCGCAGCCGGTCAGCCAAGATATCAACCAATCATCTATGCTGAGGCTGAATGCAGGAAGTTAGCCTGACTGCCTCTAGGAGAGAAAATACTCAGAAACATTACGAGGCAACACGATAAGTTCATCTGAGGATAAGCGAGGGGCGGGGAAAGAGCTCTCCCACTCCTACCTCTCTTTCTGTCTCTGTAACTCTTGTTCTCTCTGTTTGTCTCTGGCTGCCTTTTTTTTCTTGAGCATTTTTCCCTCTTTACAGTCACATGTCAATTTACAACAAAGAGATGTTCTTTCTGACAGTCGGTCACACTATTTCCTGAATTCGTTAGCTATTTCATGCAGAGGCTGACGAGAGTAAAATCACAAAGGCTAATGCAGAGGAGTTACGAGCAAGCAGACACACAAATTGTGAGGGGTTTGCCGAAAGGGTCTGTTCACCGTTTACACGTGGCACAAAGGCGCCATCTTAATACAAACCCCTATTTAGACCTTGATACAGAGCAAGTAAAAAAGCTTGAGGTTAATGTGATCATTTACACACAAAACATTGATATTTTACTCTCCTACTTCTCCTGAAAAAGAGACCTTTTCTGCCATCTACTAGTTAACAAGCATATTCGGTGTTGTCTAATTTCGAGTGATTCAAGACTCGCCTCGTCGTCGCAATGCGACGGAATTCTGATCTCTTACAGTTCGCCTTAAGAAAAAATACTGTTGGAAATTATCCGAACGTGTCTTTCTTGGACTTGCACTGTTAGCAGCGCCCTTTTTTTCCTTCTACTTCAGGACGTCACACGAATCACTCGTTTCACCCCCAAAATGAATAAAATAAATCACAACCACTAATGGACACCGACGCAGCATTTTCGTACGAGCCCGCCTTTTATCTTTCCTGCCCCGTCTGATTGTTCAGCCTGACTCGGTCTCAGTTGTGTCGTACGTACAGTAGCTACTGAAGCGCTGGTTCGACACATACACAACACTGCCACACCTCTAGACTGCTGCAAGATTGAAAAAAAACAAACGAAGACACGTTTGTACAAACGCGCGTTCCTGACAAACATCAGCCACATATCTGAGTGTTTACGGTGGCAGATAGTGCAACACTGTGTGAAGGGGAAGGGAGGCGAAGATCAGCAATGTCCTCTGATTACCTATCCTGGCAGCTCCGGCTAGTATGGCACCTGACAGGCAGCTCACCTGTCCTGCGGGTGCAGCTCGTCATCACTGGCCGGCAGCTAAAACTGACCTGAGCACAACAACAACCTCTCTGGCTCGGCTGACTTGTTGAGGTCAAACAGTAAAGGCGGCCTGTCCTTCGTCTTGCCAGTCTCCACAGAGACACCTGTTCGGTACAGAACGCCACAGAAAGACTGTTTACCCCCCTGTCAGCGCCCGCTGTCCTGGAGCGGCGAGGGGAGGGGGGGGGGGCAGGAGGACAACGAGAGACAGACAGAGACAAAGAAAGCTGGGGAAAGAAGATGGTCAGCAGGGAGTCAGAGAGTCCCCCCCCCCGAGCTCCAGAAAAGTTTCTCCTGCTGTCCATCGAGCCAAAATGGCGCCGAGCAGAGTGCGGCGTGGCAACCGACGACAACAAGCACGTTTACAGGAGGAAGACCATGATGAAGGACAGAGAAGAGGGCGAGAGGAACCAGAGGAGACAGATTATAGGGCAGTAAAAAAGATTCGGAGAGGTGTCGCAGGATAAAAAAAGAAAAATACCTGGAGCCTGTCTGTGAGCGGCGGGCTGGGCCGGAGGACCGAAGGAGAAGAGGGCCGTGATGGCGGGAAGAAGGGAAAAGAGAAGAGTGGAGCACACCCTCTGAGAGCTACACCCCCTTCCCACAATCCCCTCCTACTGGCGTGAGTGCGTCTGTCCGCACTCAGGGTGACAGAGGGACGTCTGCTCCCACTGAGCCCTGTAACACACACACAAAACACACACACACACACACGCGCACACACACCAACCACAGTATCAAGACAGCGCTCAACAAAAAGAGATAAGCTCCAATACAGACCGGCGATAGACTCACGTTACTCGCTGTTGCGTATGAGCGAAATAGAGTGAAACAATCGGACACAGAGATACGGGACAGTTCCAAACACAAACATACACATAATCAATTTGCCAGCCTTTGGATCGCCCTCTGCTCTGCCCTGAGCTGTGTTTGCCTCGGTCTGCCTGCCCACTTTGGCACTGCTGCCAAGAGGGAAGGAGAGAAAAAGGAGGGAGGAGGGGGGGGGGGGGTTGTAGAGACAGAAAGAGGAAGGGAGGGACATGCTGTAGCGAGAGGAGGAACAGAAAGAGGAGTCAGAGTAAAAGAGTTAAGAAAGAGTGTGCCACCGAGAGGCGAGAAAGCTAAAAAAAAGAGAGAGAGAGAAAGAGAACCAGCGTAAACTGTCGTCCGCAGACGTGGTGACACAAAACAGTGGGACAGCGGCTCGGAGCGCAGCGGAACATTTGCATGTTGATGATCGAACACACGAGAGCACACCTCTCGCCACCTCGTACCATCCTGTAGCAACAAACAGACGGCGAGAGAGAGAGAGAAAGAGAGAGAAAGAGAGAGAGAGAGAGAGCGACGAGTAGATCCAGACACTTCTGCCGTATTGTTCCATCCCGCCATATTTTTACCAGAACGCAGCTCCAAAAAAAAAAAAAAGCCCCACAAACTGGATTGAGACTCAAACTCTAATCTGGTGGACCTTTGTTAAGTTCTCTCGCCACAGCGAGGAGTCCCGCAGACTCACTGTCTTCTCTGACATCTCTGTTCTGCCCGCTTTTTCTCAGCGTCTCCCTCCATCCTCCCCTCAATTCGTCCTCTCCCTCCACCGGGGATAATATCAGCCCTCCTGAAAGGGAGGGGTTTGAGGGAGTTCAGCTAAATGAATCAATGAGCAAGAAGGGTGGATATTTCAGAGAATGTCACTTTTTTTTTTCTCCCTTTTTTTTTTGCCTTTGGCAGCTTTCCCAGGTCTCCCTTTGCTTTCTCACACCAGCATGAGAGTTGAACACCAATGAGGATCTTGAATCAGCGAGCTGTCGCCTCTAGATGACCTCAATCATTAGGAGAGAAAACATAAATCCATCTGTTCATAAATGGCCGACCTCCTCTATCGCCTGCACGCAGGCCAATCACCGGCAATTGAGCGGGTATCCCAAGCTGAGCCAGCCAATCAGAGCTTGCTGAGGAGCTGATGTCATTTTTGAAAATGCTGGGTGTAGTTTTTGAAAAAAAGAAAAGAAAAAAAAAGAAAAAAAAAGAGCCACACATACTTCGATACTTATAAATGGTAAATAGTTGCTTTTTCTTTCGTGAAAAATAAAAACACATCACCAAACTGCAGAGCAAATGCAAGGCTTGTTTTGTACTTGTCAGCTGAAACAGTTAATTCCACTCCGCAGCTGCCGTGATAATAGTTACAAAGTCCTCGAACTGACCGAACAGACACCAACGCACACATTTTTGGAGGGCTCTCCCACTCCTCAAACACTTACCACCGAGACAAAACAGACCACAATAGTCCAACTTCTTTGCTTAGACTCCGCAAGTCTTTTCTCGCAGATAGGACAATGGACACGCACACACACATTCATACTGTATACGCACGTACACACAGACACGCACGCAAACACACATGTGGTGCGAACAATCCGGTTCTTCCATGGAGGCTCAGATTCAGCCAGCAGGTTGGACAGCCCCTCAACACGACGTCACGTCTCCTTTGTTGTTTATGAATTTATTTCTCTCCTCAGCTGAACTCTCTGAACCCAAAGTCCACCCGCCCTCCTCCCCCTCCTCCTCCTCCTCCTCCTGCTCCCTCCTCCTCCTCCTCCATCTACTCCCCTCCCATCCTGTCCTCGAGCCCTACATTTACCCCCTGCCAACGTAGGCGGGCAAATACAGTATGGCTTTAACAAGGGCTAAGAAAAGAAAAGAAAGAGAGACAGACAGACCGAGAGGAGAGACAGGGAGAGAAAAGAGCTCAGATGTCTCTCTCACTTTTTCTTTTCTTCCTTTTCTTCTTCGATCGCTCCCTGTGTCTCTTCCTGCTTGGCTTGTAAAAGTTTCAGCTGCATGGCGGGCCGGCCTCTTTTGGCAGCTCTCCAACTCTCCTGTCCCCTTGCAAGAGAGAGAAGGAAGGGAGGACAAATATAGTCACGGCTAGACTGTACTGTACAGTTGTACAAGCAGATGTACTCTGAATGCACAGCCACCATTTTCATTTCAAATGATTGCACACAGGAAGGGAGTAGTTTGAGTCCTTTCTCAGGCATACATTACCACTTTTCAGAGCTGCATGCAGTGCATAATGTGGAAAATGCTAATTATTGCATGTAGAGGGGTTTCAAAAGCCGGCCGTCCTGATGTTCGTCTGCCTTTAACTGGCTGTGAAAGCTGAATCTGATAACTGCATGTTTAGGTGCTCACACCCAGTTCATGCAGGGACACAGTGTGTTTGTTTGTCCCAGTATCTGGAACACAGGCGGCTCACTAGTCCTGTGTGCAGTCACATTTTAGACCGGTGCACAAACCCTTTACAGCTAAAGAACTTTTGCATGGATTTACACACGTACACACACACACACACACACACACACACACACACACACACACACAAAAACACCTTGTGACAATGACACTGTTGGACGAATTTCATTAATTTGACACAGATCAATTTGACACAGCATCTTTGTTGGTCATAAAACAAAAGTAAATATATATAAACGAACAAAAAATAAGAACAGTCAATTGAGTTGATGTTACCATTCGTAACACAAAATAGCAGATTTGAAAATGTTTTAAGAACGTCAAGAACAGATCTCATTTGAAAAAGCAATTATTCAATAGTGAAACAATTTAAACAATATCAACTGCAGCCATCACATGAACAACACTTAAATAAAAACCATGATTTACATTTTTGTCATCACATATTTTGCTTGTTTTTCATAAATTAATACTGTACCTTTATCTTGAACGGAGAAAAAAAACTCAAGATGAGAATCAAAGGTTGTGAAACTAAAAAGTTCACTGTGCATACACACCTGACTGAGGGGTCTTTGTGGGTGCTGTGCAGGTTAAAAGAGATGCTACCTCTGTGCACTCTTGCATGCGGAAACATCTAACTTTGCTGCATATTTGTGCAGTGTGCGTAAGCGCCACTCGAATCGTCCATACCAAGTCATGAGTACAAGTTTGCACACGAGCTGTTCAACAGGTGGTTTGATGCTGGTTCAGCTCTGCCTTTAATGGCTTGTGGGCAGAAAGCAGCTAGCAGGCTTGGAGTGCACAGAACAAAGTGTACCTGTGGGGTGGGTGAAGTCAAAGCATTTAAAAGATTAAAGATAATAAACGTAAAGACTTCGAGCATAAAGTTTTGCAAAGTTGTAAAAAACATTTATAGCCTTTGAAGAAAGAAGCTAGACGGCATTGGGAGGCGACATTACCATGATCCTGAAAGGATGAAGGGCTCCATCTTCTGGTGCAATGTGTGTAAATACAGGAAGAACTGACGTTACAGTCTGTACAGTTTATTTCATGAAGCCAAATCTCCACAATTACGAATTTGTTTTTTTCAGTCTTGTTGTAAATTATCTTTCTTTTTTAAATCATAGACCATTGAGGATAAACTGATTAACTGTAGCAATGTTTGTTTTTCAATCATTTAAAATATCTCTTTTTCCATTAAATACAAGTTGCATAATTGCTGAATATAAAAATCAAAACACAGTATTTTACAACTACATACATATATAAATGGTCAACTTCAATTCTATTTAATTCAATCTATAAAATATATCTCTATAATGAGAAAATCTTGTTTGAAAAACGTGTTCTGTGGCAATGGAATGGTTGTGTTTCTGTGTTATACTGCCCTCAAGTGGGCAAATGAAACGACAACATCGGAGTCAATGGTCGATTTGAGCATGTTTCTTCTGTTTGATAATCACCTCATTTAAACGGGCTATAGTAAGAGACCAGTTTATATTACCAAAACACCTCCACACCGGAAGTTGGTTCAGTTATCTTAAGGCGGAATTGTGGCTGGGAGAGAGGGTCCACCTCTGAGACCCCTGAGGACACCTACGGGACATTCCGATTTGATGTCCAGTTCACTGAAGAGAGGGAGAGAGACAGAGACAGAGACAGGGAGAGAGACAGAGAGAGAAAGACAGAGAGAGATAGAGAGACAGACAGAGAGAGAGAGAGAGAGAGAGAGAGAGAGAGAGAGAGAGAGAGAGAGAGAGAGAGAGAGAGAGA
>JAUESF010000050.1:14876667-14888377 GCA_032274765.1 Malacoctenus tetranemus
ACACACACACACACACACACACACACACACACACACACACACACACACACACACACACACACACACACACACTTCTGACGGCAGTAAGTAAACAAACCTAATGGGGGACCTGGGACGGGGTCTAAACAGAGGGAGGACTGAGAAAGTGTTTGCTGGTGCAGCAGGAGAGCTGTTGGCTGGTATTCCTCCCTATAGCTCACCATGCTCTGCTAACCCGCAGTGGATATACAGTACAGTCCTCCTCCTGCCTGCATCGTTATTGGCGAGCGGGGCAACTTTATAGGCCACAAGGGCACCGTGAGGTGACTGCATTGGTGGGAAATGCTAACTTGAGCTGTAAAAATGGACACAATTTCTAAAGGTTACTAAACATTAGCGGTGACTATGAGCAGCTCTCTGTGGAGCAAAAAAACAGAGATGTAAAGTCTGCTGTTTACCGTTTCTTGAAGAAATGTATTAGCAGTAAAAAAAAATGCTGTTAATCCACGTATTACTAATATTATCATTAGTCATTTAACGGTCGTCACATAGAAACCTGTTTTGTAAGCTTGAGGTGTGTATGGCTTTTGTGTTAAATAGCTAAAAAAAAGAGTGTTTGTTCATAACATGATCAGAACGAGTAATTTCTAGGGCCAAATCAGTGTTTCTTCTTTCCAAATGGGACTGCTGCAGCGAAGGGATTCTGCATCAGGACAGCTTTTGAGCATAAAGTGCGAAGTGATGTAAGAGGTTGGGGAAAAAAAGGGTTAAGGAGCCTTGCAGAGTAACATGGTTCTTCAGGGTCTGGAGATGGAGCTGAAGGGTCACAGCAAGGCCAAGCACACAGATTACCATGCAGCCCTGTTTTGAAGCCGTGGAAGTCTGTAGCAAACACAGCTATTTTTCCACATGGCTGCTCAGCCTGTCAGGGAGGCTGGAAAGGGCTTCCTCTGCTTTCCTCTCCTTCGCAAATAGCCAGCTTGAAGACACCCAGCCATCCCGGCCGGAGTGAAGGCGCGCTGTTCGCTCAACCACAGGCTCGCAAAGTCAGATGCGGGGGGCCTCGGAGGGTCTGCGTCACAGGGGAATTGTTTAATTTCACGCTTTTTTCACAGGCTGGAGGTCAGCACAAAGGGAGAGTGCATAACAACCAGAGCTGGGGATTACACGGTAGCTCTTGATATGAAACTATCACACTATGTATATGGGTGTTCTAATAAAAAGGGGGTACACATCATAATACAAGAATAATATTTAAATGGCACCAAACTAACACTGGCTTGATCCTCCTCGCTCCGTCGTGCTGAGGAGAGGCTATTCTCGCCGGTGAAACAACAGCATCAGGTCGTTCAGGAGGAAAATCCACTTGGATTTCTTTCTAAATCCTCCAGCGTTTCTCATCCTTCTTTCTGGGTGAACAGTTCACCTCTTTGCACTGCAGAACCCCGACACAGCGTCTGATTTGCTAAATTGTTACAGATAAGCACGAAAATGCAAATGGGAAATTCATTCATTTGTCTTCAACAGCACTTTTTCCATCCAACTGTCAACAACTCACAGAAAGGTGCTGTCCATTTGCAAACCAAAGGTCTTCTTGGTGCAAAATGTGAGCGTTTACCCTGACAAGTGATCTGCCAAGTTGGTGTTTAAACAAACAAAGACCGAATATGTTTTGAATAAAAACCACAGCGAGCATACCAAAGCAGCTGTGGGTGTTGGAAGGTTTGATGTAATTTGCAGATGTAATTAGTCCTCTTTTAAACAGGCACAGAGTCACATTAGTCGTCGGGATGAAGGGGAAAACTCAGAGACGTCATGCAGGTGAAGGGAGAACATGCAAACTGCATAGCTGGGAGTGAACCCAGATCTGTTTGACTTTATCACTTCACCACTGTGCCTGGCTAAATGTTAACTGAAGGAGTTCAGATGTTCAAAGACGACTTTAGAGTCGCCCTGAAAGCCAGTTTGGAAACAACCTTTGCTATTTTATTTTGTGCAATAATTGATGGTTTCGCTCTCTCTGTCAGCTCATTTCTTCAGTTGTTTATTTGACTGCTAATATCTCCATGTTTTCCCTTCATTCCCGCAGCAGCACTCGCTTGTGAACCTTTGGACTGCCATTTCTGAGGTCCCCTCCTCTCTCCCTAATGCTCCTATAACCCTACATAACCCTGCAGCTTGACAGAGGGAGAGCAGGAAATCCTCCCTGTGCTTACCCTGAGCCCACAGACTCTCACCGGCCCCTGAACCGACTCAGACAGAGGTCTTTATTACAGAGGAAGAGTGGGCTCAGACAAGGAGGGGAATGATTGAAGAGGCAACGATGCCACTTCTCCGGCCACAGCTAATTATACACCTCTTGGGATGCACAGGCTAAAACCTTGGAGCAGTCTTTGACTGTCTCTCCGTTTCAGTTGACATAACAGGAAAACGTCATTTGTCCTTTATAGTCTGAACATGAAAGAATAAAAGCCTTAGTGAGCATCGGTCTGCTAAACTATAACTTGTGAAAACAAAACCCAAAAAGCAGAACCAAGGTGGTTAAAATCTAACAAATCACGTCCTCGTTCCTTAAATCGGAGGCAGTCTGGAGTTGCAGTGGTTCACTTCTCACAGTTGATTGGCTGCACCAAGGCCTGGGGAGAGTGACACTAGTTTGCTCTTGATTTAACACCGGGAACCATCTGGGGACCTCCCGAGACGAGAGCAAAAGAGCACCAGCATGTTATACGATACTAAAACGTAATTAATTTTCATGCATTCACTTCGCAGTTACAGTTACACCTGAAAAATCCTCCCAGCACTTTTCACTGCATGTAAAAAAAAGGAGAGAAGGAGCTCTGTGGACAGGACCAGTGATGCTCCAGCTTTATAAAGACTTGACTGACACCCAGCGTGTCTGGAAAGGCTTCTATAAACTGACCCCAAATGCACCAACAGTGATTTATTTCACTGCAAGCCAAAAATGTCAAGTGGTGGTTGGCAGGTTCACCTCAAGGGGATCATGAATGTCTGTACAAAGTTTTACAGCGATCCCATCGACTTTAGTAGTCGTCGGGATGCTTCAGTCGGAACCACAGAGATGTGTGAACAGACAACAACATAAAAAGTAGGGGCGTAAACAGCAAAATGCTCCAGTATGCTTCAGTTACATGCTGTTGCTAAACAGGAAAGAAGTAATGTTTAATTCTCCAACATCTCCTGATAGTTTAGAGTTCATTTGTGGTTTGAAATGTCTGACAAGAAGAGATGTCGACAGATATTCACCAAAGACTGGAATAGAGCATCACATGTTGACATTGGTCAGATTTCAGCAGTCCATAAACCGAAGCATATTCAGTTTATTTAAAGTTAAACTTGTAAAGCCAGAACTTTTTCACATTAATGACACAGAAATTTAAGATTTTCTCTCATCATTTTAAACAGCAATCTAAAGGTTTCCTTTACTGTTTGTTTAGTTACTTAACACATAAATATATTGGCATTCATCCTTTTCTGATGCCAATCACTGAATTTCCCTTGATCGCGCTTCACATATAAATTAACTACAAGAGCAGCTGCCTGCTCAGCAGTTGAGGAAGGTGCCTCCCTCGACTGATGACACGACTTGACCCAGCGTCACCTGACGGGACCCCGTCCGACTCAACCAGACCCACCCACAGATGGTGGACGGATTGCACCGATCTCTCAGGCCGACACCACTCACTGTCATGTGCTACATACAACAGGTGTTTCGGCGGTGGGGGGGGGGGGGGGGCGGGGGGGGCTTCAGTTTTCATCGGTGTTGATGGTGTGTGCTCGGTACAAAATGCCGACAGTGATGCAAAACAGCAAAATGTCAAGATCAGATAAGAATTGTAGCCTGTTGAGCAACAATTGAAAAAGTCCATAGTACAATACTTGCTAATGTAACTAAGATACCCACTGCATAGACTGTTTATTCAATCAGACAATGAAAAATCTAATCCTGACAACTGTATTTTAGTTTTTTTGTCATAAGGTGTCGCATCACTTCTCCTGAGAAATCCCAACAGTTTCTCCTGTGATTGAGAAAGAACCTGCATGAAATGAGAAGTGAGTGAGCTCATCTAATCACTCCTGGCATAATTTTTTTTTTTTTTTTTTTTTACCACCTTTCTTATGCTTCAGCTGGATTCCTCAGCACGGCTGTGATCAGCAGAGAGATAAATGGTAATCTCAGCAGGCATTCCTACACATGAATAAGCACGTGAACCGGTACACACGCGCAGTCTCATGCATACACATACACACACAAACAAAATCTCAGTTTGATGATAATCCCAAATGCATATGAAAGGGCACGCGAGCAGTAGTATGGAAAATAGGTGAGGAGGGGGTGGGGGGGTTGGGGGGCAGGAGGCGTGTTGAAAAAGAGAGAAAAGTAGGGGTAGTGATGGAGTGAGAGAGGGAGGAAGGAGCCAGGCTTTATTTAATCTCAGCAGAAGTGTCGATAGAGCAGAAAGTTCAGCAAGCTGGATCGGTGGTTAAGCCTCGAGTTTTCCTTCAACTGTTCAGCTCCTCTGGCAGTACAGTGTGCGCGCGCGCGTGTGTGTGTGTGTGTGTTTGTGTGTGTGTGTGCGTGTGTTTGGGAGGCTGTGTTGAAGACATTAAACATAGTGCAAAGAAGCAAGAACAGGGTGCTGCTGGAAGAAATGTATTTAATCAAGTCAGAACAAAGGAGTTGTGTAATTTTCTCCTGAGGGCAGAGAGAACAATGCCTCTCTCTGAGAGCAAACAGCCAAGTTTCTCCAAAGTACCAGTGCAGCTCTGCCTCATTGCATAATTGAGACGTTCTCACAATCACTTGACAGTATTTTTCTGTTTCCTTTTTTTTGTTTTGTCTCGGTGTTTATTCACAACCATTTTAGAAATGATCAAATAATAAGCTGATGAACATCAGTTACAAAATGATTGAAGTCAGTGGATATTCCAGTGACAAAATTACACTGAATCCTGCAGTATCCTCAATTTAACGTGTGACGTCCATCGAAAGGCACTGTTGTAAATGTAAATAAAGATATGCTTAATTTATATCGCCCTTTACAAAGCACCGTAGGTGAACCCCTCCCATTGGGTTGAGTGAGACCGGCCACATCTGGAAGCCCCCTGTAAACATTACAAGTTTATTTTCCAAATTTAGAGCATGTTATTATTCTGCGGGGAGGCAAAAGTCAGAGGTTCATCCTGACACATCTGACAACTTTGAGACTTTCTGTTTACGCATGCCAGCCAGTGTTTCTCACAGGAGTGCAGGCTGACCTTTTCTAAACTCCTTTACAGATTATATCTCCTCACAGCAGCGACGGTTGGTGAGGGGCACACATGCCTGTGTGAAGGTGTGTGCGCGCTTGCGCTGAGGTGTACGTGCATAAATCTAAATTTCACACCGAATGAGAGGCAGAAGTAAACGCACACCAAGAAGTTAAAGAAACAGGCTGCCTCCTTTCACTGTCTGTGCTGTGCTCGTGCTCTCTGTTGATGTCGAAATGAGCCTGAATTATTACCATCTCAGACTCACTTTCGACGCTGATTCGCAAGTAGTTCATGAGTGTTAGGAGAGGAACTCTTAGATGAGATGTTTTTAGAAAACAAACATCAAGAAAAAATGTCACAGGACCCTGCAGGAACCTCTGTAACACCCATGCTGAAATTAGGAAAGAACAGACGAAGTTATTCAAATTTAGGCAGTGGAGGCAACATTTATTAACACTACAAAAAGTAAACAATACTAATGCATCTTTACAAGCACAGTGTTGAACTTCTACAAGTCAAATTTTGTACTTTTGCGTTAACTAAAAAGTTTTGCTGGGCCCTTTTTCCTTTACTGTGATGCTCCATATAGTAATAAAGAGTAAAGATGATGGATACTTGTAGCCCTGAGAGTACTTATCCTTTCTACTCTCTCTTTAAGCAACATTGTTATTCATCAGGACTCAGTGTCACCTCTGTCAGTGTATTTTCTCAGCAGCATAATATTTCCTTTGACTGTTCGACAGAAAGAAGGGAGGAAGAGGCAAAGAAAGATAAACAAAGAAAGCAGGAGAGAGACCAGGCCAGTGTGAGAGGCTTAGAGAAGTACTTTAGCCATGGGGGAGGCTGGATATTGACTCAACAAGCCTCCTCTATTCTTCACTGCACTGTCTCTGTCTTTGTCAACTCTTCCACCCTCTGCCTCTTCTCCCTCTCCCCCTCTCTCACACCTTCCCTGCTGCTACATATTTTAAAATCGCATCTCCTCCTGTCATTCATCCATCACCAAACCTCCCGTGGCTATCAACCTTCCACTGAGAGTACAAGGCCCATTTCTCACAGGCCTCCCTTATCAAAAACCTGGTCGGTACAGATGCACCCTGCGTCTATTTACAGGCTAAAAGCAGGGTGGGTGCAGGACTCTGAACTTTTATCTCTGCAAGGCTCCGACAGAAGCTACAGACACCCACAAGCAAACACAAAACACACACAAAAACCCGCACAGACTCGCTCGATTTCACACGCATCAACCGATGACCACACAAGCACACCAACATAAATATCAGCTCTTTCTATATATATATATACTTTATTTCACTCAAATTTACCAAAAGGCCTTGGCCTCACCTCTTGAAGAGTTTTCGGAGGCACTTTTACAATTTTTCTGCCTCTCCCTGCATTTTTTTCCTTTCACCTCTTGTCCTCCAAACATCAGAACAGCTTGTATTACATTGTTTAATGACTGTCCTTGTCACCGATTCCTGTTGGCGAAAGTCAAATCCTGCTGAATACCAAATACTAGATGTCCAATACTGGATGTTTGTCTCCTAATTAACAGATTCCTTAGAGTCCCACAGTGGTTTGTACGACTGATAGATTAATTGATCGATTAAAGGGCGGAAAAGGGAATGCAAAGGAATAGCTGCACTTCTTTCTGAATCTTACCAGCTTTGTAAATAAAACAGCCAAATAACGCAGCTCCTCACAGAGGGGCACACCTGGGTACAGCTGAGTCCACCCTGCAGCCATGCCCACCAAGTGCAGGGAGAGATGGGTTTAACATATGCAATAAGCTGCTTTCAGCCTCTCCTGGTGTATTATTGAGAGGTTTTTGCTGTCAGTAGTGCACAATTTTCAAATTTGGCAGACAAAAAAAAAGCGAGACTTGAAGAGTCAACAAAAAACAACAGTTTAACTTGCTTTTTTTTAATTGCCCACATTTTTCACATAGCTTTCCTCAGTACAAGTCGTATCTCCAGCTTATTTATATTTTCAACATTCATGGCGGGGGTTAACAAACGTGTAGCAGATGAAATATGGTGAGGCGGACGCAGGGTGCATTGGCAAAGAATGCTGAAAAAAACACCCTCAGTCTCACAGAACATAAGAACTACATATCCAGCAGGGGTAAAATTCAAGCTATATAATAATTAGACCTCATTAAAATGCACTGAGGTGCACTGGGACGGACCTGCACACTGGAGAATAAGAGTGGAGGTACTTCCTCAGAAGCGTTATGGCAGAGATTCAAGCACAACTGAGGCGAGCGCATAACACCTCAAGCTACATCGAGAAAATATACTGTACATTTGAAGCGTTTCACAGTTTCGCAGCTGCATTAAAGCTGGCAAATGCAAGGCACAGAACTGGGAATGAAAAGACAGATGCATCACACCGAGTCTGCTTGCAGGGCAATTCATAAAATTATGGTACCATCTTCTGAGGAAAGTGTTTGGAGGGGAATACCAAATGAATCTGGAATAACACTGCAATTGTTCTCAGAAGAGCAACTAGTGGGACTTGACCTCACATCAAATGCGTGCTCTGGTTTTAAAACAGCGAGTGGAAACACATAGGTACACAGATTACCATGCATATATTCAAGCTTTCCACAGCCAAAAAAACAAAGTCTTATTAAACAGATTTTAATTTTTCAAGTCAAAAGTGTCTTATCACATTTAAAACAAGACGTTAGCCTCCAATAAATAAGTTTTTTTCCTTCTTATTTCAAAGTCTATTTGTCTCATTTCAAGCATAAATCTTCACTTGTTTCCTTGGCGGATTTTTTTTTTTTTTGCTCGTTTCAAAGCCAAAAAAAATCTTGAACGTGCTGCTTTGTACTTGAAATAAGCAGAAAAATAAATCTGTCAATGAAACAATGAAATAAGATGCAGAGACCCTGAAATAAGCAGGAAAATGTTTTACTTTAAGTCGATTATGTCTCATCAAAACGGTGATAACATTGTTTTGACTTGTAATAAGTCAAATCTAATTGTGGAGATTGTTTAGTTGCAGTCAATGCATTGTATATGCAGGTGCTTACTCGAGATAATAAACATTATGAGACAGTATAGTGGGAAGAGAGGCAATTAGCCGGTGGTGAACAGGAGTAGACTGAAACAGAGGAAATAGAACGGTCTCAAACAAAATATGCATGTGTGTGTGAGTGTATCTGTGGGTGTCTGCACACTCCTCATCTGAGGACTTTTTTCCTCGTCTCGAACTCCATCCATCAGCGAGGACCCACACTGTAGAAGCAACCCTCCCCAGGGAAGGGCCTCCTCCAGCGGGGACAAAAGCAGGGCAAAGTCTCCTCAGGGAAGCCACACAAACACACAAACACTGTACAGGACAGCACACACGCAGCACAAATGAGGCATTTACACAGCTGCACGTACACAACACCCAAGCACACACTGCAGGATACATGTAAATCATGCCAAATTAGATACAATCGCTTAACTTTGTTCAAGCTACATTTGTTTACTCCTGCAGTGCTACATCTCTCTCAAATGAGTGATTGGTTATTTTTACTGTCGCTGTCAATCCTCAGTTCCCTCCATCAATCATGGAACCGAGTGTGCAGACAGCTGTCCAAGGTGTGAGATATATCCTGTCATCATAATGTAGGAGATGGATGGGCCGAGAGCTTTCATGCTGAAGAATAGCAGTAACTTAGATGACACTAAACCCTTCTTACACCAAGAGCGACGCTTTGCGTCACGCCATTGTGTCCTTTTTACTTTGGCCATCAATTCCAGGCCACGTCCACGTATACACCGACACGTGTGAGCATCCAGCGCGACATGGACGCCGCGTCGGCGACTCCAGCGCAGCTGTCATGGGACAGATCGACCTCAAAACAAAAGACATGTTCATCTGTCTCAGGTGCCTTCAAGGTCCACCACATATATTGGACGGCAACAAAGAAAACACACGAGTGCCGCGCATGTTACACAAGTACGCACAGCAGCATAAAGAATGCTCCACATAAAGCTGTTTGGATCATTTCCTGGGGCTGCGTGTTCATTACCTTGACAGCGAGAGGAGGCGTAATCAAACCAATTTCTGTAATCTGGTGCCAAAGTAGCCCCTTATAGATGACTGGTAGTTGATTACAATCCATTCGTTACTATCAGGAGGTGGCTCCAACAGTGACGGCTTATATTGGATCCCTAATAAAGTCTCAGAGGAGTACAAGCCATAATGCGCACTGGGCTTGGAGAGTGGATATTACAGACCATTTCTCTTGATTGTTATTTTACCGGCATCCAATTAGAGAAATTAAGACGGCGCCACGGCCGATTTATCAGACAGCAACACTGCGAAGGCGGCCACGGAGAAGTTGCTCATTGTGGTGCAATTTTGAGGGGAAATTTTCCATTACACGTATTTCATATTTCACACATAATGTGGCATCTGCAGCGCTGTTCTGTAGGTGCGTTTAAATGTTTAGCTTCTCGAGCAGAGCCAATTAGTCGCGAAGCCACCAAACCATGCAGAACACATTCCAGTGATGGATCTGCCACTGCTTTTAGCCTTTTTATTAGAAAATTGTTAGAATGTGAAATTACATTTGTAGGAACAATTAATTGTGTTCGAACTGGTTTGCATGTGCTGGTGTGGTATTTTTTGTGCGTACAGACAGGGAAAATTAATCTGATTTGAGGATGCGTTGGTGAACCATATATCTTGCAGTTCATTTAAATGAGTGCATGGATGATTTTACGCCTACACACGTGTAGAAAAACAGCACAGGCTCACATTAAAAGAGCATGGTCACACTTTATAACCGTTTTGTAGCACATAATATTATTACCATTGATATGGGTTTTTTTTTTTTTTCGATAGTTCCTAATTACTTTATTACGTCTTTCCAACATGTTTTGCAAAGGTTGAAATCTGCCACTGGAGCTGTGTGTGTTGACAACAGGCATTTGTAGTATTTGCTGATTGCCTTTTCCATCCCTTCCCCTCCCACCCTCACTGTTTGAGAACAGCGTGCCACGAGAACACATAAGTTCCCTCCTCAGGAGTACTGAGCTTTGAGACCAGTGCTCCGATTCAATGTAATTTATTCATGCCAGCACATTGGCTCCAAAGCAGGAAATTAACATCTTTTAATTTCCCATATTAAATTTCACACGTTCAACCTTGAAGTTAATTAAAAACATTAGATACAAGTGAGCTATCCTTTGTTGCTTTTCCTGGGGAAGCGCACACCAGGGGTACCTGACACGTGCACCGAACCCACACACTGGCGCAGATTTGATATACTGGACCAGCTCCAAGCATGCTGTTGCTTCAGACAGGTAATAATTTCAACCTGGGACATCATCTTAGATATAGATTTAAGGAGCTAAGCCTCCACGAGGAAGGTCCAAATGCAGCTCTCCCAGGAGAAATGTTTCCACAGCCATAAAAGGGTTGTTGCCCATGAGTTTTAACACTGGCAATAGACCCAAAATCAATAAATAATTTGGCATTGTTGTAGCTAGACGTGCCGGTATGAATTGGTTGTAACTGAACCTCTACAGATTTGTGTCCCTTTTTTTAATAGCAACAACAAACAGGATGTGTAATAATTTTGAAACAAAGAATTCAAGGACTCAGCATCCTATGACAAACCTGAAAATGCTTAAAACTAAAATAAGAAAAGCAATTTACTGCAATACATAATAATTACTTTCAAAGTGATGACTGTGTGACCTGCACACGTGAGAGAGCTCGACAAGTAATTGTACTTTTTGTAATAATTTCCGTTCTCCGTCCTTGAAGTTCTGTGTGATCATGGGATAACTGACAGGTAACAGAATGGAATGACTGGGTACCACAGGGTCTTCTGTGGTGATGCCAAGCAATGAGTGACAACATGGTAACAACGGTTAACAACATAGTAGGTGAGATAAACCGTGTTCCTTCTCTTTTCTTTACAGATTTCAATACTTTATACCAAAGAAACTAAATTTGACATGTTTGTTGTTTCCAAGTGGAGAGATATATTCCCCTGCATCACAAACAACAAGAACAAATGGATTTCATTTTTCCGTTGTGGCCATTTATTTCAAGGAGCAATCGCACTTTTCTATCTGAATACAACAAAAACTGGATTGTGCACGTTGTATAGGTGTTCAATCACCGTCATTAAAATTGAAGCCATTGTCCTGAACTCCCGTCCAGTGCAGCCACTGAAGTTCTTCCCATTCCTCAATATGACACAATGGCCATAACTGGTACATCACATTAAGTAATTACCACACTATGCAGGGGTTAACGCATTAGTGTGTGGCCAGTGAGCTGCCTCTAAATTTGAGTCTCTATTTCATGGTATTAACCTGAAGACCTCTGTAAGCTGCTGGAAATGTGCAGCCTCCAGCATGTAATGTGGTCTGTGTGTGTGTGTGTGTGTGTGTGTGTGTGTGTGTGTGTGTGTGTGTGTGTGTGTGTGTGTGTGTGTGTG
>JAUESF010000050.1:14909055-14920653 GCA_032274765.1 Malacoctenus tetranemus
ATCCTGTCACCCGAACTCCTAAACCTACTGAGACAGGTGCAATTCAAATTAATGAGAGGTGTCATGCCCTAACATGAAAGGCTATAAAGAGGGATTTCATCATTTCACCGGACGGCCTCGCTGCCTTTCACAGTCCATCATCATCATCACTGAGCAGTCCGATCAAAATCCTGGAAAGTGTAAACCCTGCCAGTAAGCAGGAAAGACTGACACAGCAAATACACTCGGAACATTATGCATCATGAAACTTCTACTACCAAAGTTTACAATATGAAAAACATGGCGCTGTGTTGTTGTTTTATGTTTACTTGTACCATGAACGTGTTTATTTACTAGCTTTTCGGACAGTTCTTTGATGGTGACATTTAATGCTGCACCTTCCAGCTAACAGGAAATAATTCCTTCACCTATTGGGATGAGACAAATTGAACTTAGCTGACACTGTATTCATGACAGCTCACTGACGGAGCTGAATCGTATCCATTCACCATGTCAGCACAAAGGCTCCGGTTGGCTAATAACCAATATTTGATTGGCACCAAAATAAATGACGTGCCCATGCCATTGTGCATCCCTGAAGCTTGTGTTTGCTGCATGTGAGTCTGCGTTTATTCCCTGTGTGAGCTGAAAGTCCTCGTTACACAAACAATTAAATTTCAAGAAAAAAAAATCAGACTTCCAACACAAACATGCCACCTGAGATAATATCACATGCTGAGGCCTCCTCATCTGTTTCTTTCATGAAGTTTAATTTTGAGCAATCAGCGGAGGACTTTGGAGAGGAGTTGTTAAAGCCTCCATGTGTTTGTCGTGGTTGCAAAAGAAAGTTAAAGGTAATATTCTTCCAAAAAAAGGGGGAATAGCACTTTCGGTCATACAGTTCAGTATTTTTCTCTCCTACGAAAAGATTCAGCAATTTAAGTGTATGTTCCATGCACACAAACGCGAGCATTAGGGGCAGAAGAAGCAGCGGTGGCGGCAGAGCCGGTAACAAGCTTGTTAGGAAAGCGGGTGATAAACGAGCCAGAGCACATTGTCCTGGCATTAGAGATGAGCAGAGGTGTGAAAATGTCACCACAAATAGCCCCTGGTCATCAAATGTCACCTTTCCACTCCACTCCACACCCCTCCCGTCTTACTACTCTGTTCTTGTTTCCTCTTTTTCTAATCTTCCACCCAGTCCCTGTCCTTCCTTTTGCACTTTTTTTCCCTCATCTAGTCACCTCTATTCAACACACATCGCTCCTTCCTTCCTCTCCTCCTCTGCCACCCGTCCACCATTCAACACTGTGCTTCTTTTCATCTTCTCAAAAGGGCAAAGGAGGGAGAACACAGAAAAAGTATCACAGTTTCTTAACTCGGCTTTTGTCCTTTGACTTTCCCTCAATGCTAGCTCCTGTGCTCTCCTCTTTTCTGCTCCATGCATGTATTATCCAAGCTTTTTGTAGCTCAAATAAGTCACGGTTATTGATACGACGGTGCAACTGTAGAGTTCAACCTCAGCAACGATTATATGGACCCAAAGTAAGCAACATGAGTGAGTAAGATTTTCAGTGAAGAATGAGAGGAGGAGACAGATGTGGAAAGGTCTAGATGGTGGATACTTTTCTCAATCCAGAGGCACAATTTCTAAAAAGAGACAGAAACCAACCCATCAAAGCACGAGCTCCCGTTGCAGTGCCTTCATGGAGACCTTCAGGGATGTCTCAACTCAAATGGCCACAGGCTCAAAGACCGGCAAAGGAAAAAAAAGTCAGTACGGAGGCACTTTGATAAGGATGAGCATGACAGCGAAGGGAGGAGTGAATGTTGAAAAGGAACCAGGAGCCAAAAAATCCCAACATCCAGGAGCTGGCCTCCATAAAGGAGGAGGATTATAATCCATAGTGCTTTGCATGGTAAAGTTGGATTAATTGACGGCTTGTTTCTTCCTCATTTATTTTGTCAAAATGGATTTTCGTTTGAATTTCAAGGGCATGTAACATTTTAGGGGTGAGGGGGAAGTATGTTCACTCGAGTCTGAACAGTGGAAACGGCTCGTGTGAATGTTTGATGAAAGGAACGAGGAGCAAATTGCAAAGCAGACATAATCTCTCCTCCTCTCAACCTTGCTTTCTTCTCACATCCATCTACAAACAGCAAACCTCAGACCCCGCCCGGCCTGCAGCGTGTGAGGCCTGTGGCTCGCAGGTCATCTGCTTGTGAGGTGCTCATTACTGAATCTTCATATCTTCCTGCTGCAGTGTTAAAAGGGGCTTTGCAGTGCAGTGATCAGATCACAGGAAAACTCCTAAAATCCAGTTAAGATGGATATGATGAATGATAGCACTTAGGGGGGAAAAAATAAAACAGGATCTTTCACCAGCCCCCATCCACAAGCGCTCGGAGGGAGGGAGTCGGCCCCTGCTGCGAACGCACATCCTGCAGTCATTTTTTACATTTACGTTAAGATCTCAGTGGCACGCCTTGTTTCGAGATAAAAGATTGTTATGATAGACAGAGAAAAACGGGGGGAAACCCATAAAGCAACCATTATTGGACTAAATTTTCTGTGTTTTCCACCACTACAGTAGAGAGGAGAGCGGTCAAAAGAGACAGATGGGTGGAAGAAAGCAAATGGCAAAGAATGATTGTGCCTTGATGTGAAATGGAGAGAGGAATTGATCGAGTGCACGGAAAAAAGTTGTAGCAAAATGGAGAGGGAGTGATAATAGGTTCCTCGTTGATGGTCGTAAAGCCATTTGAAACAGTTGTTGGAGTGCAGGCTGCAGCATCCGTGACGTGGGAGTGTGGGGCCCTGTATCTGCTCCACCCCATAATAATGTCGTCTAATACGGCTCTCGACACCAGTTTGGAAAAAGACCAGATACACTGTCACAGAAAAATTTAGCGTGATTTAACAATGATACTATGATGTTTACTGGTTAAAACTGACAGGTCAACTCTTATACACCAGATGAAGAGTGTGCGTGGTTGCGTGGGCGCGCGCGTGCGTGCGTGTGTGCGTGCGTTGCATGCTCTTACCTGTTCCATGTGTTTTTCTGTGTATCGATCACGTACAGTGTATCGGTATTACCAGCACATTATGCAGTCCTCTCCGGGGTTATTTGCTTAAAGAGTTTCAGACTGACTGATCAGCCATTGATGGACAGGATGGGAGCACACTGACTCCACAGTGTCAACTATTGATGGAGTGGATCGATCATGTTGATAGCAGCTGGGAAAGCTTGTTTATTGGCACATAACCTATTGAGCACCCTGATGGATTAGACTGCTTAAGCACTGATTTTACAGGAAGACACAGCAAAACGCCAGCACTGACCAGCATGTGTGGGCAAACACATGCACATTTTTATTTCTTTTGGATCAATACTGTCTTGTTTTCACTTTTATGCAAACACTTGCCAACCAAATGACACTCTCACTGAGAACTGAGACTTCAGGTTAATTTTTCACCCAATCAAATTAAGGGGGGGATCACAAGACCCCTTTTCGAACCCGTCTAAAACATCCAAAACATCAAAATGCAGAAAACTCTTGAATTCAGTATTGCATAGTTTCCAAAGTTTTCGCATGGTTTCAACAAAATGCTTTTTTAAACGTAAAATGTCAAAAAAAAGAAAGAAAGAAATCTTTGGAATTTGCCCACATGTCTGACAGCAACGGTAATTTGGTTTCTTTCTTCAAACACTATTTTCTAGTCCCACTTTGGCAAACAATGTATGTGCCTTCATCACGTCTGACATTTGCCCCAGATAAAAGTAAATGTGGTGTAAATGGCATTTTGGTGTGAGCCAGTTTTGTGGTTTCCAACATTCACTGAGCTTGGAGTAAACAGGCACTAATACAGGCAAGGCTGCTCATTAATTTTATGTGCGTCTGTAACTTAGCAGACAATGCTCAAGCAGCTGAAGGTGTTTTTTTTAAGGAGAGTAAGAAGAGAGGCCACACTGACACAACATTCCAAAGCAAAGGTGTTGAAACGTAGTCCTGGAGGTTCACAGTCCCAAACGTTTTTGAACGTCTTCTAGCTCTGACACAGCTGACTGTAATGAGCGCTCGTTATCAGGTCGTCTGCAGAGCTCCATGACAACGCAACAATTAGGTGTGCTGGAGCAGGAAGACCCCCAAAAACCTGCTGTCACTGAGCCTTCAAGACCGACCACCACTTCCAATATTGTAAAGTTTATAAAGTCTTGTCTTGGAGCCAACTTCAATCAATGCAGAAATACTAAAAAATTCAATGTTGTCCAGTTTGTCTTTATATTTTTGTTTTTATAAAAAATTACTGACTGTAGAAAATAGTGGTATTCTATACATTGGTAATGCTTTAATTTGCTTTCCACCTCAGCTCTCTTAACAATATCTTACTGTTTTTTTAGTGATATATCCACCTTGGTCCTTCCAGCTTTGTGCCAAAATTTCATTTCAAATAAATGCGTGTGGCATCACTATAATTAGTACTGTCAACATCCTTCTAAAGAGGCAGTGTGTGCTGTACATTTGGCCCCAAGTTTCTAAAGAGCGCGAGCATGTAAATGCATTAGGTCAGGGTTTCTGGACTGCTGGCAGCCACACGGTGGCTAATTCCAGCTTAAGATAAAGTGAATAATTATGGAAGCAATCAATAAAGAGTGGAGTGGAGGAGAGAAGCAGGGCGGCAGATAAGACTAAGCCATTGGCTTATTGACTTGTCAAGTGTCACCATCAACACATAGCCTTTTGAGTATGAGTGTGTGCGTGTTTGTAAGAGCATGCACGAGGGTATATAATTACCCCATAGCGTGCCTCCGTAGCTCTTTGTCCTGCTCTGACAGCTAATTAGTTGTGCTGTCTCAGGAGTAAACTCAATAAGAAGAAAATGAGGGAATCAGTGGATTCACCCATTTTCATATTCAGCTGTTACTGTGGTGGCACACAGGCCATTACAGTCAAACGCTGTGGTTAATAAATGCTCGGCAACACAACACAGACTGAAAAAAACTCAGCCTTTAATATAATAGTCTGCATGATATCAGTGTACTGCAACTGGAGTTAACATCATTAATCACTAGATGCAGCAGATTCACACTCAGGAATTTGAATATTTCTGCTTTCATAGCCAGCAGGCAATTTCACTTCCTTCAACATAGCTGATAACAGTCTGGTTTATCGAGAGTTTATGAGCGTGCTGACTTGCATTTTCCAGCACGTGGTTCACACCCATCACAGGCTGTCACGTTGCTCACCCCTCTTTGCATTCTCCCTCAGCTGTGCCTTGCTTTCGTTGCCATTCGGAAACATCTCCAGCAGTGTCATTTTCTCCCCCCCCCCCCCTCTTTGGCAGGTACCTTGGTTCTCCGCCACCTGCATCACATGACCTCCCAGCCCCCGTGCACACCTGCTGCTCATTGTCACATTGGACCCATTAATGAAATTCAGAGCCAGATTCTCTAACTCTCTCACTGACGAAGCAGGTTTTTGGCATTTGATGGTAGCTTTTCCACAAACAACTCTACTACTTCCAACCGAGTCACTTTTTTTTAACCTGTAAGCTTCTTCCTCTGGATGCAAGTCATCCTATGATCCAAATGTTGGCAGTTTGACCCCCTGTCTTTTGGGCAAGACACTGAACCTGTAGTTGCTCCCAATGATGTGCAGAAAAGTTGCTGTTGATTTAATTTTCGATTCTCATCACAGTTTTAGACCTTTCATCACACGACCAGAGAGTGACAGTGTCTAAGTGGCAGAGCTATTTTTTTCTGCCTTCTGGTAGTTTTTTTTGTTTTTTTTTCAATCATCCTGGAAAAACAAAAACAGTTGAGTTACATGATGAGAGGTTTGCGCACCAATTCCTGTCAGGACAGAAGGATTAAAGTCCGTTCTGAGGGTGTTTTCAGAATCACTCAAAATGTAATTTGTTGGCATGACAAGACATGATAAATTCCAACAACAGAGCATTGTGTGCATTTAGCAGTTTGTGGACTGTAATGTGGTGGTGAAGCGTAGTTTCAAAGGTGCTGTACTTATCAGTCCATCAGGTACAATAAAAAAGAAGAAGAATCATTCACAACACACACAAGAAAATGAGAAAAATGTAACTTAAAACCGCACTTTCTCAGTGTTCAATTTTCTTCCACCAACTTATTTAATGAACAACTTCTTTTACTCCTAATTGTAGTTTGTACTCTAAAGAATTTGTGTGTTTTGCCTCTTCTCTGAACACTGATTTCTCGCAATGCTTCCGCCTCATCTGCAGCCTCATTTAGGAGGGACGTTTGAAGTTTTGGCTTGAAGAACACACGGCTGGTGGAGAAATCCTTCAGTGAGCTACTTTTTACATTTGAGTACATTTCACAGCCTGTAGTTGTTTACATTCACTTGAATAAAAAAAAGCTGCATCATTGCTTTCACTTTATTCCAATACAAGTATCTGTACTTCTTCCTGACTCGGGGATGTGGGTACTTCCGTAACCTCTGCTGACAACACAGACGAAACTAAAACCACAGTCAACCACGATTAGGTTTGACTGATTAATGGTGTGAAGGAATTCACAAATTCCAACAGATGTCAGTGTAAAAGTGCATGAATAGACAAGAATCACTTCAAAATTAAAGTTCTTGGGTTGTAAAGAGCATTTCTAAAACAATTTCTGCACTAAACATTCCTGACTGGAGTGCTGCTTTACTGATTGAAAACTCGAATGCATAACAGTTTCTGCCAATAATAAAGCGCAGGCTGATGATTTGATTTTCAGTCAATCTGCGATTAAATGACTTCAGTAATTGGCACTACGAGTGGTCTGGAGACCAAAGCAAAAGGATGCAAGGAAGCAAGCAAAAATTCATACGATGAAAATAAAGCGTTAGATAAGCACAGCTGTTGGTAAACAGTTGTACAGTGGTGGATTACAAACAGCAACACAACAGGGCTTTTTAACAAGCCTGGTTCCTTCTTTTGAAATGCTGTGAACAGTAATGCACCAAAGCAACGGTTTATTTTCCAATTAGTTCCTGAGCTCAGCTCTTGTTAGAACTGAATAAAAAAGACTTGTGTGTGCGTGAAGGTTGTGTGTTTGTGTCAGCAAGACAGCGCCAGATTCCTCATCCGCTCTGAAGCTGATTGCACATTTTTACCCACTTTAATCCAAGAGCACATAATAAGGGAAGCACACCTGCAGGACAGAATGTCTAAAATTTGTTGGCCCGACTTTGGAGGCTACGAGGTACTGGGAAATGGTTATGCCCTGAGAACGTGCCCATGTCTGATAGATCATCACAGCCTGAGGCGCACAGACGCATCCACGCATCCTCCCTCTCGCTTTCTCTCACTTACATGCACAGACACACACACAGACACATACGATAAATAGGATGGGAAGAATGAGCCATGAGCGAGACCCAGGGAAAGATATTAGCTGCATCCCTCCACCCCCTACCTGTCTCATCAAATATGATGTGGCCATAGAAAGACAGTCTGCAGCAGCGGGAGAGGACTGCTGAAGCAAAGACTTTTCACTGGCTGAAGTAATGGGCAGGGGAGAGAAAGAGAAAAGAAACACAGACGGCAGAGACAGAACCAGACAAGGTGTTAGTGAGAGCAAGATGGTGCCAGTGAAACCTTGTGTGCGAGTCTGGGAAAGCAGAAAGGATGGCAGAGGAGAAGAAGAAAGCGGTGGCCATGGCACGAGAGGACAGAATGGGAGAAAAGGGAAAGCATGCACAGGATGAGAGGGAGCAGAGCACGCTTAAGTGCCGAGGGTAAAACCTGCAATCTACCATTCTGTCTGAGTCCGAGTCAAACCAAGAAAGCTTTGAAATGCTCCGAGGACGTTAACCTCTGCTCAGCCTCCGCCCACACTCCTCCTCTGTCTCATCCCTCTTTCTTGCCCTTCCCACATTAAAGTGAGCCCTTCAAACCTGCTGACATCAAGAGTCTCATAACAGGCATTTAGGATCATGCTTTTCTTTCCTCTGTGTCATGTGTGACAACCATGACAAGAGGCGGGAAACAACACAAAGGGACCAATAAACAAACAGGATGTAATTATTTACCAGTGTGTACTGAAGTGTATCTAAATCCTTTGATTGTTCCTGAGCTTAATACATACACAGACGTTGGGATATGGATATAGAAAACTATTCATATAAACATGTTCAAACAAAACACCAGTTAAAAGAAATCTATGTTTTCTTCCCTAATGATTTCTCTCGGCACCGTATTGATGATCTTTCTGTAATTGCATGGGCTGATATTTTATTTATGCTTCCTATAGCATTATTAGCTATATATTTGCTAAGTAAATTGGCCACTTCAAAACACAAAAATGGGTTCAACTCAGGGTTTGTCTCCCTCTGAGGCAGAGGATTTCCATTCCCTGGTGAGGCGCCTTTCATTACTGAGCTCCCTGTTTCAGACAAATTCCTTTAATTTTTATTCGGGATTTGCAGACGACTTCTTAGAAGGAGCAACATAAATATTTAACTGATGCTTGCCATGATGAACGCACGAACTTTTCAACTTGATATTTTGGCACAAACAGTTAAAATAGGTTGTTTTTATGGTAGTAGTTGATAGTTCAACGACCGTGCGAACAGAAGCAGGTGCACCAGTTACCCCACACTGACTTGTTTTTCTCACACATCAGCTCAGACTCCAAGTGCAAGTCTACTGTAAAAACTCCTGACTAATATTCGTATGATGAATCATCCGGCATGCTCTCTTTCACCCCTGAGGATTTTCTTCAGCTTTCTTTTAAAATTGCAATAATGTCTCAAAATTGCTCACAGGCAGGTAAGACTGTGTCATGTCTCTGGTGTCTTTGTGTTGGTCCATTGATGTATTGGCAACCTGTCCAGGGTGTTGTCAGTCTTAGGCCCAAGGTCAGCTGGGAGGGACTCCAGCACCCTACAACCTGAAGGCTGAAGAGTCTTCTACAGAAGATGAAAGGACGGATAATAAAAAGGTAGTTAGGTGTTATAATCTTCTAATGTTAAGTAAAATAGGTTCATTTTTCCAACGAAAGAAAAGACAAATATTTTATTGTTGAAGTTGAATCATCTTCCAGTGATCAACCACTTATTGCAGCACTGTTTGTGCCTTAAAAAACTAAATATAGATGGGAGCAAGTGAGAGAATCAGAATAGATTGGGCTATCATAAAGATTTTATTAGTCGTATAATCCTACCACTTCATGAAAGGATCAAGTTCTGCCATCAGGGCTTTTAAGTGAGAGGTCATGTTTAATTTATACAAGTCTGACATATCAGGAGAGACAGATGTACCCAAAAAAGAACAGTCATTAGGGAGAGATCGCTCCGATTGATTTATTTTTAAGCTGGAGGTAATTGACAAAGCTGCTCCTTCATAAAAATGTATTTAAGGGTCTGATGTCAACATGCAGCCTCTATTCTGAAAAGGTTGGGATGGGATGGGATTTTAGACAGGAAGGATAGATTTGAAACTCGGACCATATATGACAGATATAAGCACAAAGACAACTTGGATGGGGGGAAAAAGCATACCTATTTTGAATGTATTGGCAGCAGTGGTAAATAAAAAGGTAGAGCTGCACCATGATTACAATTTTGCAGCAGTCTTTCCTCTTATAATGCTGGTTAAAAATACACAGCCAGACTTGATGTCGTCAATGGTCTCCATAAATGTCAATGAGTGAAGCTAGTAAATCACTTCTGTTACATTCTACACATTGTGCTTGACTTTTGAAAATTGAATGCTTTGCATCAGAACATCACAAAAACACATTTTGCATATGTTTGAAGTTTCAGGAGGGTCTCGTGTGTGTCTACGCGCCAAACCAAGCATCAAATTGTGATTTTATTCCACAGTTTGCCATTTCGCAGCTTTTACCTGTGTTTCTGTGCATTGCAGCATGTCCTTTGCTTTAGTTGCTTCAGCTTATAATGAAATGTCGTGACAGCGTTGGCAGGACTGTGTTGTGTTACATATTTGCATGCGAGTGAAAAGCTGTGCAACAAACAAAAAGATTCTCCACACATGGCCCATTCTATTCATATTTGCTGTCCGTGTTCGTTAGTTCTGCTGCCCTATCGATACAATGGAGATAAATGGATATGCCTCCGTGGTGCTGACAATTTACATGTGGAAAACCATTTTCCAGAAACAGCATCAGTGTATTTTTAAATGTTTCACAATTCCTATGTCCTCATTTTTCATTGTTTCCTGCGTTCAAGCCATGTCTAACTGCAAATTGTAAATTGTGCTTCACCAACCTATGGTGTAAATGTATAGAATGCTTAATACTTATCATTCCAGTGATGGTACAAGCGGACATTTAAAATGTGCTGAGGTATAGCAGCACTGTGTTTTAATTACAGTCGATTGTGAATGTAGGCCCCACCACCTGCTTGCTGTGGGTCTTGTAGTGCAACGAGAAATCCTTACACTGATACCTGACAAACAAACTTGATGCACATTGATGCTAATGAACTGTGGGCATAAACTCACGAGTGTGGACTTTATTGTTGCACTCTGAGGGAGTGGTGTTTGTAGCCAGGAAATGGAGTTCAGCACAGATTGTGAGAAGGGAGGAAAATGTTCTCCACACACTGATAGAAACAAAAAGAAGGCGGATTTCAGCAATTATCACATTGGAGACTGCTGCAATCCTCCAACCCGCTGCTACTTCACAGACATGTCCATACCTGCCCTGCAAGATGAGCTCAGTACGAAGCTTGAGTCTTGATCTGACCTCTCAAGCCACAAGCATACTGTATTGTTTCAGTCTATTGCTGCACAATGTAAATCAATGAAAACTAGTTATAAACTTTTTACAAACAATAAAATACATTGTATTTATAAGGAATAGTTATTTATACATCATTCCCATTATCTGACCACTGATACTGACCAAGAACCACGACCTAAAGTCCCACTGCAACACTTTTCATCTGTATCTTGGATCTCAGGCTCTCAACTAAGCTTCGACAAAGTGTAGAGGCTGTGGTGCTTTGTGCTTCCAACAAAATAAATATTTCATAGCTCAGTTACGGTTTGGAATAGCATAACTCTTACATTTTGGTTTGCTCAATCATTTCAGCTGTCAGGCCTGCTGCCTGAACAAAAAAGGGGGGAAGGCGATGACTCAATTAGACATTAAAACCTAAAATATAAGTCTGCCCACTTCTTATCACCGCTGTCCTGTGCCATCTTTTAAGGAATTTCCTGCGTCAGCAGAGGTGGGCAAGGTTGAGTGAAGAGCTGAGAGGACGGCAGCTCAACCATGTAGGTGATAAAGCAGGAGAGACGATTGAAGCACAGATTATTTCTGGTGGTTTTGACAAGCCGAAGCACTGCAGGCACAATATTTGTCATTGAGAACGTATGCTATCGATGAGGTCCAAAAGAAAACACTTCAGAACAGCAAAGCAGTGAAGAAAACAAAGTGAAGAGAGAGGAGTCAAGGGCATGGAGCAACTAGATTTTATTAGGGCTCAAAAGTTTGAAACATCCTCAGAGTAATAATAATCAAGTTTTTGTACAAGTGACATACACAATTCTAAAAAATAGTTATTTCTATCTTCAGTTTAAACGGCAACAAATCAAGTCCCTTATAGATAAAACAGGAGCCACAAAAG
>JAUESF010000050.1:15169897-15184236 GCA_032274765.1 Malacoctenus tetranemus
CACTCACACACACACAGTCCCCTATTCTTCGTTTCTATAAATGAACTCTCACAATATATCACCATCAAGTTACAGCCGCTACAACCGGCCATTGTTTTCCGGTGGCCAGCGATCATTGTTATCGCCTCAGGCTGCGCGTCAATACCTAATCTGCTTGTTGATGATCTGCGAACCGACACAACGGACATCTTTAATGGTATCTTGGACAAATCTCTCGTTAAGACGTTTAATTAAACTGCTGGCCACGACCGGATAAAACCACGCGGTGTCAGGATGTGTGCGCGCGCCACGCCGGTCAGCCACCCCCCCTCCGGTGATAAACATGAAATGACTTCAGTGCACCTCCAATTCAAAGATAGGGTGAAAACTTTCAAATGGCATCAGAGTTTTATGTGGGTTTTTCCCTCCCCGTTACAAACAGAAGTTACAGTGTTTGGCTGGCTGCTTCCATATGGTCTTAAATTTAACTATGGTGCAGTCCTCCTTTGGTTTGACTTTCTGCTTATGTGGATCCAATTATTGGTGAGGACAGAAGCTCTGAGAGCAGCAGGCGACACAGCCAGATACAAATAGGAGGGAACTAGTGAAGCGTTCCCATTCAGAGAAATAGTGGGAAGCTCGTGAGTTCATTATATTTCAGCAGTGAATCACGATCACAAGTAGAAATGTACTTCTCCAGACTTATTTCATGGAGGACAGAAAACAGCTCAGATTGTAGTAAACAAAGAGGCTACTCATTATTATTCCACCTATAAACACACTAGTCTCACATGATACATATTGTGCTTATATTTAATTGAACTGACTGGAGGAGTTTGTTGTTGATACTTTGTCATTTGACTAAAATAGTTTGGCATTAATGTTTTAGTCAAATGTAGGTGTGTGTGTGTGTGACAGAGAAATGGTGCATCAGTGTGTGTGTGTGTGTGTGTGTGTGTGTGTGTGTGTGTGTGTGTGTGTGTGTGTGTGTCATAAAAAGAGACGCGGACGCTCGTGTGTTATGCTGCGCGCGCACGTATATTTGTGTGCGTGCCCGTGCTTGCGTGGCTCGCTGTGGAGTACTGGCGATAGAGAAACGACGCGGTGGAGGTGAGGGGGGACCCTGAAATGGAAATAGCAGCAGATTTCTCACAGACAGTAAAGAGAGGCAGCCTGGTAAACACTCTGTAAACGGCATACTGCGCCCATTAGCTTCCACCGTGGACGCTCCACGCTGCGCGTCCGCGTCAGCCAGCGGGGGAAGCGAACGGGCGAATGTGTGAATTATACAGTGGGGAGACTGGTGCCGGTGAGCTGTTCATGTGACAGCTCCGTGTGCAGGGCGACCGCGCTGGAAAATGAAGCCTATGACACGGCGCAGCTCGCAGAGATTTACTGGTGCAATCCACACACAGTAGGCCGGCGGAGTCACTAGATTGCGTTACAGGGGGCAAAGGTGTGCACTGGTGTTCCTTTCTGTTGTACGTGACAGAAACCACACTGTATTCATCAGATGACTGTCAAAAGGAAACGCTCAAAATACACGCTTGCACGTGTGAAGGGCCACGCAGAGGAAACGCTCTGTGGAATTACAATTCAGCAGATTTTAGGTCAGTTTGTGCACCTTAAAAAGAAATGCACGGCCATTGATTTGCCTAAATGTTTGAGCCGAGGAATATAAGTGCACATATGAACCAGAGTGCAGAAAAGTAAACACGATAACTGAGGTGGGATTTGACAGCTGTGTGTCTCTGCACCACGTTTAGTTTTGGTCCCTCCATCGAGCTCATGTTGTAGTTTAACCACAATAAAATTCACAGATCATGGAATAAAGTCACGTTGCAGAAAAAGAAAAACACACTGTGCACACGATGAAGCCCCCTTAATATGGAGACAATACTGAGGTCCTAAAACCCACCGAGGCGCTGGACAATAATAAAATTAAGCCTGTGAAACACTGAGAGAGGAAGAATATTTTCATACCTGGAAACGGCGATTTCCAAAGGTGCGTTGACTGCGTTTGCTCTTTGGAACAGTACACCTGCCCATCCCAGCCATTGGAGAGAGCCCAGTGCTGGTAGCCCTCCATGGGGATCAGGGCGTCGTGCCTCGGCTCAGGGTGGGCACTGATACTGGGCACCACCGACACGTCGAGATATCCCGGAACAGCCTGATACGAGCTGGCGAAACTTGGGTAGAAGGCAAACTCCTTGGCCCGGCTGGACAGTTCCTCCGTGGGCAGCGCCGTGCTGGGCTCGGCGTATTTCTCTGCGGGGTGGTACGAGCAGGGCTTCTGCTGCAAGTTCACGTTGTGCGAGTGGGACAGCCGACAGCCGTAGTACGGGTTTCCGAAGGGATAGCCGTAGCTCAAAGATGCGCTGGACGACGTCTGAGGAGCGGGGCACTGCCGGCCGGTGTCCGGGGAGGAAATATCCGAGTAGACGGAGCCCTGGTGGGTCGCTATGGTGCCAGAATGTCGTCCCAGCGCGGGGTGCGACATCAGGTCCCTGCAGTGGGTCGCAGGGCAATTACCGCTCAGTCCCTCCATTGTTTGGCTTTTATTCTGGCTGCTTTCATTCGGGCTTTTTTCATAAACGTACATCAAGGTGTCCGCCCAGCGTGGATGCAGAACCAGCGAAGTCGTCATATCACGGGCTGCCGATGCTTTTTAAAAGTCGACTACTCCAAGACGGACACCTCATTTCCAACTACATTTTACACCGCGCGCATGCGCACACGGGGCCCCTGTGTGTCCACTTCATTAAGAATCTGGCACGTGATACGCTAACAAGTCCTACGAGATTGGGCTTGCGAGCAGGGGCAGAGCAGCCCTTTAAAGACCCACTGCCTCGCATGTCACCGTTTTTTCCTGCAGAATACCGACTCCTATCATTGGCTTAAATCACCGGGACCCGCACCCTTAAAGGGGAGTTTGGACACCTCCAACATTATGGCAAACGAAAACAACCTGTGAAATTTAGCCGACCCCGATCTGCCTGCCAGAGAGCAGAGCAGCCTGTGATGCATATCACAGTTGGTAAATGGAAAAGACTAAAAAAGTGGATTTTTCCAGTTTGAACGCTTTCGGGGGGGGAAAAATATGAATCCACAGCTCGCTCCTCTGACGCACTGCTGCACAAACTTTACCTCACTGGCTCTTCTGCTCAGTGTGCGCGTTGTGTTCCGGCACAAAAATAAGTTCCTCTATTAACTATATACTGTGAATATTTTAAAAAATATATCCTAAATAAAATGAGAACGTGCATTGCAGCGATGGTCGTTGAATGCTGCACTGTCGACTCAAATATGCGTCTGCAAAGCGCCTGATTCAAACTATTGCTCCCGCATTGAGATCCGTGTGAATCACTGGATCACCTCTTAAGTGTGCAGAGGAGAGATTTGGTGGCTAAAACCCTGAGTGGGGCCAGAGTTTCACTGCAGAAAAGTTCAGTTCACAAAATAATGCTGCTGTTGCAAGTACAGACACCGTGCAAACAGAAGCGATGTTTAGTTTGTGTTAATCAGGCTTCATGTGTGCGTTTTGATTCATTTTGATCACGCTGAAAGAAAACTATAATTTGGTGTCTCGTTTGTCTCTCTCTCTCTATGTGTTTGTGTGTGTGAGAGAGTGTGTGTGTATGTGTGTGTGTGTGTGTATGCGTGTGTGTGCGTGCTGCAGAACTAGAAAAAGCAGAGTTGAACGTGTTGACTAAATGTCCTCGCTGGATGGGACGAGAAGCCATGCGAGGTAAGAGCCAGTCATCGTTACAAATATACATTTTCACTCTCTCTCGATGAAATTACAGCCTTTTCCCCAGTTTCCAGCCAAACTGGTCGTGCAGCGGTGCAGCGCAGAGTCGCCCCGCTGCAACGTGAAGGAGGAGGCTCCTTTATTTTTTTTTTAAAAAATTACAGGACAAATAAAAAAAAATAAAATAAATACCATTTAAACGAATTCACGTGACGTCTCCATGTCAGTGGCTGATTCAGTGATGCCACACGAGTGGATGCAGACGCTTCCAGGTGAAAGAAAACCAGAACAAGGAGCTGCTGTGAGCTGGACTCTGTGTCAGGCTTATTTAATTAGACGCCATTGAAATGCAAACTCCCCCCCCCCAACAAGTCCTCTCTATTTCACCATTTAACACACGCTCTCCTTCAAATCTGGCTTCAAAAAAAAATATCTATCATTTATTTGGATGAATTTCCTGCAGCAGGACCCGCACAACAACACGCACGCACGCTCCGGCACCGCCGCCTTCACCTCCCTGCGTCCACAATAAAAAAATAATTCTAGGTTAATATTTACAATTTGACTATATACTGTGGTTGGAAGTCTCACCGATGGGCTAGGCCCTCAATGTCTCCATAAAGTCGACTTTTTGTGATGCCTATCCCATGAGTCACCCATAAAGCGGGCTACAAGCTGCCCGGCGAAGGGCGCACACTTTATCAACATTTCTGCGCCGCCGAGTTGCCTTGGGAATAATCAGGCCACCTTGTGTATTTGTAAACAGCACTAAGGAAGCCGAACACCCCCCCCCACACACACACACACACACACCGACCCCCCCGTCGCTCCTCGGACAGAGACTATAGTTCTTTTGTCTCAAGGAAATTACCGCTGAGGAGGGCTCATCCAAACGGCAGCTGCACGGAAGTCCAAGGTCAAGGTAAAAAAACGCAGACAAACAGGGTCGTAATCAGAGTCTAGACAGACAAGAATGAACTTCACACTAGAGTATGCATGCAAACTAGCTGTTATTTGGAGACCCCGACTCTGGAATATTTGCTGTGTGCGAGCAGGTCGGAGAGGACTCCTCGTTACGCTGCAGGTTTGATTTTTAAATGAGGGAATTTGGAGATTTTGGCGCAGCAGGAAAAAAAAAGGAAATATGGAGCTGATTGAATCTGACGGTGGACCAGAAGAAATCCTGCTTTTATTTTTCTATTTTTTTTTTTAAAATGTAAATGAGAACGTTGCCACAGTGTGATTCTAATTTATCTTTAAATACTTGAATTTAAAACGACGTCTAAATAAAAGTTTGTTGATTTTGCCCAAACACGTAAAAGTCAAAGTGCAGAAAACCAGAGAAGTTAAGAGTGGTGACACACACACACAAACACACACGTACACTTACTCACTAAGACTCTGAGTTGCTTCAGGTCTTTTTCATGTTGAAATAAGCAGGCGGGGAAAAACACGTTGAGCCGCTCTGTGGTTTTTCTCTCAAACTAAACCAGAAAATATTTGTAAAAACGAGACCAGCAGATACGAAGTGAAGCCTAAACACTGCCTGGTAATTACAAGTGTATAAAAGACTCATTGGGCGCTATCGCGGCGTAATATATTCATGATGGATCTCTCCAGTCAATAAGGAGACAAAGATCCTGGTATTTAGGATTTTTCTCATTTCAACAAAAAGGCAAAAATGCCTCTGAGCAGAGACACAGCGGCCACGATCCAGAGTTTCCTTTAGAATTACAGAGAATAAAGAAACAGAGGAATTCACAGCTGACAGCCATCTTCCAAGCACAGCTCACTGTAAAGGGGGGGCTGATAATCCAGAACCGTCCATCGGGCAGGTTACCAACACACAGGTGGATTTACAGGATGAAAATGACCCCCCCCCAACTTCAAGCGTTTACTCAAGTTCAAGTTTCACATCGCCGCAATGTTTAGAATTTTACATCACCCAACGCACCAACGCACTGTGACATTACACTGTTTAACACTTGAGTCACTAACGGGACCAACACTTGATATTGAAGTTATTATTTTCTCCCGCACATTGAAGGAAACTTTTTCACATCACTGCGTCGCATTGAAATTTCTCAACGGGAGAGTAAACTAAAATGGAACCAACAAGAGCGGATCTATTTGTTGTTTTCTATCTCAAACTGTGAGATTTCTCCGTCTTTAGGGGTTCAGCGTGTGAGCGAAGAGACAATGAAGGATCAATGGCACCTAATCAGCTCTCCAATGTAATCAGATTATTCAAATCGCCGCAGCTGGGGAAATTCAGACACCTCTTGGTAAAATGTCCAAACTGTGAGTCCGCGGTGTCACTGAACCACTCAGGACTGTGTCAGTGTTTTTACTTCATTATGCAACGTTGCTCCCGTCAGCTTATAGGAAAATGGTGCAGGCTGTACTTGTTATTGTGACTGCAGGGTTCTGTGCAGAGATGATTGACATTTAAATACCAAAAATAAAAAAATTATTAAATCTAAAAACTTGTAAAATTTTTTTTTTTTGCGTTTCCTCATTTTTCCTAAGGAAACGCAAGAAAACGTCAGCAGAGAGCGGGAATTAACACGCCCTCCTAACGGCACATTGGCTCTCTGCAGGTACAGCTAATAGCACCAGCTACCGATGCACCTTTGTTGACGAGCAGCGATGATGTGTTGCTGTAAATATCTCCACATCCAGACTCCAGCTCCTTTCCAGACAGGCCCCTGTCAGACGGGGAGAGCGGCCGTCTGATGCGGAGGTCTGTGGGGGAGGGGGAAGCCTCCACCCACATACAAATGCTGCCTACCTGCGGCTTCCACTTTAAGGAGCCGGCTGCATATGCGCATGACCGAGCCCGAGGATGTTAAGACGGCAGGATGCGTCTCTGCAGCATGTGCAGCAAGCGCCATTTCGACCCTGCGGTACAGAGCTCGACTAAAGGATTCCGCCACACCACCTATTTCAAGACGCACCTCCTAGAAGCAGCACAGTGCTGGAGCTGCTGTGGAGGCAGGAAGTCGCCACAGATTCAGACTTGTTGTCATGTGGGACAACATCGTTTCTGCAGTGAAGCCCCTTATCTCAAAATAACTGGTTTACGCAAAAAAGCCGTGTCCCCTCACAGCATCGACTGTAGTCTCAAACACACCACCCGCCTCCAAAGTAACGCAAACCCCTCTGTAGACTCGCTGCGTGCGGAGGAGACGCGTACATGTTGACAGCTTGCAGGTAGAGTCTGCGCCACGCACGCTCAGGTCAGGTTGGCTTCGTGTTTACGAGTTTCCAACCGACTTTGGGTTTTTTTTTCGCTGGGATGGCCCCGCTTTTATACTCCAAGCAAACAAACCGAGGTCATTCTGCTGCGCACTGCATGTGCCACTCAAAACACCAAACAGAAACTGCGCACTACACACTCGAGGCCACACCGCTCCTCATTTTCCAGCCACGTTGCTAAAACATCCCATCCAACGCTGTACATTAGGTGTCTGCTCAGCGCGTGGGCCAAAACCCTGCTGAGCGTTAAAGAACGTGGTTTTTTGGATGATAAAAATGAATAATTCTTGGAAAATGCACGTGCACATCCAGAAGTATTTGGGTACTTTAAGTTACTTTGGATTTGCATTACACAGCGGCGGGAGCGAATCCAGCAGCTTCCTGCAACATGGAGAATTTTCTTCTTCTCTTCACTATGTCGGCTCATACTAACAGTGTGAGTGTGTGTGTATGTGTGTGTGTGTGTGTGCGCGCGCGCGGCCGTCCACTGTCACGAAAACATTCCCACAGAACTAAAACAGCATCCATCTCGCTCTGGTGCTTTCCCGTCCAGGCTGGCTGGATTTAATTTACGATCAGAAATGTTCATAATCACGAAGGCCAAGACCGCTGAGCCTCAGCGCCAACACTCGGGGCACATCAAGACATGTGATTTTTGTCAAGAAAAAAAAATTCCACCGCGTGGTCTGAAACGTATCAGGAGGACGCGGCGCTATAAACACAATATCATGGCCATAGTATGTGCAGCGGACAGGCGCTTTTACGCACGATCCTCCAGATGTGAGCATATACTGAGATCAGTACTACGCTTCTTCCTCCACCTCACGCTAACAGCCACAGAGTCCAGACTGCATTTCCTGCTGCAGCAACGCGAGCACACCCCGAGTGCAACGCCGACACTTGCACCCGGCAGTGGGGACACAAAGTACAGGGCACAAGCTGTCAAGTTCCCAAACACTGGATCGATTGCAACACTAACACAGTGTCACCGGCGAGGAGACGCGTTTGCCAAGCAGGCGAAATCACCTTAAGTATTCGTGAAACGACGTACAGTGAATAGAGAGGACACAAAAGTGTCGAGTTTAGGCCACGTGAAGGTGTGCGGCGGGGAGCCTTTGCTCCGCTCACACTCACTTTACCAGGCGACACCTTACATGGGAAATAGACTCCTAATGTCTGCGAGGTGAGCGGAGGCAAAGCACCGTGCGGTTAAGTAAGGGCTTAAAAATCAGAGCAGCGGGCGTCACTGTGACTATCTTGCTATTTCTGCCCGATACAAGCCAGGATTACACAGTGGCGGGAGGGGGAACCCTGCAAGAACACGGAGCGAAGCCCGCACCACGCTCCAGGCGGAACTGACTCGTTTAAGCTCACCCAGAGCAGGTAAATCAGGGGCCGATTGCTGCGGGCTGACCGCAGACCGGAGCGAGCCAAGGCGGAGCCGCGCCCAGAGGACGGAGGGCAGGCTGGCAGAGCCTCGCCACAGACAGGCAGGCAGGCAGGCCTGGATCCACTGAAGGCAGCAGCGGCTTTACAGCCTTTTTATTCACTGTACTCACCGTGTTATTTAATAAAGTCAGTGATATATATCTGCCATTGCTGGTTGCGATCGCTTCTTTCTAATTCCAAGGGTTAATTTTGCCTCAGTCATTTATGCGCTGATACAAAGTGTGTTTGTTAAAGCCGCGAAGTGCAATGAAATGACTTCATAGCATCACACCGGTTTACTGACGCGCTTTGCAGCCGCAAACATTTGTAGTATTTCGCACAATTTGTACGACAGGCTACCGAGGAGCGTCACATAAACAGATTAATATATATATATTATATATCTAGATTTGATTTCAATGCAGGACGACAACAGTTCACGCAGTAATAATCATTTTTCTCCAATTTAGAAATAATCGCTTCCAAAGATGAAAAAATGCCGAGAGACGCCTGCATCATCAGAAGTTTGCAAATCAATATTTCAACATTTAACAGTTGTAAACAGTTAGAATATTTACGTGCGTGTAGACACAGACAACAGGCTGCAGAGGCAGCAGATTAAGGCCCAATCCCTCCGTTTTATTTCGTCTTCTGCCTCAACATCGCCTATAATCGTGCTATGTTCGAACAAGTGCTCCGGCCAGCAACGCAAAGTGAGTTTTGACAGGGGAAAGTGTCGGCGCAGCCCGCTGCGGTGCAGAGGCAGAGCCGCCGAGAGAGCAGACGGAATAAATCCACAGTTTGACGCGTCCCGTCGGAAGTCCAAGTTCAAGTTAAGAGAGGCGGTCGCTCCATCCGCCCAGACAGCAAAACAAAAGACACACACGTTCATCATTAATCATCTCCCTCCTTCGCTCCAACAATAAAGCCCCTTGAAACTCCGTGGACATATTTCAGACTACGTGGAAGTTATCTGGAAGAAACTCACGGGGCATTTTTTTAGAAGTGTTTTTACGCTTTTATTTGGCGATGCTTGTGGAACTGTGTGTGTGGCGGTGATTTATTTGCCCGGAAACGTGTGAATAGAAACGCTAAAGTTCCTTCATATTAAACATAAATGCCACAAGTCGCCTGATCAAATGGGAACTCATCCTGAATGTTGTGACTTTGGAAGCTCATCATTAAATCTGTGTCTTTTGCGTAAATATTTGCTGTACTGAGTTAAACGGAAAACGTGCATCCAAGAATAATCTCTCAGAATATCTCCATGAGCCTCTCCATGAGTGTGCGTGGTGCAGCCGCTCCTATGTTGTTTGAATTCATGCAAATGTGCGTGGCAGCCTGTAAGACCACGCAGCACCACCGCCAAAGGGGATGCAGAGAAACAGTGTCAGAATGCGGCTGCACGCAGCCTCCGGGACGCGCGCAGGCTGTGGAGACCGGCCGGTGTGAGACGCCACGACTCATACAAACTGCTGCAAACTGAGTTTAACTAAACTCTCAAAGTGTACAAATACACACAATGCGACGGGAAAAAACAAACGTATATTGCGTGCTGGAATAGTGAAGTTTTTTTTGTTGCGCATAAATATATCTGCAAATGTTCCTGGTGGAGACTGAAAAACAGTGCACATGATTTGTCAGGTTACAGACTAACAACAGTCCCTGCGCTTTAATGCATTCTTGGTTTCACTTGATCCGTCATCTTCCTGTCCGCCCTCGAACGTTCGAGTCGATGCTGCTTTTATCCTAATGAGTAGTAAAAACAACACAGACATGGCAACATAAACAAGTAAACAAAGAGGGCGACTTCAAGATGAAGGGTTTTGTTGACTCTGACCGCGGGATGAAACTCACTTCGCTTTAAGAAGCCGAATAAAAAGGAAAATCCTGAAATTTTCTTAGAAGATAATTTAAAGCCAGAAAAACTTCCTTATTGAGACGCAGCAGAGAAACAGCGACTGACGCAGAGCACCGTCAAATACAAGATGTTAGTCTGCAAAACTAAAATAAGTAAAGAAAAGAAGGAAGATTTCTGCACCTGCTGTTTGTTGAAGGAATAACTAAGTAAAATGACAGTGGAGAAGCCAGACTGCGTCTGATGGAGAAGGACGGAGTGAGAGCCACCTCTTTCACCACGCTGCTATTCAGGGACACGCAGAATGCCGAGGACAGACCTGCCGCCTGCACGCACGGTCATCACCAAGGTCCGGCAGGCTCTCTGGCTAAGTCGTGCTGCCATTTAACTCGTTATTTACCTCGATTTTTTAAGGAAAAATGAAGGAAATCACCGACCAGGAAGCGGGTGGCTGCGAGTTTCTGCTGCCGAACCATCGATTAAAGAATTAGATCGTTCAATTCAAAAATGCACTTTAAAAATATCTTTAAAAATCACATTTTGGATGGAAAAGACTTTAAAAAACTTTTTTTACTGTGCAGAAATTGTACAACTTTAAATCGAGTTTAAAGGAGGGGTTTAGGGTTTTTCACAGACCACAGTCTTCATCAACCACGTGTTTCCATCCTGCTGTAACGACTGCGTTTGATTAAAGTGCGGATAACGTGACGTGTGGCTGCGATTCAGGGTGACCTTTCGGTATCATTCAGGGAATTTAGACCAGAGCGACAAAGAAACTCCACTTTTTTTTTTCCACCGACAGTTTGGATGAAACGAGGCTCCCTGGAAAAAACAGAGAGAGACAGAGCTGCAGAGGCGCGACACAGCGCGGCGCAGCCTTTTCCATTGCATCATACCTGCAATCAGACGTCAGTGCTGCTAGTCCACGATTGGCACTTTTTTCGCCTCTACATCACTTTTTCTAGGGGAAACTTTAGAGACCGTGGGACCAGCTCAGTGTTTAGCGTTTGCTTCGTGCTTTTTGTTGCCGTCTTGTCCTTAAAAATACTGGTAGCAGCTCTGATGTTGATACTCAATTTGTTATTCACGCAGAATAAATGAGGATTTTTTGTTTCTTTATGGAGAGGATTTTAGATATGTTTGAGTGAGGGAGGCTTCACACAGCTCACCGACTTTCTGTGAAGTTAAACGATGCTGGAGAAAGATTTTTCTTCTATTATCCTGTTTGAAACACTTTCCAAATTAAAGCCACTCCATGATTTTCCACAGGACTCCTTTCTCTATCAGTGAAGGGACTCGCACTATTAACCAGCTCAAGGTCACAGCGTTTCTGGCTGTAAGAGCGACAGCAGGAGATTAACATGTTTGATTAGAATATCTTTATTTCTCTCTTATTTGACTCATCCGGGTCCTCTGCGGCCTTGAGGGGCTGGTGCTGCAGCGGTGAACAATGGAGGGACGTTGACTGGGACTGTGGTGCTGGCGCACTGATGCCGTTCACTTGTCGCCTGCAGTCCGAGCAACGGGGCTCCCCGCCTCCTCCGACAGTTCGGTGTGCCGCTCTAATTGGCCCGAATGGATGGAGACGAAGCGACGGGTCGACGAGACTCATTAATCCGGGGACAGACGCCGGTGTGGGTTCACCTGTCCCGCGCTGCGTCGCGTCGCGTTATAAAAGACGAGCAAGGCGAAGTTCAAGTTCAAAGTCCCCCCATCCTCCCCCCTCCCTCGGTCAGACGGAGCCGGGTGCGCGCGGGAGAACACGGCCCTCACCTCGCTCGTAAACCAAAACCAGGAGCCGTTTGCATAAAAACCGAGCTCAAATCCGGGACTGCGCCAAACATCCGATGAACATTTTAACGCCTGAGCCGCAAAACTAAAGAATCTAATGTTCTACCTTTTTCCTTTATTCTACACCTGATCTCAAACGATCTCACTCTGAGCTTTAATTGTCTCTGTGACGGTGCGCACGTATGTTGATCCTGTTACTTTGATTATTTGATCGACTTGATGCTTTGTGGTCAGCCGGAAATTAACCAGCTGCACCGTTCAGACCTGTGCGATCCTCCTCCACAGGACCACATCACACCTGTTTCAGGGCAATATTCAGAATCACAGGAACAACGTGTGATTTTAATCGCCTGTTTTTCATTCCCGCGCGACTCTAATCAGCCAGAAACTGCGCGACTTATTTCATGCGCCATTTATCAGCAGAAAAATAAAGACAAACCGCGTGTCCTGGATTTAATCAAATATTCATTTACATTCCTACTTTTTTCCCCAAACCTAGGACGTGCACCAGTGTCTGACAGTCAATAGCTTTTATTTTTAATTAAGATTCGCATTAATGAACAAATGAAATAGAGAAGAAATTGAATCAAATAAAGCAGCTCTGTTTCCTGCTATGAACCATTTCCTGCTCTCCATCTCGTTTAAAACAGTGATTTCAATAATAAATCCATCTTTTTTTTCCTCCCAATTATTCAACGAAAAACACATAAACACAAACCAAACGTGAAAACACCGGCAGCACTTTAACTCCAGAGGAGGGACAGGGCGACTAAAAACCACATTCTCACACTTTTTCTTCCTGCGTGGGATTTTTTTCTTTTTGTGTTTTTATGGAGAAACCAACTCACTCCACAAACACTCTGGACCATGAACGGCGCTACTGTATCGCCAGAAAAAGTGCACCGGTGCCTGTGAGCTTCAATTAATTTTTTTTTCTATTTAAGCGCGAAATTAACGAGTGAAGAGGCTGTAAAATAATCCGCATCGCTAAGATATTAAACGCGCGAGAGGGTTTTAACATATTGTGGCAGGACAATCGTTTCCAAACGAAGACGCAGGGAGCGAATTGACGTGACCTCCGATCCTCTCATTTTGACCTGTTGATTAATCATATATCGCAGATTATGATTTTCTATTTAATCAGCAGGAGGGGCCGACACGAGCTGCCTGGAGAGCACAGATTTAAATCCATCGAAAAGTTTCAAAGTCCTCAATTTGAAGCGGTGGTGGACAAGTCCAAAAAATATGACCTTTATTTTGAAATCTGTTCCCTGAACGCCACATTTACTGAACAGTACACAACAAGGAGGCTTGTTCCAGCCCTGTTGTTGCATTCCTCTGTTTTTGAAGCTGATCCAGACACAGTGCATTTCTTTTGAGGAGAGAGTGACCGCTCCTCTGATCTGAAGCCTTTTTTTCACCCCCCCCCCCCAACATCACTGCAAACAAATGTTTCAAATTACTTGCTGCCTCTTTTACACAGGAAGCTCTTTACTATATATTGTAAGCTAAAGGCACCGAAAAAACCCTCCTAAATGAGCGGGTATGTGTATCTACACACATTAAACTGTATTTCAGGAAAAAAAAACAGTAAGAAAACACAAGACATGTAATTTCTATTCAAGAATTTAACACCAGTTGAAGGCATTGGGGCTTTAAACAGACTGTGAACATAATTACACATTGTAAATAGACAGAACCTTAGGCCAGGATGTAGATAAAATGTTCTAATAAATCATCTAATTTTTCACTGTGAATCCTGGTGGTCCACAAAACACCTCCCAGGCACGTCTCCCACGTATAAATGGCTCTTTAAAGCCTGAATTCACTTTCTGTGGAGCCCTGGAAAAGTCCCAGCGTGGAAGAATTTGTTGGTGACCCTGTTTGAGGTAAGAGTAGACACACAACGTGCATTTAGTTTGGCTGAACTACCCGAAAAAAGTCGATTCCAAGAGCTGTCAGAGATGTACAGTGTATCTGAAGCAAACCTTTGTTTATCCACCCAAACGTTTCCACATAAACTGCAGTTCCACCCCTGCAACAGCAGACTGAGCTGGCTGCGAGGCGCGAGCCTGCGACGCTGAGAAATTGATCAGGCGGTCAGTTTGTCGGCTGGAGACAGACGTGACCGCAGGCGGCCCGACCAGCAGGGCTGTTTTTCATCAATTACAGGCTGCTGCCAGAAACACACTGTTGTATTCACTCATGTTCCGTTAGGTCCAACAATACTACGCACAACCATAACTGTGGAGAACTGAAGAAGCAGGAATTTGT
>JAUESF010000050.1:15196353-15207060 GCA_032274765.1 Malacoctenus tetranemus
AGAAAGTCCTAATTTGGGTCATCGTGACCTTGACCTTTGAACTTTGCTCATCAAAAACCATCCACTGTATGTGCCGCACAGCCGATGGATTCCTGGAGGTTTTTCTCAAGATGTCCTTCTAGAAAAATGGCACCAACACAAACATCCCAAAAAACCCCAGCTACAGTCCACAATCAAACATTGAACAATTTTCAAACTTCACATTTGCCTTTTCACACACCTCTGGACACACTGTCATTTAGCTTAGCAGCTAGATGTTCCTACTGATTGCCGTTTAATGCTAAATAAGCTTTCTGGCTCTAACAATACAATTCACAACAAAACGCACATTCGGGAGCACTGATCTTCTCAGTGCGCCATTGGCAACAAGAGGACACATTTCCACATCTGTCTGATGTGTGAATACACTTCATGACACGTGTATGAGATGCTCATGTATTGGTTGAAAGCAGTGTACAGGAGAGACTTGCAAAGATTAGCAAATCATGAGATGAAAATACATGAACTATGAGTTTAGACTTTTCTTTTAAGAAACATATCAATATATTTGGCTTTACTGAATACAATAATAAATGAACAAATAAAGCCCCAGGTTTCCATTTTGCAGCGCTGACAAAAAAAGACATTTTGAAGCCAACAAGTTAAGATAGAACCATGATCATCTTTCTAAAGTTAAATGAGTATTTAATTACTTGAGAAAATATAGATAAATGACATCAGAGCGAAACCATTCAACAGGATTAGAAGACGGTTTACCTTTGCAGGCCAAATCTGTGCTGGGAGGACCGAAATTTCCCAAACAAGTGCAACGAGATCGCCATCATGCCAGAGCCTCATAACAGCATGAGTGCCCGTCCATCCAACGCATGTGTTTATCCAAGGAAAACTAAATTACACAGAAGCCCATCAAGATGTGACAGGTTTTCCCAACAAGAGCTGGCACACGGAACGCACACGCCAGCCAACACACACAAAGCGAGAAGCCTGTAAACACACATAAGAGAGCGAAACCCAGCTGCAGCGAAAAGCATAAATCTCTGAGATTGATTTCTATGGCTTTATTGGTTTATAGAAGAGATAAAAGAGGCATAGAGATAAACATATAAGGACACACAGACTGATTAAACTTCCCATTTTAGGCCAAACATGCAAAACACACATTTACTGGTTTTGCAAATTCCATTCCAACGCTGTAAAAAAAGAGAACTTCCACTATTTCTGACAACAAATGCCATTACAGTGGAGAATATTCACTGAACTACGTGTAAAATAGTTATTTTCAATGATTGTTTTGGTGATACGGAGATGAAACGGGGTTTTTATTTTCTTCGCCACTAAAAGATGATACGATGACATTTCCCAAAAAATTATAACCACATATGAGCAGTGAATCAAATAGCCTGCAGGTGGGTTTTTTAAAGTTAACTCCCAAATCCAGAGTTTAAATTGTGACGGGAAGTGTGTTGTTTTATTTTTTCCCCCTCGTTTTTTAAGGTGCGATGCAAACAGCACTGCCAAGAAGCTGACATTTTTCGAGCGCACGTTTGACTGACGCTTGCAGTATAACGCAGAATATGTGTTTTAGTGTGTGTTTTAGTGTTCCTGTTTAAAATTAGGTGCAACAAAAAATGTTATACACAGTTTAGGGTCCAGTTTTTGGCTACATTATGAGTATTTATAGATATTTCATGAGCCATAGCTTTTCACAGTTTTTTCATCACATCGTAACTCAAAAATAAAGGTCTTCTTTACTAGGCTTTTTACAATCAATAAAGTGTTTTTTTAATCTTGTTTAACAGTCACTTACTGTCAGATTTGGTATAAAGAACTCCGACTATAAATTTAGGGGCTGAATTTTACTTGTTTTAACTTTTGGTGGGAGGTTGTCTTGTTTATTTATGATTGGATTTGGCTCGGGTCCTTCAAGTCGTCGAAAACTGCGAAAGCTGTGAATCAGAATCACTTTTTGTGGCGCATCGCTTCCCACCGCCACTGCTGCACCTCTGCAGAGCTTAACCGCGACCGGTGGTTTGACAAGGTCTTTAATTCCGTTTCATCTGCGCAGTTTGTCTTCAACTCCAGTGGCTTTTCCACGTCTGCACCAGCACACACCCATGTCTGGAGGCTTAATGTGTCCGTGTGAATAATTTACATGGCTATGTGCATTTACCATTGTCTTGAAAATGTGCACAGAAGGCCAAAAAAAACAAAAAAACTGAACGTTAAAAGGATCACATCATCCTATGTGTTGTAGCAGAGAAAGGTGGAGTAAAGTGTGGGTTTGTGGACTTATTTGGTAGTGTGGGTGGAGTCCCAACTGCAGAACAGAAGAGGATTTAACCTTTTTTTTTCCCTTTTCAAGCTTTTCACACAGACTTCTGACTGAATGGAGGAAATATGCCCCTGCGCAACATGTCTCCACCGAGACCCCTCCTGCCCCCTTCAGCACTTTTTCCATATAAACGATTCTGAAACGTCTCCTGTCTTTCGAGACACCTGTGAAGGAGTTCAGCCTCCAATTCCGTGACGGCACAAATGGATCCTACGTAATTAGACTTCAAGTGTTTCCAGTTATATATACATGCTGATTTCACTCTTTTTCACTAGGGCCTTCCAGCTCCACGTCTCCACCGCCACTACTAACCGCTGCAGAGCAACATGGAAGCCATTAGTTGGCCTCTAATTGAATTGCCAGAGCGCCTATGTCACTATTTATTCTCTGGCTGCACATTGAGCGGGTTACATGTCAGTGTATAAATATTGCAAAGCGTCACAGTGCTTTCAAGTTTCCACCCAAACTATAAGTACATTTTGAAATTAGTCATTACCTTTTTGTGGGAAGAGTGGGGCATTGTGGATCCCATGCACATATACATAATTTAGTGCTCCTCTTTGAAAATTTACCATCCATTCTGTCACTTCTGATAGATTTAATCGATTTGAAACCTCAAGCAAATATTTATCTCCCGGTAGCCGGTGGCGTTCTGTGTGTGTTGGAGATGCTTCTTGTCTTAATCATTTTTCCTCATGTCAGGCTTTGCTGAGGTACTGACATCTGGGCATTTATAGTGCTGGCAAGTAATGGCTGCTGGCTGATGTTTAGCATACTTCCAGCCATACCTTAGAGGGCTAAGCAGGGGTTTGCTCAAATGGACACATATTCCAGTTTAATGTGAGCTGAAGACAAGGTAGGTAAAAAAAGCTAAAGTTCCCCCATTTGGAGTGAGTTGGCTGACATAACAACAGGATTCGTTGTGCACAGATAATTTGCAGAAACAAAAGCTGTACTTATAACACAGCTGAGCAAAACACATCTCAGACCATCTAATAATGCCTAAACTAAGACTGACAGAAAGTGTTGGGTGGATTTCTTGCAGTCCATAATAATCACAAGGCTGAAGAGTATTTTGAGGTCCGATAATACTTTAGGGTAAAGGATAAAATTTGATCTTGACAGGTCCAAAAAGTTCCTAATTGCTCCAGAGATGCAGTTTACTTCATGTTTTCTGAGGATAAATTGCTTCAGGAATCAAAGAAAAAGCCTCTTTACCCTCTTATTCACTTTGGTGTCAATCACTGCGCCATCCCCAAGAGTGCACGCTATAAACAATAAATATCCTCATGGCAAGACATAACATTTGACTGTAAATATGTCCTGGCCAACACACAAATAAATGGGAATGCCACTTGAGCACCATATGCATCTAATTACGGACTCTTTTTTGTGTGTTTTAACAAGAACGCGAGGGAGGCGAGGGGAGATACGGAGGGAGACACGCGAGGGAGGCGGGAGGTAATATTCTGCTGTGGCACAGCGCCGCTTCCAACGTCTCGCTCGTGCGCTCAAACAAAAGAAAAACAACTGAGCGAGGAAACAACATAAAGCCCAACGTAGCCTTAGTTTTATGTAGGACTTGTCTGCAGTTTATGTTGCTGGATCTTTGGCTAACCGACATCACTTATTTTATACTGCTCCGCATACTGTTTTGGATTTACCCTGACAGTGGTCCAAACCTTACTCCACTTCAATGAAAACGCTTTGTTCCTGTGTTCAATCGGCAGCACTGGCACAGAGAGGCTTGCTTGTGGTTATGAAACGCAGCCAGATATGTCGGGGAAAGGACCAGTGAGGGGAAAAGACACAAAAGCTCACTAGCATTAGCTCAAGCTTGCAATCACTCCAATGGCCCTCTGGTTCCTGCGTCCAACCAGCCGAACGCCGGTGATACGAGCGGCTCAACGCTCAGACTTTGGTTGCTTATTAAGTTGTCCTTGGTCTCGAGAAACAAAAGACTTAAGGGTCTGCAATAAATCAATGCAGACCTTGTTTCCCCTGGGCTATTCAACCACTTGGGGTGTAAAACGCTCAAAGGCAACGAGCACTTGAAAGTCTGGAGCTGTGGACAGATTCTGCCCAGCAATTATCCTGTCTGCGTGCCTCCTAAACACTGCATACCAGATATGTTTGGGCCTCTTCAGCCACAGTCCCAGTTATGGAGACACAGATGCTAATGACACCATATTTTCTGGGCTGCAGAGACAGAGGGCCTCTGGCCATCACTTCTTAAACACATGCCACACAGCCTGCACCACCCACACCACACAGACCTGTTATTGATGACCACTGACGGCTCTCCTCTCCACTCGACTCGGGGTGGCTGCCACAGGCAACAGAGCAGTAAATACAACTTGTCAAGGTGACATAACTTACTCATAACTACTTATCAGTTACCCACACTTGTCTTGTCAGTGTGGGTGAATATCCTATAAAGATGTGTTCTTATACTTGACACGCTTTTCTCTTCCCGTGGGTGAAGCTGCCCCCCCCCTCCGTCTTAGCCATTGCGGTTCTTTTTTTGGGGGCTGCTGGCCAGTAAAGAATAGACTGACAAGCACCTGTCACGTGGATTGATGTGTCCAGCTGGAGAGTAAGAGGTGGGCTCAGAGACACCATGTAGCACGATAGCAGGCGCGGCACACCGAGGCTCACGGCCGCGATGAGATTAGAGGGGTGTGGCTGAGGCCCAGGCGGAGGGTTTGAAGGTGATAGAAAGATGAGGCAAGATGGAGGGGTGGAAACGAAGAAGGTTGGATTATTGGAGGAGAAGGTGACAGGAAGTGATTCTACCTCCAGATACCTTCAAGGTGACTCAGTATGACGGAGCATTCCCCAGCGTTTACTGCTACAAAGAGGGATAGGCAGAGAGGGGGAGAGGGAGAGAGAGAGAGAGAGAGAGAGAGAGAGAGAGAGAGAGAGAGAGAGAGAGAGAGAGAGAGAGAGAGAGAGAGGGAGAGAGACAGAGAGAGAGAGTTTCAAAGTGCAAAAGCTCTTCGCAGATGTCCAAATACGCAGTAAATCACTCCGAGAACCTGAGGGTGCTCAAATGCTTTTTGACTGAATCTGTCTCCCAGCTCAGCGGCTCCAGGATGACTAAAACATTAGCAGGAGTCTTCAGGGGTAGCAGCGGTAGCACGCCCATCCCCCCACCCCACGATTGCACAATCCCAGGACTGTGCAAACATAAGACCAAACCAAAATGGCCTCCATTCAGATGTTGTCCAAATGCATGTTTTGTTTGAAACTCAGAGAATGCAGGAGTGGAGGACAGGCTTGTACACAAACTATCTATTTAGCCGTGTGTCCCCATTCCCATGAGTCATAAACTTGCCCCTGGCATTTGAGCAGAGAGGCCTGTGTGTCGAGTTACAGGTGTTCTTTTTAACACGGCTACTCAAAAAAGAAAAAAAAAAAGAGAGAGAGAGAAAGAGAGAGAGAGAAGGTTTATGACTTTTCTTCTATGGAGGGCCGAGGAAACAGAAGTGACACTGGGCCCAAAAAACAAGCATTAACCTAGGATGTAATCACCTTTACAGCACAGTAACAAATAAGACCAACACAGCTATGCTAGGACACCATACTACTGAAATCAACCTACAAAACCCCCAAAACTACGAAACCTCAGAGAAAGTGCCAGAGGAACAAAACTAACGCTTCATGAATGAAAATAAACAATGACATAACAGAACTAGATCATAAACACTAAAAAAGGAATAAACTTCCAAAACGAATAATATCTGAGCTAGTCACACCTTGGAAATGATCCAGTGTTAATTTACTCTTAGTTTAAAAATGATAAAAAACATAAAACCATTCAGTACATGCTCCCAAAAAATATTTATGTCTCTATTCTTTCTATTCATTACGTACAAAATGGAAGTGGAAGTAAATTGGGTTAATTCATTCAAACCGTTTCATTAGTGCTCAATAAATCCCCAATACTTTACGTGTGGAAAGTAGAGTTTGAAAAGAGAATAAAATCTTCTCTTCTGTGTGCTGATTGACCTTTTTGACAGCTTTTGAATAACAACCATTAAACTCAGAAACAGATCATCTTCACACTGTTCCTCCTTCAGTTTTGTCTGACCTCTAAATGGCAAATGAATGACATGATTAAATGCTAATGAAGAGAATGTTATTAAGAGATATAAACCAGTGAGGGTGTTTCTAATTACAGCAGGACCGCACATTGGTATACATTCAGTAGCAATAATGTTAACAACATCTAACATCAAATAGACATCAGACATTTGCAGTATCCTCCAACATCTCCGCCATAGTGGACTCAGTGATTTTGCCTCTGGAGGGAGATGCAAGGATGTGCTGAGGCAGATCTGGGTGTGTGGCTCTCTGCTGCCTGGATACTGTGCTCGTCTGCCCCCTGGCAGATGCAACTGTCACTGCACTCGTGCTTCAGCAGAAGGAAAGGGGGGGGGAAAACCACTCCCTACTCTACTGCTGCTCCCAACAGAAAGGCACGAATGAGGTAAATCAGCCCCTCGTTTATGAAAGCTGGATTGTTGCGGTGGGATCCCGCAAGATCCCAGAATTACAAAGGAGGGTGTGTTTACACCTGAAGACCGCGGCGGGTTCATCACTTCCTCAAAATCCTCAAACACACGGGCATAAAAACAATCTCTGATTGCTAACATATGATACATTATGGTTCTTGGAGCATCACAGAGTCTCAAGTGAAGGCCAACACTTGACAGCTTACAATAAAAACAGCTTCATAACTGATAAAAAAATAATAAATTTCCCCCCATCTGTAGAGCTGGTCATTAAGGCATTAAAATTATCCACTCACATCAAGCCGAGATCACAGTCTTCCCTGTTCGAGTGTCATTTTTTGTCGGCATCAACAAGCCAAAACTTGAAAGTGCTTGTATGTTTGGTTTTCTTTTTTCTGGCTTTTGAACAGCCACAATTATTCCATACAGGCACAGATCTGCCTCGCTGTCGGGCCAGAGAGCGATGTGTATTAACTGCCCACAGGGGAAAAACATGGCCGTGACTTCAGCCTTGGAGCAGCAACATCAATATACATTTAATGATATAATATCAGTAAAATTTGATGTCTGAGAATCAAAACGACTAACAAATATCAGGAAAACCACAACGTCGCTGAGGGACACATGACAGAGGACACTGCCCACAAACTTAACGCCCAGTTGTTTCCAAACATTAAACACACTGACGGGCAGGACAAACTTCACACACAGTTGGACGGTATATCTCTGCGACAGTCGGCTTTACATAAAGCCTGCATGTTCACTGGTACACTGGCTGTAATGCAGTAAGGCTCGATGTGTTGTTAAACTACCCTCTGTCACAAACAGATGCTGTGTGACTAAACTGCAGAGTAGCCCACCGAAACTGACAGTGTGTGCTGCATTACAGTACCCCAGCCCAACTAAAGGTGGCAGCACAGGCCCTGACACAAGCCTGAAAGAAACGTGATCACCACAGGAGAGCATCTTTAACATCAGAGCACAGGCCACCAGAACCACTTGGTGGAACCCTGGCAACTTCTGGTACGAGAAAAAGTTCCGTGGACGAGCGCGGGAGCGTCTCGGACCCATGAGGACGCGGGACCGTTGGCCCCGAAATCGTCAATCAGCGGCACGCGCTCTGCTTGTCACCGTCTTGAGTGAGAAATACAGCGTTGCCACTTTCGCTCCTGGCGGAGTGCTTTGTGCTCGCTAACACCTTCCCACTGATAAATGGACAGAGGGCAGGACGCGCCGGAGGGGCCACTGCAGATGAACATGCATCACTGCATTCATTTCACAGCGCTTAAACTCTGCCCGGTGCAGAATGACATCACTCAACCGAGCCCACCGGAGCAGAACCAGAGCCTGTAGGGCCATTCAAATTAATTAACAAATGACCTTAGATTAAAGGGGCAGCCACAGATCAGACGACGAAGGCGTTCATGAATTCAATCTGTGAGCGCGTGAGCACATGATCCTGCTATATCACTTGCCCCACAAGCAAGACACACACCATGTTATAAATAAGTTAATAGAAAAGCCGGTTCAGAGAGGTGCTTAGTGTAACTTTGGCTCCCTCCCCTTGAACTGAAAATCCCACTCGTGCCGACACGGATATAAACGGATCCCCGGTTTTTCCTATTTGTTTCTACCTGAGGAAGAAAATTCCTCTATAAAGAAGAAAGCAGGCATCCTGTCACCCTGCTGTCTGATAAAGTGGGAAATAAGCTGCAGCCAGGATGTGTGTGTGTGTGTTTTCCTATTTTCAAGAACAGACTATATCGGAACCATCTCGGGAAGACAGGTCAATCTAAAGGTTTGCTAATACAGTCCCATGGACAGGGGGGGATAAATCCCCGCTCGGCAACAAAAAGCAGATCAATAAAGAAAGCATGTAAACAAACCACAGTGTGAATGAAGTTGAGATGGATGGAGAGCGGGGCAGCGAGGGTGACCGACACTGCTTCAAATAAAAGAACATTGCCAGCATGTGAGGGGAAAAGAAGGGGGCCAAAAAGCCAGGGGGATCGTTGGGGCGGGAGTGCAAATGAGGAGAGGGAAGACGCACGGCCATGAAGTGGAGGGAGAAGCAGGCGAGGAAGAGGCAGAGAGCGTGCGAGGGGATGGGGGAAGCGAGAAATTCAGGGAGAGGGAAAAACACGGTAGTGTAGAAGTGATTTATGGCAGTTGTATAATTTTCTACAACGCTGCCCCCCTTTTGCTTTGGCGCTCCTTTCCTCCTCCATATCCCACCCTCCCACTAGGGTGTGCTCCTCCTCACTGTCACACCGAGGAACGGTCCCTGGCCACACCAACCAGTGATTAAGATTCTGCAGTGATGCGACTGCAGCACTTCGCAAATGGAAGACTGGACATAATTTCCCTAAAATGCTGTTTTTTATCACCTATTTCCCCTTCATCAGCTTGCCGCACACGATTGATAGCTGATGGCACCTCTGACAACTTAACGTTTTTATGGCTAGATTTATGGGCTATCTGCTCCTCTCCTTTTACAGCTCAAACTCTGTAAAAATGCTTATTTCTCAGATAAGGAGAGGGAGGGTGTGTGTCTATGTGTATGGAATGGTATCACACCCAGCTAAATGTATGTATGAGGGAGAAAGGGCCCAACTCACTGCATTGCAGTGCAGATCTGTGCTCGGCTCCCAGGGCTTTATGGCTACTCTGGGACTGGAATCACCCCTGCATAGTGCCACGGATTAAATAATATGTCTCACTTCTCACAGCTACAGCTCTGATCGCCGCTTCGGCTGCAAATACTCGCTCCCATCCTCTTTCGAGGAAACGATTAACAGGAAAGAGATACTTCTCAAATACTGTGTGTATTCCTACAGAAACACTTCTCTCTCTCCAGTAAAAGCCAATAATAATTTCAGTTATTGTTTCTGTTTTTTTAACAGGAGGCAATACAAACCCAATGCTATAAATGCATGTCACATAAAGAGCTTTGTTTATCCCTTTTCCCTCTCAGGAAAAGCTCATTAAGTGTCTGTGTGGATACACAGCCAGGTTGAATGTGTGGAGAAAAAAAATGTCAAAAGAAAAATATAGTACGAGGGCTAATTATCAGTTTCAGGTTAAAGCAAGGTGAGCTAATTACAGTGACATTAGGTGAGCTGTAACAGCTGCTCGCGCCTGAAACACCTGAATACAAACTGCCTCGTTGAGTACTTGTGTGCTGAACACATGCTGAAGCCGGTACACAGTCGTGCGTGTTACTGGGGGGGCGCTGGTGGACCTATTCTGGGCTGCAGGAGGAGTGTGGCCACTGCAGGCTCCCCACCCTCCCTGGTCAGATTTACTGCCAGTATGGGCTCCCAGTTAGCCTGCTCCTCTCCTCACTGATGAGCCTGGCAGATCCCAGACAGACGCCCCGGGGGACTGGACTGTAACAGGGGATGGGGGATGGGGGATGGGAGGAAAGAAAGAGAGAGATTTGAAATGAAGAAAGGAGAGAGAGAGAGAGGAAGGAGGGAGAGCGAGAGAAAGAGGAGAGAGAACCAGTTTGATGAGATCAGTGATTCATTGACACCCAGGAGGACACACCCTGGAATGGGGTAATACCACACATGTTTTAACTGGGCTGGCTCATAATTCATTAGGGTTACCAAGGCTACAAGGCGCACCTTTAGGAGATAGGCCCCAGAAATCATCTCTGCATCTTGTTAGATGCAGCCTATATAGAGGGGACATTAATATTCACAGTTGCAATGTGCTCTCCCTTAGTGGAAAAGACCAATCTGTTGAGTAGAGGAAACCAGCGCATTTGATGTCTGCACATTTCCATATTAAGTCACGGGAGGCTCCGCATATGGGACACAGCTCTTCCTTGATGATACGCATCCAAAATATCTG
>JAUESF010000050.1:15286363-15298133 GCA_032274765.1 Malacoctenus tetranemus
GAGAACATGGAGAGATGTGACCACACACTGGTTCCTGAACGCATCGTGTTTCTGAGTTTCAAACCTGGAGGTATCACAGTCTAACCCAATGAGGCTAATCAAGAGAGATAGCTTTGAATATAGTAACTCAGAGAGCAAGTGAGGGGAGAGAGTGCCAGTTTAGAAAGAGTTTTCTGATGGTGAATTCAATTGTTTTGTATTTGGCTCCTCTTCCCTTCATCTATACATTGCTTTCTTATTTTTTGCTTCTCATCAAAGAAACTAAACTAAATCTATTCTTTAATGAGGTACCTTCCTGTACTCTTCCTCCCCTCATTCAAAAGGGACCACTTGACTTGTGGCTAGATAATAAAAACGTCAGCACTGTCGTCGGGGTGCAGCCGGCTTCATTTCATTTGTTCCCTCGATGCAACGCTCTAAACAGGTCCCATAAAAGTCTGCATTAGCATATTGCCCCAGTTCCTGAAAGTGAAGAGTGGGTGGTGCAGCGGGGGTGACGGAGTCGTGGTGACATTCACTCCAAGGTTACTGGAGTGGCTCGTTACTGTAGGCTGTGCACAGATTAGGAGCGGAGCATAACGCAGGCAGAAGGTCCAATCCATCACTGCAGCTGCTGCGTCTCTCGTTTCCTTCAGTTCTCCTCTGCAGAAGAGCATGACACAGTTATTTATGAATCTGAAGTGCCGACGCTTAGATTTAATGTCTGAGACTGATTGACCGACGTGCACTGAGATGTGCAACCTTGACTAGAAGTCAAAGGTCACGCCTCCATCATAAGAGCCAAACAAAACGCCACTGTCAGCTTTACTAACGTACATAAACCGCTAACACATGTTGCATCCATTTATGATCATCTCATGGTCGAGAAAAAAACCCCAATCTACTCCAACATCTGGACACTGAGTTCCCTGTGCACAACATCCTGCAACGTTTCTGCTCGGAGAGGCGCTCTGTCGCCGCCCTGGTGGTGGTTTTCTGCATGACCACCGCCATGTTTTAGACAAATCCACTCATTCCTGGCAGTCAGTTGGAAACCTGGTCTTGAACTTCGAGTGTTACTTGATAAGGCAGTCGAACCAGTTTGTGTGGCGTTTCAGATGCAGGAGCTGTGCTTGTGTCGCGTCTCTGCTGCACTTTGAAGCAAAGTCTTTTACAAGTTAATAATAAACATTAAAAAAAATAGATATTTTTTTTTTAGTGTACAGTAAGATAAATACTTAGTAGATTTCTGCACGTGAAGCTCACGGACACCAGTCAGACTCAGGCTGAACCAGTTCTCCCATACTGACATGGATGTAGGTTGTGGGCAGCTGGTGCTGCGAGAAAAACGCGAAATGGCCCAGAAACGTGTCAGGGTGAGTCACGAGAGATGGGGGCGCGCTTGATTAAAGTCTTTTCAACCACCGCGTGCCCCGGTCACATCATGGCTCTCTGCCCCCCCTGCTGTTTCTGATCGCAGCGCCTGGTCTGACGGTGCGGCCAGTGCAGCTGGTGGTGCACCGTCAGAGCGGCCCCGCCGCACAACATGCTGCTCTATTTAATTTGGCTCTTTAATTATAAGCCCCTGGCGGACTGCTGCCGCTCGGGCTCGCTGGCTGGAGCGCCGCTCCGCGTCTTCCCGGTGAAAGCTGCCGTCAAAAAGCCTCCTCACGTGGCTCCGCTCGCAGAGCCGCGTGCGACGCGTGAGACGCTCGGGCCCTCCTCCTCCTCCTCCCTCCTCCTCCTCCTCCTCCCGCCTCCCCTTCCCCGCTCTCACGGACGCTCCTGTGTTGATGTCGCCTGCGGTGATGGAGAGGGAGAGCTTGGTCAGTGGGTCAGCGATTCCATGCATTAGGTTTTTTTTTTCTCTCCAGTCACGTTTTCCCGCCTCATGCACCGCTCGCTTGTATTGCAAGCGGTGCTTTTATTTTTTTCTCTCCCCCCTCCTCCCCCTCCCTCCTCCCCCTCCTCCCCCTCCTCTCTCTCTCTCCGTTTAGATCTCGCAGTGTGGCTCGAAGCTCACTCGGTTTTGACTGTACAACATCTGTGGCCAACTCCTCGGTTCGGGACACACATCAGCTGAGGATGCGTTTGGCCTGAAACGTGACTCTGGTGTTTAAATCAAGCGTCTCCGTGCTGCAGGAGACGCTCTTTAAATGCAGATTTTGGGCGGAAGAAACACACTAAATGGAAACAGTGCAGAGAAAAGTTGCACAAACTGGCAGTTTTTCTCCAACAGAACATCATTAAAGTGGAATATCAGATTAGGGGGGAAAAAAAGGGCCGTCATACTTTGCTCAGAAATGAAAGCCCACCACTGTGCTGATCTAATATTCGTCCTCTTAATTGCATGAGCCGGAGCTGCAGAGTTCTGCAGCACCACTTTACAGAGAGGCTGCAGGCACACAGACACAATTCCATCAAGTTCCTGCGATATTGACCTACTTACACGTGCCGAGGGTGATGAAGTCTGCACTGCAAAACACAGCCACCCTCTGTATGATCACAGGAGCACACCAGCCCCTTTCATCTCAGAGCTGAACAAACCCACACACACTGTGTTGCATTACAATGCACTTCATACACTGTGAGGACGAGTGCACACACTCTTGGTCACCTTGACGGTGAAGCGTCCTCATGTCTTGCAATGTGAGCGACAGCCAGTGAAAGTGAGAGATAAGCGGCAGGATTGGAGCGGAGGAGAGGCAGCGCCTGCGAAGTGCTCAGCGCTCACGTTTCTCTGCCTGCTTCCCGTCGCGGGCGGATTAGCGCCTGCACGGGTAAGCTAAACCTGGAGGGGCAGCGGGGACCGATCGACTCCTCAATTAATGCTGTCTGCAGTGACCCAAATCATAATGTCTTGTAGAGACTGTGTCAGAGTGCACGGCGATCCTCCGCCTGCGTGGGAAATCCCTCGCAGCATGCGACGGCTTGCTGCTCCTCCGGTAATCTGCAGCCTCCGGCAGGTGCACTGCTGCGTCCGACCAACATGTGAACTTTCAGGAGACGGTGATGTTATGCTGTGTGTGTGAAGTAAACACCAACTATTGTTTGCACAGAGTTCACGTGGCAAAAACGTGACGTTTGTTGACTCTCGTTTTGTTAGGTAAAGGTTTGTAGTGGATAGAAGGATGAAATGAAGTCAAAACATCAACAAGCAGAGCGACGCTGCAGTGAAGCTGTTATCAGCTCCACTTCCTGCGCTGTCCTTCCTGCTTCCCTCCTGAAAAGCAGCGAGTTAATGGGATTACTGATTGACAGTGTTTACGGCCCGGTGACTCCTGAGGGTCATTCATAAACACACGGCTTGCTGTACATGTGAGTCTTCAGGTGGACATGCAATGTGTTGGGGCTGGGCGTGTGGGCTGGGAACGGCCTCGTCTGCATGTCAGCTCAGGGAGGAGGTGAGGCGCGGGCCTGCAGTCTGCTGGATCCCTCCATGACTCTGGCATGAGTCAACAAATCCACCAACACGTGCTGCTGGAGGGATTATCAAAACACTGGAGCCACACAAATACCCTGTGCAGCGGAGGGAGACACGGCAGCACGGGGGTGCTGCTGCACGGCGCAGCGCTGTTTGGGCTGGTTACAGAAAAGCTTGAATGAGGGGAAAATACAAAAAAAAGTTCCCATTTGCATCTGGAAGTCTGTCATTAAATGTCGTTTTGAACCAGACACCTATTTGTTAACAAAATGTCAGATCGTTTGCATCTGATTTGTGTGCAGCTGAGCGCTGAACACAATGACCCGAGTGTCTGTGCAGCCCGCACGCTCCGTGCGTTTCAGTCGTTTCCCTTCGCTCGAAAAAACGTGACTCACGCTCGGCAACCGTCGGCGGCGCACGAACGGCGCCGAAACGCCGCCACCTCACGCACGCCGCGGGAACTTCTCCCGCGAGTCAGCGTATGTTTATAAACACGGATCTGACTTCACGTCGCTGCATATTCCGACACGAGACTGCGGATTTGGTTCGGCCAGTAACCGTGTCAGGAGTCCATGCATGTGAGGCGGCGGTCAGGTGTCGTGCTGCTCGCTGGCGCTGGGCACGGTGCCAGGGGAGCGAGGCTATTATTGGAGCGGAGGAGGCAGCAGACCCCGCAGACACGTGAGGTCGTGCCTCAGCTCATCCACAACGCCTGACTAGAAGTGAGGGTAGGGGTGGGGGGAGTGAGAGAGAGAGAGAGAGAGAGAGAGAGAGAGAGAGCGCAATCCAAACGGAGCGAAACTTCTGAAACAACAATCCACGTATATTTGCGCATCGCCCGAGCGCTGCGTTAGAGTAATGCAGGAATTATTTAGAGTCATGAAAACCGCGCTTGGCGGCTGCGTCAGGAGGAGGAAGCCCGTCTGCGTTGTTGCCGAGCTGCTGTCAGTATTTTTAGCGCTGCCTTTATCCGCTCCGGCGCACCACCGCGCCTGTTACGCTCAGGATGAGGCAACGACGCTGCGAATTCTCGGAGCTGTTGTGCGCTGCCCAGAGGTTGCGCAACATTACATCACAGCGCGTCCAGCGCGGTGGAGGAGCGGGACGGTTTCTAAGGAAATAACACAGATGGCCTGTCTACAAGTGTGATAAAAAACAAAACAAAGCACTACATTTCTAAACAAAGTCTCAATGGATTATTGAACCAAGTACAGTTGAACATTTCAAGATACAACTTTGTGGGAAAATGGTATAAAATGAATAAGAAAGGGGGCTTACACTTTACTAAACTTTCTTGATGAGTTCTGAGTGTTTATCACTGATTTCCTTCCATGTTTCTGTCAGCGATCAGTGGCTTCACAAGGAAGTTGTCACAATTGAGTGATTTGTTTTGTATTGCTTATATTTCAAAAGGTCTCCAAAACTACTCATATGCTGCTTTAAAGATAAGTACTGTGGGCCATAACTTGGAGTTCATCCATGTGACCATCTTTCCTGCGTTCTCCCTCGCAGGAGTCATCCTGTACGCAGGCTCCTCTGGCAGCGCCAGCCCGAGCCCCGGCAGCCCCTCCAGCGGGTACCAGACCCAGTCGCCCTCCTCCCACTCCCAGCCCTCCTCTCCGGAGGAGGTTACCTTCACGGAGATCGGGGCTCTGAAGCAGAGATCGGCCGGCTGCAACACTCCCTCCTCCAAGCTGGTGTTCCAGTTCCCGGAGGTCTACAGCGCGCCGGCGGCCCAGGCCGCTCCGCAGCACACGTACGCCCACCCCATCGCGGGGAAGAGGCCGTGCGGCTTCCATGGAACCTTCACCAGTGAGTGTTTTCACCAAACTCTGGCAAAAAAGAAAGTTTTGTGCCTTCATTTGCGATGTCAGTGTCTTATCTGACTGGCTGTTGTTGTTTTTCCCTCCATTATCAGAGACTGGTGGAATGGTTCTGCTCTGCAAAGTCTGTGGGGACATCGCGTCCGGTTTCCACTATGGAGTGCATGCATGCGAGGGCTGCAAGGTAAGCCGGTGATGAGAGAAGCAGAACGTTCCACGGGCGCGCAGGTTCTCGGTGCACCGCTCTCATGTCATGTCGTCTTTCCTTTGGTTCAGGGCTTCTTCCGCCGCAGCATCCAGCAGAACATCAACTACAAGATGTGTGTGAAGAACGAGAACTGCCTGATCATGCGCATGAACCGCAACCGCTGCCAGCACTGCCGCTTCAAGAAATGCCTCTCCGTCGGCATGTCGAGAGACGGTGAGACGCCGTGACATATTTTCAGTGAGACGTCCCCGGTGCGTCCGCGCCGGAACGCCACCGCGCTCTGATTAGCCAAAGCAGCAGGGAAATGTGCAGCCAGAAAGCGGCACAGCGCCGCCGATATGTAGGTCTGTGTGAAAAATGTCATGCGGGAAGACGTTTGAGGTCATGATGCCAGTAGCTCAGTCACCCGCGCTGTCGGAGGACCCCTGCACCTGTCTCGCCCTTCAACTCTCCCGCTGCCATTGCCAGTAATTGCCTTCTGCCTTTCCTCACCCTCTTTAAGTTTCTGCTGCCTTTCTGCTGCCCTTTGCAGCATCCTCCCACAATGCTGCTGCCTTGCTCCGTGCGGTCCCTCCCCCTCCATGCTAGCCACTACGTTCCCTCCGCTCTCTCGCATCTCCCCCCTCAGACAATGATTTATGAGAGGAGGAGCCTTGAAGTCCCCGAAGCTATCTATCATCTCGAAAAACTGCAGCAAACACAGGAATTATTTTAGGAAATTGGAACAGGGTCAACTTGATTACCTTGTGTATGCCCACAGAACGTCTCCCCGCACTCATTAACAGACGTGGCAACAATCAAGCAAAGGGATGCAGAAAACAGCCGCGTGGCAGAACACGCCGGGCGTGACGCTGCCATCACCTCTCCTCAGATGTGATAGCCGGAGAATGATTGATCACCTTTCATCACCGATTAAAAGAAACAAACAGTTGGTGTGACCCAGATAAACAATGCAGAATGTGGCCCATAGTGTACTCATACATCATGACCTACTTGGTGGAGTTTGCTTGCCTTTTCCTCTCAGTATGGTTTCTGCTTATCTCCACCCTCCAGTTCTCTGCACCGCCTAATCTAGTAAAGAGGTTAGTGTTATTTCTGCTCGTGCTCGACACTTCTGGTGCATCGAGAGGAGAAAAAAAAAGAAAGAAGAAGAGGGTGGCAAAAGGCATCTCAATGAGAGAATAAACAGTCAGGTCACTCTCTTCGCGGGGGGGGGGGGGAATTATGAGTTGAGGACCACAACCTAGAAACCCCTTTTTGCTCTGTTTCCACCATTACGAAAACAGGAAAACCACATGCAACTGTCTGCAGCCCACAGTAAATAGTACACCCTGATTTCACACCAGGCAGCTGCGCGACTTTGGCTCCGCAGTATAGGCGGATGTATGAGCACGCTGGCACGCTGGCACAGTTTCCCCCATCTAACCAGAGCATCAGTTTTAGAGCAACGGTTCATTAGCGTGCATTTGCTGCTGCTGCTTCTGGTTTTTTCACTCATCATGAAAGAGATTAATCTCACGCTATGCTATAGCCTGTGTCCCCATCACAGCACCACGCACGCCATCAAGAAAGATTACTGTGTTCAACAAATGGAGAAATACTTTCCCTGCACATCACAGGGACAAGGAAACACACCTGCTTTCACTCTTCTATAAAAAAGACCGTCTTTATTTTATTAAAACAACAGCATAAAGCTTTGAAAAAAAAACCCTGATGGACTTGAAACAATCTGTGCCACTAGAATGAAAAAGGAGAGATGCTCTACATGCAGAGGTCTGAAGCTGTGCCACTGCGGGCAGCGGTGGCCTGGAAAAGCAAGCTTAAAGAGAAGTGACTTAGAGGTCACCTGTTCAAGTCTCTGGTCTGTCCAGAGGTTGAGGTGGTGCAGAGTGCAAACCACCAACGGCTCCCCCACGATCCTAACCACCAACGGGGGCGGGGGCCCAACGTCTCTCTGGGCACTTCGCTGTGGCGATCCCACAGCTGTCAGTCTGCAAAGTCTCAGAGTTTCTTTGAATTTACTGACAAAAGCATAATTTTCATAACCTCAAAGCAAATCTGTGCAGTATAACTGAAAACACAACGTGAGCGTATCCACCAGACTCCCTTCATCGCTCGCTGTGGCAGTGAAAGTGCTCCGCCTCCCTTTCTGCTTGTCATCCTGGCTCACATCAGTCACTCTCATGTTCTCACTTGTGTCTCCTCGACTCACATAACCACCTGAAGACCACCTCCCCAATACTCCTCCCTCGCTCGCTCTCCACACCAGTGACATCATGCTCACGTTGCCCCACTGCCCTACTTACAAACGGAGGGAGGGCGCTGCAGAGGAAGGAGACAGGGGTGGATAGAGGGGAGGATGAGGCAGATGGCAGCAGGGGGTCTATAAATAGCCTCTCCAGCTGATGGTTACTGTGTGAGGGGGGGTGGGGGGGGGATGTAAGTGAGAAAAAAGGAAGTTTTTCTTTCCCAACTTGGGCTGTTCTCCTTGAAGCCATCCCATGTAGGCTGTGTATGTGTGTGTGTGTGCAGAAGGATGGAAACCCAGTTTATGTCGAGCTTTCATAAACATCTACAAAAAATCGTGTGAAGCTTTTATCTTCACCTAGAAAACACGACCTTGCAGTTAGAAAACCTCTTGATTCCCAACGAATCTTCTACAAACGCCTCCATCCTTATTCGAATTAAGTGAAAAAAAAAACACAAAATAGGTTCGATGTTTGTGTGGTGACATGAAATGTGAGCCATCGCAGGGCGACCAAAGGGATCCTGTCTCATCTCTGCCCCGATGCTTGTGTCTTCCACAGCCGTGCGCTTTGGCCGCATCCCAAAGAGGGAGAAGCAGCGCCTGCTGGACGAGATGCAGAGCTACATGAACAGCCTCAACGAGTCGGCCGCCATGGACATGGACCCGTCTTCCACGGGGGACAATCCCACCAGCAGCACGGACGACAGCAACTCGAAGGAGGCCATCGGGGCCATTTCCAGGGCCTACCGCGACATCTTCACCAGCAACGGCGGCAACCAAGAGAGGCCGTCCAAGAGGGCCAGCATCAGCACAAACAACAACAACAACAACAACGCCTCTCCTTTCCCTCAGGAGGGCGGCTTTCCTCAAGGCTCGTCTCACGCCAACTCGGCGCCGAGCTACCAGTCTTGCCCCGTCACCTCTGCCACCCACTGTCCAGTTGCCTCGAACGACAACCAACCTGCGTTCCACAATGTGGACAACAACCGCTACACATATTTACTGTCGACGAATCAGAATAACGCCCATTCGAGTGCATCTCAGAGGAGCAGCTCTGCCAATCATGACAGCTTTCAGAATGCAGGAAGTGCCCACAATCAGCGCTCATGCCCATGGAAACTGCCACAGGGAGCCAAAGTGCTGGTAAGCAGGAAAAACCGTGGAACACGTCCAGTTTGTTTGAAACCGGAACTTTTGCAAGATATTTACCTCTGCCTGCTTCTGTGTCTTTGTCTCAGGCCTGCCCCCTCAACGCGTGCCCTGTTTCTGGGGCGGACCGCTCCAGTCAGGAGATCTGGGAGTCCTTCTCTCAGTGCTTCACCCCTGCCGTCAAGGAGGTGGTGGAGTTCGCCAAGGGCATCCCGGGATTCCAAGAGCTGAGCCAGCAAGACCAGGTCATGCTGCTCAAGTCAGGCACCTTCCAGGTAAACGGCTCCGTCTCAGAACCCGTTCTTTCACTCACCGTGAACTTTTAAGTTTGTTTTAAAAGTGTAAGAACTTTTTTCTCAAGGTTGTCTCTGTGTTTTCCTCTCCAGGTTCTGATGGTGAGGTTCTGCACCTTGTTCAATGCTGAGCAGCACACGGTGACCTTCCTGAACGGCCAAACCTACCCCCTGTCCACCTTGCGTGCGCTGGGCATGGGCTCCCTGCTGGACGCAATGTTTGAGTTCAGTGAGAAGCTGGGCTCTCTGGGGCTGGAGCCTGACGAGATGGCCCTCTTCATGGCCGTGGTTCTGGTCTCTGCAGGTGAGACGGAGTGACTGATGGCTTGTTTGAGCGCAGCGGGACATTGTAGAGTTACAACTTGGACTGGCGTGAAGCACCAACGCTGACACTGTTTGTGCTCCTCAGACCGTTCCGGCATCTCGGACATGCGAGCTGTGGAGCAGCTCCAGGAGGGTCTGATCCGCGCCCTCCGATCCCTGATCACTCGCCGCCGCCCGGACGACAGCGCCCTCTTCCCCAAGCTGCTGCTGCGCCTGCCGGACCTCCGCACCCTCAACAACCTGCACTCCGACAAACTCTTGGCCTTTCGCATCGACCCTTGAGCAGGCCGCTCGTCCAGCAGCCACGGAGGCACAAACTGTTTTACATAAAAATGCAGCACACAAACACCACCACCCACACACAGATTTTATCTTCCAAGGGCAGGACTTCCTTTGCTGAAGAGGAACAAGGAATTGTGCAATTTGAGGAGGTTTTTTTTTTCTTCTGAAGGACAAATGAGGGCAGCAGACTTGTTTCAGCTCACTTCTGATCCTCATGCAGTTTTCTCTCCAAAGAAATGCATGAACACGTACTCATACAAACCCATGTACACACTTACACAAACCTCAGCACCTCATAAAGGACATCTTTTCCAGTTTAAAAAAACAGTGTAGAGTTAATATTACAGTTTTCAAATAAATCACATGTACACTTACTCATTATATCTAGTGTATTTCTTAGTAAAAGCCAATTCACTTCTGTTTTTTCCTTCCTGTAACTCATACAGACTCACTGAGCAGCAGCTGAGTGATGGATAATTTAGATTGGAGCAGTTATTACTTAGGGACCATTGGCGACGAGTGACTATGTGTCAGTGTGAGTTTAAGAGAAAGGGAACCTGTATATATTAGTGTAACCTGAAACAATAAGTCAGTTGTGTATCACTGTTTTACGAAGCATACAGTACCATCTGCATTAGTGCTCAAAGCAAACCACCAGTTCAGTGTGTCACTTGTAGGATGCATCACGTCCCTGATGTCACCGAGCTTCTGACTAAACTTCCAGAAAACGTTTTCTTTTTTCAAAATCTTGGGCCTGATCATGCCGACTACATGTGTCATTCTATGTCATGTATCCACAGAAACAACATGTCTGTGTCACTGTACCGTATCACATTTGGACTGATGGAGACCCTTCATGCACATTGGGTTCTGTAGTTTCTTTCGTTCTTTTTTTTCTTCTCTCTCTCTCTCTCGATGTAAATATGTTTTGTTTTCCTAACGTCGATGTATCCGATGCTGAACTGATATGATGGACGGGACATATGAGTTTGGTCCTAAAGAAGAATGTACTGACCTTCCTGAAGAGAGGTTTGGCTATGCCAAGGGGGCTTTGCACATGCAGGACAATGTGTATAAAGGATTGTCAGACAACTGAGACGCACTTCCTGCAGTTCGACGATGTACCAGCATAATCCATGAAATCACCAGCACTCACTCCATATGCACCCTTCCTCTGCCCCCAATGTTTGTCATACAAACACAAGAGATATTTTTGGGTGAGAGATCTAATTTGATTGGTCCTCTCACTGTTAGCTTGTTTGATTATGACTGATTGAGCACATCTTGTACATTTTGTAAATTTTCTTCCTGAATAGAATTGCGACAATGATATAAAGTTCGAATTATGTATTACTCTGTGTCTGGGTCCTTTTTTTGTCCATTTACACTGATTGCAAGTGATTGGTTGTGTAAAGTAATCAGGGTTGTGTGAATATCATAAACTCTTACACAGGAACATGATAACGGCACATCTGTGGGTGATTTTCATCATCCTGGAAACAAAGCCTCTTTGGTGAAGGTAACACTAAAATTAACAAGGACACTACCAACAACATTTAAGAGACACAAATGTGTCTTTGTCACAAAAGAGACACTGATCTCGAGTAAACAGCGAATGAAACTTCCATTGAGAGGCCAGAATAAAGCAAACAACAACAATGAAAGGCCAACTGTGTCCAAGATGTGACCAAGAATGAGATAAACACCACACATCGAAATCACAATCAAGCTACACTAAAAACAGCCACAGGTTCACAAAACAGCCACACAGAGCACAGACAGACTAACGAAACACAGCAGTCTGAGAAAGTAAAACCAAAGGCTTACTGAGCGGCACAAAACAACCACACAAAAAAAGCACAAAATATGACCACAACAGAACTCCACAAAAACAAAAGTGAAACCCAAGCTGAACTGAGAAACCACAAAAGGACAAAGAAGAGACACGAATTAAGAACTTGACCACAAACTGACATCAAAAGGACTTAGAAATACAAATACGTGACGAAGCATCACCCTGTGTGAAACCAAATCAATGAC
>JAUESF010000050.1:15564271-15575279 GCA_032274765.1 Malacoctenus tetranemus
GTGAACCTGGTGATGGACGGAGCAGCAGCCGTCCGTCTCTCGATCTGTTTGCATCAACAATCGACCGTCAGATAAACTCGGACTGAGCGCGCGTCTCGTGATTTGGACGTTTTCTTTCCCGATTCACAAATAGTTTCTCTTCTCTTCAGCTGCTTGAAGATGTAGAAGACACGCTGAGCTGCACCGCGTTTGAGGAAGATTCGCTCTCCAGGAAACTCAACTGTGAGTAAAGAAACACCCACAAACGCTCTCCCTTCCTGTTTTCTGGGGATTTTTTTTGAGAACAACAGATTTTTTTTATTCCCGTCTCTGTTGTTTCTGTCTGAAGGTGGCAGCACGTCATGCTGGGTCCAGCTGAACATCGAGGCGATGAAGAAGGAGTACCAAACCGTCCGGAGCAAGCGTGTCGCTCTGGGTGAGCGTGACTGAGCGAGCCGCTCCCCGCTGGGCTTTCCTCCCCTGCGACCGCAGACTAAAACCCTGTGTTGTCGTGTTTCTTTTTTTTGCCCTCTGCAGAGGCTCGCAGGAAAGCGTCCCCATGGCAGCGAAACCTGGGCTACCCTCTGGCGATGCTGATGCTCCTCGCACTGACGGTAGGAAAATAACCAGCAATACAAACGGCACTCTTAACGTTGAAAACATCCATGTATAATTGTGCTTCTTGTGTGGTTCCAACAGGTGATGTGTGTGTTGATGGTGTGTTTCAATGTGCTGGAGTTGCTGTTGGATGAGACGGCCATGCCCAGAGGAATGGAGGTGAGAACGATGCTGAGGAAAGGAAATAAAGTGCAACACCTGCAACACTTTTCCCCCTGAAAATCCTCAGTGTTGCAGATGTTTTTTTACTACCCGTGTCCACTGATGCCTGTTTTTGCTGTGTTGTTGCAGGACCCTCACCTGGGCATGGCCTCCTTCTCCATGTTCGGCTCACTGGGCGCTGCGGTTCAAGTTGTGCTCATCCTGTATCCTTTAAGCTGCTCACGGACTCGTCATTAGCCCAGCTTGGCTGGAACCCGGCTACTTCCTGGTTCACCTGATGCCTCGCTGGCTTGTGCCTGCATTGCGACTCGTCTTTGTGCTGTTGTCCTTAAAGTGTCCTCCAGCTACTTAATGCTGTCCTCAGTGGTGGGTTTTTATAGTTCTCCTCTCTTCACCACACTTCTGCCACGTGCACAAGACACCAACCTCACACAGGTACCACACATCCACCTGCTGCATCTTTATTTTTCAATTCAAGATTAAGACACGATAGTAAAAGTTAATATCCTGTTTGTAAATATCTGTTTTTTTCTTTCAGATAATTGCAAACTGTGTCTCCCTGCTCATCCTGAGCTCTGCACTGCCAGTGTTTTCACGCACACTTGGTAAGAATTTAGCAGCTCACAGAGAATAAATTAACCTGAAATTTTGAGGGAAAAAATCTGGTTCCAGATGTGGAACAAATGGTTCACTTGTAGTTCTAATAGTGCCCACAAGAGGGCAGTTGTCTGCCATTTGTTCCTGTATCTGCAGGCCAGGGCAGGATTGAGCCGTTTGTTCTGGAGTGGAACTTTTTGTGGAACTTCTTGTGGAACTTTGTGCTCTGCTGTGTTAGGGATCACCCGCTTCGATCTGCTGGGAGACTTCGGACGCTACAACTGGCTGGGGAACTTCTACGTGGTCTTCCTGTACAACATGCTGTTCGCTGGCCTCACCTCGGCCTCCCTCATCAAAACGGTCACCTGGGCGGTGCAGAGGGAGCTCATTCGTGCCTTCGGTCAGTCCGCCTTCCCTCGAGATTCCTTCAAAGTGCTCGTTGGGAGAGTGTTATTTTTCTGTGTGGGTGTTGTGCTTAAAATTCATTGAGTTGGTTTGGCTGTGCGTGAGGTTCCCCCACCTTTTGGCCCCATTTCCCTGTGGGCTGGTCTCTCTTCCTCAGATAGAAAGAATACAATTCTTTCAGGAAATTGTAAAGGGACAAGAGGAGAGTCGGGTCCCCCTCGGGGACCTTCGAGTACACCGCCCTCGACCCCTCACAGCACGCACACACACCCTGTAAACCTCCACCCAACACAAACAAGCCCTCGGAGCATGGGCACGCCAAACACACACACACACACGCAAGTCCCTTCCTCACTGTTCAGATAGCATCTCAGCACTGTGGCAGCTCTCCTGCACTCACCCAGACTCCGAACCTTCATTTTGTTTTGTGATTATTCAACTTTTATCTCAACTCGCACTGTTTCTACCACCTCTCCAGGTCTCCACAGACTGCCCCAGACTGTGTCCCGCTCCACCGTCCCCTTCAAGCTGCTCCTGGCCAGCGGACTGTCTAAAATCCAGTGACGAGTCTCCTCGGCGTCCTTGGCCTTCAGAAACTGAGCCGCTTCGCGAGCTCGCCGTTGGCGTTGAATGCGTCTGCCACCGGGGGCCTCCTGCCCTTTTCGGGTCGCGCCCACTTGCAGGAAGAGACTGGAGAAAGTGACGAGTCCGCGCTGTGTCCAGTGAGATCACTGCCTGAAACTCTGGCCAATGACAAATCTGTGAGGGTCCAAGTTTGTGCCGAAGCAGGTGCTGGCACAAGCAGTTTGCTGAGTCGTGGCTTTGACTGGAACTAGAGGAAAAGGGACTGAAGCCATACTGGTTGTCATACCAGAGAGAACAGTCCCCCCCCCCTCCGATGCCTTTTTATAAAAAAGAGGATCCTCACTTTGCCGTCGACCCGTGAAAGTCAGCAGAGTTATTTTGAAAGATCACATCGTAGCTGTGACGTCATTTCCTCTTCCTTTTTTGAGGGCGACTTAAGTGCCCTCTCTCTCTCCGTGGCCTCCCCACACCCTCCTCTTAGGTTCGACCACTATTTTAAGATCGGGAATCTTCTGCTTCCATGTGCTTAGCTGTCCGGTCGGCACCAGTGTTATGTTAGTTAATAGGAGGATGTTGTTCTAGGGAGCAAGCGGGACACAGAGTACCGGGCTCTCTGTGGCTCTGCAGGTTAAACAGGGAATATGAGATTCACGCACAGCTCTCTGTGTTGGAAGCTCAAGTTTACGTGTTGATTCTGGGTTTTGTTTGGGATCTTTTGTTAGTACAACTTTTTTATTAGTTGACAGCAAGTTTACTGGGTTGAAAACTGTCGTGCAGGATTTAATCAGACGGGAAGCTTTACACTTTGTCCTCCATAGGACCTTTGAATGCCATGTGACACTCACGAGCAGGAGCCTCTGCCTTAGATCAATCGACTGTGAATCATAAAGCAAAAAAAAATTGGGAGGAAGTGCAATATCTTTCAAAGTAAGAGCACGCTTTGCTTTTACCTTTTGCTCTAAGTCTTTGTATCGTGTTCTTTACACATCAGGGTGAACGACTTCGAAAAGTTTCCTTTTTCCTCAGACGGAACATGTGACTTCCAGGCCTTAAACTCTTTACTGCTTCCAGGTTTTATGTTTTGATGGCTTTCGTTTAGCACAATCACTCGTATCTCGTCGTACATTATGCAATGCTGGCTCTGTCAGCGTTTTGTGTTTGGCTGCTGTATCAGCAGGTTATTCTGTGTTGTTATGACCAGCAGGGGACAGTCTATCTCTCGTCCATCCCATAACCCTGAGTGCTGTGAGGATCTGTCTCCCCTTCCCTCTCTCCCCGCTTCGTTTCCATGAACATGGAAACATTCTGAGGTTTACTCATTTCACCTCCTCTGGGATTGTTCTCTCAGATCATTTATAATGTATTGTTTTTATCACTATTTATGGACATTTAGGGATCCATGCTTTTGATTTAGTCCTCTCAAGATTGTTTCAAACAGGTGAAGTTGACTGTGACGTGAGACGAACGAATGTTTGAAGTTGTCAAAGATGTAAAAAAAGAAACGTGTCTGATGTTTACTTTTAAAGATGCTCTGTTTCAGACTTTCTAATGATTTTTTTAACCATTGTTTGACTGTTGACAGAAAACAATAAAGAGAAACTCTGTTTTTACCTTGTTTGTGCTTGTTTGGGTTCAAGTCAAGGTGACTTTTTCTGTAAACTGTTTCTGCGATGTTGTTACACTTTATAAAATGTAACAACATTGTGAAAAATCCTGTGCGTGTGTGTGTGTCCGTGTGTGTGCGTGTGTGTAACTGGACGGGGCATCTGTCCTCTGCGTCCCTCCACCCTTTCGCTGTCCTCCTTTTAATCAGCAGCAGAAGAAAGCCATATTTTGACCCGTCTGTCAGCAGCGTCCACCCAAGACGCCAGCACAGCAGTGGCCCACGCTTTCCTCACTCCGATGCAAGTGCCAGATAAAAAAACAAAAAAACCCCTCTGAGAGGAGGAGTGACATTTAGTCGCGTTCGCTCCTTCACGTCGACACCACCCACCTCCTTTCTTCCATTCCTTTTCCTTTCCTATTGTTCATTTCCGCTGCTCATTTTTCCAGAGCCACTTCAAGGAGCCCCCGGCTCTGATTAATTTCTCCCCCTTGATTTTTGTTTGCATTTTTTTGTTTTGTTTTGTTGGAACTTGTAATTAAGCTTATTTGGTTTGGGTTTTGTTTTGCTCGGCGTTTCCTTCGGCTGAAGGAACACGGGCGCAAATGTCGGCGTAACCCCCACGAGAACATCTGGAGGCTGGTTTCGCTCCGAGGAAGTGACACACGCGTCAGATATAGAAAAGACAGTTAAGTGTATTGTTCAATGCGATTGACCGACTCAACTGAGTCTGTAAGTGAAGTCTGACTGAGGGGGGGGGGGACTCAGGAGGCAATCATGCCTTCTTACCATCTATGGTCACTTTCCTGTGGAAATAACTTGAGAATACTTTCAGAATACTGTTAGAGTATTTCTGCAAGACACAGACTGATGAAGACTTAGTCCAATTTAAGTGAAGTTAGCTTGAGTTTATTCCAAGGTGTTAAAACAGGTACAGTTGAAAAAAGCAGGGGCATCAAACTCATTGAATTTCAAATATGTTGTTAAAATGATCACGTGACCTATAAAAAATGGAAACTACCAGTACTTGTGAGTATATTCTGAATAAAAGCGTCCACTTTATTGCATTACAGAAGCCAACAGAGCAACCCTGTTCATTTTTTTCTGTATCAGCGATTTTTTTTCTGACCAATATCATCAACAGCCAGTTGCCATGAGTGGGTTTGAGGCTGTGATGTGATTCTATGAGCAGAATCAGTCGTAATGAACCTGCAGTGGAAACATTACAATTGACAGGTAGTGTTTAAATGTTCTTTACCACCTTTATTTTAATACATCTGTGACTCCTACTACAGAGAAGCGGTGCGCCATTCCCGCGCTGTGTTTTTTTCTTTTATAACCCGACGGCTAACTGGAAATGATCATTTATTATTCATATCAACATATGCAGGAGGAAGCACACACCCCTGTAAAGACCTCCTCCACTTTGGATTTTAAAGGTGAAACACAAAGAAAGCACCTTACCCTCCAGCCAAACACTAAAGGTCAGTGGCAGTGCAGCCCAAACGTCCCCGTGGTCCCATTTGGTAACACACTGTATAGGGCTGGATGTCGGGCATATCAGGGACAAGGCGGGAAGTAGGCAGCTTGTAATGGGATGAGATAGGCTATCTTTATTGTCAAAACATAAGAATGAAGGGGGGAAAGAGACACAGATTAGCTTTCCTGACAGTCGCCCGTTTGAAGTTTGTGCCAAAGTGCATTAGGGGCTGTTATTCCCTCTTTTCTATGCTCGCAAATACAGAATCGCTCAGGAAAAGGCGAGACTTGCCCCGCTAATCAACTGATAATGGGCCACACTGTCCGTTTGCCATCGCCGCCCGCCATCCTGTGTGCACACTCACGGCACACTTTCTTCACACAGCCGACTGGCGCAGGCCTCCGTCTCTGCTGAGCGGCTGACGGGGATTAGTTCGTTATAACTTTTGTCATTTTTCTGCGTAAATCTGTCTCATTTCTTCACACACACTCCAAGCACAACACTCTCAAGACGTTCATCACACGAGCTGCTTTTTTCTTTGGTCCGACGAGGTTCGGCATCATATCTGACCTTTGACCTGCTTGTCTGTAGGCAGGAAGTTCCACCCTCCCGGGTCTCCATTGTCCACCTCAGTGCAGCATCGCCTGAACCTCGGCTCACTGGCTGTCTTTTTCATTGACCGCATGGAGCTCCACAACAACACACGCGACCACAGACACCGGTTTGCCCGTGCGCACGTTTGACATCACCTTTTTTTATTCACGTGCACCCCAAATCAACACACACAAAAAAAAAAGGGTGCGTGAGGCGATAGGTGCCTTATCTACTGACCTGAAACTATAACACAGACGCCAAGAATCATCCAGCGTGTGTGCAGTCACATCAGAATGCACCACCCTGCCTCTTCCTGCACTGATAACGCGGTGAGGGACAGTGGAATGGGCGGCGCACTGGTGTGTGGAGAGAAAGAGACGGGGATGTGAGTGTTTGAGGAGGGAGGGAGGTGAGGTGTCAGTTCCTTGACTTTCCCTCCCCCCTCTCACCCCCCAACCCTCCTCATGGCCTCCATCTAAGGAAGTGAATCCTGCAGACTGTCTATTCAGCTCCAAGAGACGAGAGCATGATTTCAAAAAAGATCAACTCGCACCTCTGACGTCAGTCTTTGTTGTACACGCAGACGTCCTTTTTTTCTCCCCCTAAATAACACAGTGAATTGTGTTTCTTTGGGGCTTTGACGGCTTCGTATAAAAACAGTTTAAAAGGACGGTCTGGAAAGCAGCTCAGGTGAAACTCCACGGATCCATTTAGAAAGAACAAAGCCGGGTAGTCCTAACCCAAGCAGGAAAGGTCTCGCTTTCTCTGCCGTGGCTTAGCAGGAAACCAAAGCATTCACCCAGCCATGTACTCCCATCCTGAAATGGGGGAGTAAAATGCTGAGAGCCGGAGGGAGGCAGGCAGGGGAGGAGGGGGGCTGGGGTGGGGAGGGGGAGGCAGGAGGATGGAGGAGGGGGGGGGGCACCGAAATGAAAAAAGAAAGAACTAATAATAATGACTTTATTTCCATCTCCAGCCCACAGATGTTTGCTTCCTTCCTTTCCCTTTCATGTAAGATGGAAATCAGTTTTTCTTTCATGGCTTTGAGGAGAAACATCGGTGCGGGTAATTGTAGATATAAAAGTGTTTGTTACTTCTTTTGATTGAGTCGTTCCCTGCATTTGTTATGGAGGCCGCTATCACTCATCTGCTTCTTGGGCCAGACTTGAGCCTTCCTCCATGTTTATCATAAGCACAGGAAGATGCGGCTTCGCCTTGCCACCCCTCCCTACAACATCCTGGGATCATCTGGAAACTTCCTTAACAAGGAGGCCGTTCCCTGGTCAGAGCGGAGCTCAGTGACCTCCATGCCGTCCCCGCGGCCAAACAACGCGCTCGCGGCCGCTCGGGTCGGGCCAAGCGTGGTCGTTGGAGCTCCGCGTTTGGTTTCACGTCTGCGACGCTTCTCTCTCCCTTCATGTCGTCGGTCCTCAAAAGGGACACGGAGCTCAGCCTTCAGGAAGTCCACAGGAGTGCGGGAAACTCTTCTGTGAATCACCGCAGAAAGCGGCCATGATTCATGAAGTGCTCTCCAGGAGTGTTCCAGAGAGATGGAGATGGGACGGTTCCACACTTTGACCTTTAATCCGCCATTAATCCAGACTTCCCCCCGGGTGATTAGAGATGTCGCACCCTTGAGACACAATAAGTGCCTTCTTTTTCTGCTCCCTTCATGGCATTATCAGAGACATTTTTATGAGTCTCCCAGCTATTGTTCTGAGATGGATAAAAATAATAAGTGGATGATGTGCTCAGCGGGTGTTTCCAGCGAGGAGGTCTCAGGAGGGGGCACTGAGTTCAGAGGGTCAGGCCGGCTCCCCAAACACAGGAAGGCAGCACTGTAAGTCATAGTCAAGGGTGTCAAGGCTGGACACTTGGGCTCCCTCCTGGGTCCTCACCTTCAACTCAGGCTATTAATAACAGGAGAGAGAGGGTCTCCCTGATGGGTGGGCTGAGGAAAACACAAGCATGGGCGTGATAGTTCAGAGCCGGAGACCGTCCATGGACCTATGTTTACTGGATAAGGCGGATAACACCATGAGTTGATGGATGATTTATTATTTGTCTCAAATGAAACTGAGGAAAGTGATCAACCTGTTGTTGTGTTTGTTTTTCTTGTCTTTAAAAAAAACTACATTAAAGTGCCTAATGAGCAGGAGGGGGTTGGGGGGGGTCATTGTGTTGCCGATTAGGAGGCTAATCATATGTCCTTTGTGTGCATGAATTGGAGGCGTGTGCTGTGGCGGTGGGAGCGCGCAGAGGAAGGGAGGGCAATCTTGTCCGGACGCTAATAAGACCCAATGGCTGGCGCAAGGTGCCCAGGAGCGCCCGAACGCGACGCGAGACGGTGGACCGCAGAGAGACGGAGGAGAGGAGACGTCCCGACGGACAGACCTTTACTTCTTGATGGACAGAGAGGATGCGAGCGCCGCGGCAGCGATCCTAGGACGTGCAGAGAGAGAGAAAGAGAGAGAGGGAGAGGGAGAGAGGGGGAGAGACGGAGCCGCAGGGCTGCAAGGTGTGCGTCACTTTGAGTGACTCCCCGGAGGAGCCGCGTGCAGAGCCAGGCGGTAAGTGAGCGGAAATCCACCGCAACACCTGCGTCCGGACAGGTATCAGCGGAGGACGCCAGGAGATGACTGTCTGTCAGCAGGAGACGTAGAAACAGCTGACACTGCGTCCAGAGACACGGGTTTTTTTTAATGTTTCGGATGACTCGAGACAAACTTTGAATCAGTAGACTTTTTCCAATCGAAGCACGATTGTGCTGCTGTGGGGATCCCAATAGTCCAAACCAGTGTAGCAAGCATCTGTCTGGGTGCGTCTCAGTTTCTTTTCTGATTTCAGAGTGAACAGTTTTTAGAAGTTTCTACTTGTCCCAAGATTTTTTTTTATTTTTGACATATCTCAATCTACATCTTAAACATCCTCACTATTAGTCCATGACTTGGAATGGACCAAGATTTGACCCTCATTCACTTGCTATTGCACACCTGGAAGTGGGCGATCACCGTAGGCCACTGACCCCCGGGAGCCCCAACCCTCCCCAATGAAGCAGTCCTGGTGGGCCCGCCTGGCACAGCTCAGCCTGCTCGCCGTGTGGCCCTGCATATGGCTGGTCCAGGGGTGCGGACCCGGCCCGGGCTACGGCGTGCGCCCCAGGCCCAGGAAGCTGACGGCCATGCACTACAAGCAGTTCTCCCCCAACTTCTCGGAGAACAACCTCGGGGCCAGCGGGAGAGCGGAGGGCAAGATCACACGCAGCTCGGAGCGCTTCAACGAGCTGGTGTGCAACTACAACCCAGACATTGTGTTCAAGGATGAGGAGAACACCAACGCAGACCGCTTCATGACCAAGGTGAGAGTGGTGGGAGTGGTACTGAAGTTAGGTGATGTGAAACAGGTTGAGCTGCTGTAGACTGAGGGATGCTCTGGATCTCTGGATCTCTGTCTGCATTTCGTTTTCCTTATGTACTTCTTCAAGTCGCCACCTTTTACATGAAGAATCTAACAGCACTGTGCATGTTACTTGTGGTCACTGCACAATGGGCACCTTTAATGACAGCACACAGCTTCCTTCATTGTTTGCACTACAACCTGCTCTTGCCAGGTTCACAATAGACAAACAAGTGTTCTCCACAGGCTGTGCAAGTTTGAACCAAACTTTCCCTCCCATTTTTTTTTTTTGGAGATAAGAAGATCAGGATGTAATCCAACACCATTTCTGAAGGGAGCAGGTTTCCCCTACGGGAACACCTCCTTTTAATCTTTAACTGATGCCTTTTGTTATTGGAAATAAAACGATTCCCAGGTCATGTCCTCAGAGTGTCATGACACTCAAACTCAATTTCCTAATCAGTTGCTGTGGATAGATTGACTCACATTGTAGCGTGTTGGCATAGGAATTGGAGATCTGAGCAGTTCGATGAAGGACTTTCAAACTAAAAGCTTTTAATTTTATATTTTTAACGTGTTTTTAAAATCTTTTCGTGGTCTCAGAACTTGGGGACAGCGAGCCACCGCTCAGCTGTGGCCCTTTCAGATTGTTCAGGAAATCAGTCTGTGTTCATTTCCCACCCAGAGTGATTGTATATGATGGAAATCTGTGGTTGCCCTTCTGATACCCATTTTGAGTCTGTGTACGTGTGCAAGTGCTCCTTATTTGCCCAGAATGTGAAAGACGCTCTTTGTGCATCACCCGGAGATCCAGAGGGGTCGCCTATACAAAATTCCCGCCTGCTGAAGTAATGGCACCGTCGGAAAAGCCACTATTGTAGTTGTGACAATGAAACGCCTCTCTTCAATGGCATCGCGGGACAAATGTGCCCAGTTTGTTTTCTGTCCCTCTCTCTTTCTCACTCTTACTGTCACATTCCCAAGTCCGTGCCCATACATTCTTCCCCTCTGCCCTCTCTCAGTAGTCTCAACCTCGGAGCGCCACTCGGCCGCTTTCTTCTCACCCTGCCCCGGTCTCCCATTCTCGCCGCTCTTGGCAGCACTTTCAGCTTTATTCATCTGCAAGATAAGCTCTTTGCACTTAATTATAGGCCACAAGACGTGTCACATCACAAGTGGCGATCAGACCGAGTGCATCACCTCAAATGCTGACGTCAGCATCTTTCGGCCTGCTATTTTGCGACAATGCTGACACAGTCTGCAACATTATGGCCCACGGGGGTGTTAAGAGTCACTGTGCACATATTTGATCAAATGTCTCAAGGGTGAAACCGAGAAACTCAAGTCTGGAACAATCTGGGAAGGCAGAGAATGGCCTTGATTATTCTGTCACCCTGTTGAAAAGGCCGAGGAATGTGGCGAACTGGCTACAGTAGGTTTGTTCTTGTACTCCAATTGTGCGAGCAAGGTTGAGCTGGCCTTTAGCAGAGTGAAGGAGGGATTGTGTGGCGATGCCAGCAGATGAACAATCACAACCTGGGAGCCAGGGACAGTGTTCGAACGCGGAGGATACAAATGAAATCACTCTG
>JAUESF010000050.1:15580871-15607736 GCA_032274765.1 Malacoctenus tetranemus
AGCATTTGTATATTTTCATAAAGGACACTGACTGCTAATTTTCACCATATGCAGAATTTTACCTCACATTAAGACAAAACTACTCTATTTTATTGTGGTCAGCCAGTTAAAAACAGCAAAAATTCTTGTCATGTTTTTTCTCTTCGGAGGTCTTCTGTGAGCCCTCAGGTGCATAGTCTAAATAAAAGCGGCACCGCAAAGCTTTAAGGTTCACGTCAGCAGCAGATCTTCGTGCTGCTTAAAGAAGAACAGGCAGCATGTTGCACAGAGTGCTCATCGACAGGCAATCGACAGGAAACGGCCATGTGAAATCAGCCACATTCGCTTGCACATTCGAGCCATTTAGCAGATGCTGCTCTCCCCCATGCGCTGAGTTGTAGCCTATATAAGCTACTTACCTGTAACAGTAGGTGCTTCGCTGCGAGGCATGACAGGTGATATACAGTCGCTGATGTGGATTAAACTCGTGACCTTCTTGCAATACGACAGACTGTCACCCAACCTAATTTTCTGTAAGTTCACAGGATCATCCCAATGACATCTGAGCTCTGCACTGTTTACCACCTCGGGGCCATTGGACTGTCAGGGTGGATTCATGACAAGGAGCCTTTTCCTCTTTATTAAAAATAGCAAGTTATTGCAACCCACTTTGTCTTTGTCTAAATCACACGATCCTTTTTCTGCCATTTCCTCATCAATTTGTCTTGTCAGAGTACATTCAAGAGCAATTCTATGGCCATTCTAGTGGGATGGAAACATTTGTTTTTATTTACACAATTCACTTATGTTCTTATGAATTGACAGTTCAAATCATCGATCCAATTCTCAATTGCTGCACTAAATATTGCACAAATTTAACCGATCATTATTGTTTTATTTGGCACCCCCCCCAAAAAGTGTCACATGAACCAACTCTGGATCCAAAACCCCACGTAGGGAAATGTTAGTCTCCAGAGTTCATGTTTAACAAATGAACTATTCATAGTGACAATATTCTGTCAAACTTTATTACCAAAACCAGATTTTTTGTTGTGTTATTTGGTGTGAAACTTGCCCTCGCTTCTCAAAGCGTCACACCCAGGTCATTCAATCCTAAACAATACCAATTGAAGTTGAAGCAGATCTTGAAATCTCTTTCATAAACCTTTTCCTCCCCGTTTCATCTGTACCACTGTGATTTTCACACACTGATAAACAGCCAGCAGATAAAGGCAACGACTCTGCCCCATCCCCCCCTCAGCAGGATCTGTGGCATCCTCGCCCACTCCTCCATGAAGGGCCTGCAATTCAGAGCTGAATTGGTAGTAACAGCTGGATTGATTTGTTGATGAATATGAAGACTTAAATTGATTGAAAAACTATTCGGATTATATTTGGCTGAAAAGGTTCAACCGGGGTCACCTATTCAAACACTACAACTCCACATATATAGTCTACCTTTAATTTCCTCATCGACTGATTAAAGATCAAAAGTCTCAATGGCAAAGTGAAGTACCTACATGTTATTTATTATATTGACAACAGAGTTAAAGGGAGAGTCTGTACAAGGCAGAGAAAATGTTTGTGGTATTCGCATTAATTCAAGTCACTGGTTTCCCTCCCTGGTCGTTTTCCAGTAAAATGCGCAATGCTTCAACGGCATAAATGAAACAAGAGCCAGAGTGTGAAATTATCCACCATTGTCGAGTGGGGGGGGCGGAAAAACGCGTTTATTGCAGTACTCATAACTTAAGAAAAGAAGAAATAAAGAACTAAATCCGATCAGAGCGCTGCTGACCGCTTAGCACCAGCAGCGCCGTTCATCAGCAGACGTGCCGTTGCAACTCCAGCACTACAATCATAACAATCTAATGAAAAATGGCTTCCCTGGATCCGAAAAATCTAATGACCTAATATCTAATATCCACCATATTTCACAGTTCCGCGCTCCGCGGATCGCAATGTCGTGCGGTGCGCGAAGCGACCCGCGTGACACCAGCTTGGTCCTCGACGAAGAGTCGCACATTCCCACACGTATCCAGCGAGTAAATCACCATTTATCCTCGCCAGTTTACGCGAATTAATTTTCGACGTAGTTGCTGTGAGCTAGCACCGCTAGCGGCGGTTAGCCGCTCGGCGGAACGAGCCGTGTGCGGGCGCAACGCAGTTCGGCAAAGTGATGAGATGCTAGTGACCCGCAAGGGGTACCGTGCAAAGTTGAGCTGTAATTCATTTGAGGGGGGTGGGGGGGAGAAACAGAGCTGTCGACTGAAAACTTAACGACAGTTATATCTGCTGCCGTGGCGGCGAAGTTTGGCGGCGAATGTCTTTTAGAGACACCGTTTTAGCGCAAACTTGCAAGCCCCTTTAACGGTTATTGGGATGTCAGATTCCACAACAGAGCAGGAGCGGCGGTGATATATTAGCCCCGGGAGCTAAATGCACAAGCAGTTAACATCACTGTTGATCCACATCGACTCCGGACTGACGACATGAAACCGGGAAACCTTTTCAGGGGGACCGACTGAAAACTGTGGTTGAGAGGGTCCCCGGTAGTAAACGACCACTCGACACAAAGCTCAAGTTACCGCTCGGCTAGGTAATCATAGCATTATCCATCGAGTTTAACGGAGCTAGCTGTAGCGCCACCGCACAGCCTGCCTTCCGCCGACGTGCACTTCCCCCACTCTCCCTCCAGCCGGCTAGCCGCAGCGTTAGTCCGGTGCATAAAATGAAGCGACCAGCAGCATTTTGGGACGCTGTGGGGCTGTTTGGATTTTGCTGATGCATGAGGAGACGATATTGTATTCTTGAGGTGAGCCGGTTTAATTGTGCAGCTATTCAACTTTTTGCAAAATACATACCTAAAGACACACCAACCCTGACCTTAGACCGGGTGTTAGCTCTGCTATTGGTAGCATTTAGCCGCTAGCCGGGGGCGTCTACTTGCTGGAAAACTAGCCATGTTACCTGGGTGCTAACTTTGGGTTGAAATATTTGTAACTCTGACTGTTTGCTCGGCGGTATCCAGCGACTAACAATTTAACATTTATGAAGGGCTGTATTGATGTGCATTGAATGTGTTGTAGATTTAATCGGTTAGTGTGTTTAAGAGACTTTGCTGCTACGTCACCGTTTGTATTTGTTAGCCGTTCCGTATCAGTATGTCGCCAATGTCATGGATATGGCTATTTGCTGGACAGAACCAACCCTTTGAAGTCGATGTTTACATTGAGAAATAGTGCTTAGCGCTGCGATTATTCAACTAAAAAACTACAGTAGCGCTCACAGATGCTCCACAGTTGATCGAATGGTCAGTACAGAAGTTGGAAAAAAATATGGAGAATAACATGTTCGCTATGAGAGTTAATTTGTAGCGTTAACACTTTTTAACTTTGCTAACGAGTATGGGAAGACGTGTGTACTCAGCCATCGTGTTGTTACTTTAGCTCTCGGACATTTGCAACGTGATTTCAAATGCCGAGCATTATCGTTTAACTTGTGGACTGTATTGTAACATAAGTTGAGCTTTGTGGAGTCGCGGGTTTGGCGTTAGTTTGATGCCGAGAAAAGTGTGGGTTCCCGGCGTTGCTGCCGCCGCCGCCATCCAGCATGTTCATTGCGGGGATGTAACGTTGAAATTAGGCTCAAAACAATCCACAACGTCGCTTAGCTGAATTACACTCGGCCGTTTGTTGCTTTTTGCTGCCTCCCGCTTACTACGTTGGGCACCGTGTTGTTTTTGGAGGGGCAGTTGTGTTGAGAGGACATCGGTTCGTAAAGTTAGATATCGCAAAGACGTTAAAATCACGACCGTTTAATGGATAAAATACCGTCGATGTCGCGTCACATCGGTCGCCTCTTTTACACCGTGTGTTGTTTAGCTTCAGGTTCGTTATTTAGGAGGCTTTCAACACTCTCAGTGGAAAGAGCGGAGGAAATCTTACGAAACGCGACTGTGATGATAATGTATAACTGCAAAGTTCGTTTTGTCAGTGTGATGACACAAATTTTCTGTTGAAACTCGCCACAAACAACCTTTTATTTCCCCCCCGCTGGACGGATTCAAAGCAATACATTGTGTTTAGCCTCCCGTACAGTAGGGGAGAAACGACGGTTTTCTTTGCGGTTTGTGACATCGAGGGGGGGTGCACGATCAATGCGATTAAATATTGATTGACAAATAGTGGCAAAGCTGTAACGTGAAAAATACGACGTGTAGATGGCGACGAAGCTGCGTCGAAATACTCCCCGTTAAGAGCGCTAAACGTTACTAATGCCATTAAACCAGGAAATGGCAGTGCGTACCATAACATATGGTGAGCCCTCCATTGTTTGTTTGACATTATTTTACCTAATGGCGTGAATCTCATAGCGGAACTATAGCGGGGCGGACTTGGTTCTACACGAAAAGAGCCCCGCTGCAACAGGAAGTTCTATATACGGAAGTTGTATTTTCTTTGTGTATCCAGATTTATGGTTGTTTTATTTAGCAAAACATCGTTTCAGTGGTGATATTTTGGACTTTTCGATCTGCACCCTCGTCGATTGGGACTATGTATTGCTGGGTAAATGTCGCGAATTGATGAAAGCGCTTTCCGGGGATATCTCGAACGTAACCTTCGCGCTGTTTCCTCGAGTTTGCCAAAAGCAAGATTGCTTTAGTGCCAATATTTTGAAATTCAACGTGTAATGTTGCATAAAGAGCCGAGAAAAGACGAGACATGATTGTCTACGGCAAGCAGAACGACTCAACAAAAATGACAAAGTGAAAGGTGCTTTGGGGTTGGTGTAGAGGGAAGTGTGTGGTACGTTGTTCCAAGGGAGATGTCTTGGTGGATTTTAGATGAAAAGTCTGGTACATTTCACGTTGAGTAAATGCATTATTCAGTCTCAGAAGGAACTCAGGTTTCCAAAGATCTTTTTATTAGTATGAGATAACAGATCATCATTTGTTGATATGAATAACCGGCAATTAGCAGTAGAATGCATTCAGCTTACAATTTTCAAGTGTATTATGGTATGAGTTGAATTATACAACGTGCTAACTATGATTTTTAACTGCAGATCTCTGTCAAGGAGGTCAAAATCAGTACAGGGGATGGACGAGCAGAAATCAAACTGCGACGAGAATGACTCTGAACCAACAGGTAATGTGGATTGTGTGCTCACTTCTCCTCTTAGGTTAATATATTCTGCATGATGTTGACTACAAGGTGTGCATTTTAACAAGTTTAGAGAGAGAGAGTATGATAATGTAGTACTTACAACAAAAATGATGCTGCACATTTATGTTTTCAAAGTGAACTTTTTTCTAATGCATCGTGGTGTTGTCACATAATTGTTGCTTATTTGATTCCTATTTTTTGTGTTTAAGTATTTATTTCGTTTTTGAAAATATCGTTCAAATTTTGTGGTTATTTTGCAGCTGATGACAGTGCCACTGCGAAGCAGCTTGTCTCCTCTGAGGAGGAGTCCAAGGCCCTTCCTGCTGCTACGGAAGAATCTGATGCCAATGCATCATCCTCCAGCACACCAGTGTAAGTTGTTCAGTCAGATCATTAAATCCGTGTTGCAGTATTTTTTGTTAAGGACCTCGAACAATTTTCTCCTGTTTCTAAATGTTTTTCTTTGCCTGTGCAGAGAGATTGTTCGTGCCTGTGCGCTTTGCAACTGTGTGGAGCGAAGCCTGCATGGACAGCGGGAATTGAGACACTTTGGACCTTCCTCCGAGCAGCCGACGCTTAAGCCATCAGCTTCCCCACTGCCAGACCCCGGAAATGATGACCTGTCTTCCATTGGATTTTCTGAGTCCTCTTGTCTAACGGCACTCCTAGATGACTCAGGTTAAATGATCTGCCATTGACGTTGTATTAGATCTGTTTTTGTTTTGGGTTTTAGAAAAGTTTTGTGTAGACCTAAAGTTTGACTATCTTTCTCGTCTTTTTTGGCTTTGTGGTCAACAGGAGGTTTTTGGGTTCACCACTGGTGTGCGGTGTGGTCAGACGGAGTGAAGCAGAAAGAGGATAATGAGCTGGAGAACGTGGATAAGGCCGTTATCTCAGGGACACAGCGGGTAAGTATACTGTCTGTTGGCTCTGATTTGATGGTGCTGGATGATACTATGAAGTCTCAATGTCTATGTCTTTGCAAAACATGCCATTACAATGTGCAACTGTTGGTTTGTTTTCAGCTTTGCGAATACTGCAAAAGGCTCGGTGCAACCATTCAATGCCATGCCAAGGGCTGCTCACGGTTCTACCACTTCCCCTGCTCGGCAGCCAGTGGATCCTTCCAGTCCATGAAGCAGCTGGTCCTCCTTTGTCCAGAGCACATAGACAAGGCAGAAGAGCTAGGTGAGACATTCAGACACTTTGTTGAATTTAGTACAAGGGAGCAATTAGACAAAAAGTCATCTTCCAGCTTCCTCTCATATGGTTAGTAATTTAACCAAATTTACAGTGTTGCAGTGGCGCCTGCTGGAGGTGAAATATAAACCAAAAACCAATGTCACACCACATACTCTTTTTTTTTCCACAGCTGGTGAGGAGGCTTGGTGTGCAGTGTGCGACTCAGCTGGTGAGCTCACAGATTTGCTGTTTTGTACGGGCTGTGGACAACATTATCATGCAGCCTGTCTGGAGATTGGTGCCACGCCCATCCAACGGGCAGGTTGGCAGTGCCCAGAGTGTAAAGTGTGCCAGACCTGCAGGTGAGTTTATTTTCAGGAGTAAAATCAGACTCCACACAGGTTCAACTGTGTTGCCATTCTTTAGTTTTGCTCTGGTCAGCATGGAACTTACGTTATGGGTTTCTTTTTCCATATTTCTAGACAACCAGGAGAAGACTCCAAAATGTTGGTGTGTGATGCTTGTGACAAAGGGTACCACACCTTCTGTCTCCAGCCAGCCATGGATTCTCTTCCCTCTGACCCCTGGAAATGCAGAGTAAGTTTTTCTTTTAAAACAGGAAATCAATTTGTTTTTATTCGCAAAGCATTTATCTTTAGTAAGAGTATGATTGGAGTCGTATAAATGTGATTTTAAGGAACAGTTCACTTAATGCTTCTATATGTTGTATTCTTTCAGAGGTGTCGTGTATGTTTGGAGTGCGGGGTCCGTGGACTGGCACTGCCTGGTTCGACCCAGTGGTTTGATAACTACTCCGTGTGTGAGGGATGCCAGCAACACCGCAGTTCTATGTGTTGTGTGTGCAGTAAAGCTGCTAACCCATCTGTTGCTCTTCAGTGCTGCAGCATGTGCCACAGGTTAGTTTATCACTCAAAGAGCAGTGTCATGTGTGATGTGTCACTCGTATTAAAAAAAGGTGTCTTTTGAACTGTCTTAGATGGGTACACGGTGAGTGTGCTTCAGAAGGAGAGCTTCCAGATGTCAAGGTCGTATGCCTGCTTTGCAAGGAGGTTCAGCAGCAGCCTGGTGCTCAAGAACTCATCTCAGAGACAAAGACTGAGGAGTTATGCGAGGAGACCAAAGGGCATGAAAATCTGGTTGAAATGACAATCCAAATGGATACTGAAATTGCGACAGAAGAGTTGACAGATGCGTCAGAAGTAACAGCAGGACAGAAAGGCGTGCCTGAGGTGGATCAGGGTGAAGATAAAGCTGAGGAGATGCAAGTCGACTTGGGTATGTTGAAACTTAATACAAGATGTTCTTGGCGTGCTCTGTGGGGATTCATAAAAGAAGCTCATTTTATGTTTACTTCACTTGGCTTTACATTAATTACTTTTGGTTCTAGGAGAGGAGTTTGAAGTGGTTCAAGCAGCAGATGTTGGGGACGGCACCATGGAGGCAGAGCAACAGGTAGCGGCAGACGGATCCACTTCTGAGACACCAGCTGCTCCACTCTTGTCGACAGGTAAACCCAGAACACAGTGTAGATATTGACTTTCGAAAATAGACACAAGGCTGAGCCCAATTTTCCTGATGTGTACCGTAACTAATAATGGCTTTATAAATCGCAATACTGATAATGACATGTTCTTTATTTTCATTTGCAGACTGTGCAACAACGGAACAGAGAGGCTCTTGTTTACCTGCTGACAAAGAGGGAACAGAAGAGGTACTCAGTCCGATGAACCAAACAAGCCCTTCCCAGGACTCTGCAGCAGAGACACAGTCCGAGAGCAACCCTACAGCTGAGCCAACGGCAGTGTCAGATCAAGGCCCTGAGAATATGGAGGTTGAGACAAAGGAGGAAAAACAAGACACCACTCCTTTTGTGAAAGACGAACTATCACATGAAAAGAATCGATCTGAGGACATGCCTATTGCAGAACCACCAGCAGCTCCACTCTCTGTTGAAAATAAGCATGAAAGAAGTCCATGTCGGGAACCTCAATCTCCTAGTCTTGCTTTATCAGCAGCCACACATGATGGTCTCTCTAATGAGGATATGGAGGGAAGGTTAGGGCCTCACTCTGAGGAGGAGGATGAAGAGGAGGAGGATGAACAGCTGAAAGAAGGACTTATTGTGGACATAAAGCAGGAACAGCATGAGCAAGAGGTTCAGCCAGAGTTGTTGCTGGACGAAATGTCCAACATGAGCCATGGCGACGAGAGCAGCAGTGGCTTCCTCGGCTCTCCGGGAGAGCCTGAATCTCAGCTCTCCATGGAACTTGGCCTTGGACCAGAAGGCCGGTCACACGCAGATAACCTGCTCACTGAGACAGATGACTCGCTTCCGTTCGAACCACTCAGAAGTGACAGAGAGAAGGCAAAGCGTAGAGGATCTCCAGGCCGCTCAAGGGTCAAGCAGGTAAAGTTTTTTTTACCTGCCCTGTCACAAGATGGGAATGTTTTCTTTAGAAGTGTCTGTCACTGTGTGACTGCAGACTGAAAAGCTAATTTTATGAATTATAGGGGCGAAGCAGTAGTTTTCCTGGCAAGCGAAGACCTCGAGGTGGTGGTGGAGGGCGAGGACGTGGCGGAAGATCACGCTTCAAAGCCATGGCCTGTTGCATCGATGCCTTCCTGGTGAGCTGACCTCGACAAACGAATTCTTGCGTCTATATTTCATAAAGCGGTGGCATTCAGTAAGCAGTTTTCTTTACTCGGTTTTGGTTTAACTCGTATCCCATTTACAGCTGACCATGACCACAGACACTGGAGTGAGCAAGGAAGAAGATGATGAGGAAGATGATACCATGCAGAACACAGTGGTTCTGTTCTCAAACACTGATAAATTTGTGCTTCTCCAGGTACAGCTTTAAACAACATTTGCTCGTTTGCATAGCCAGCGCTAAACTTGTGACTTTTGAATGTGTGGAAAACTGACTGCTGATTTCACGTTCTCTCTTCTGTTTTAGGACATGTGTGTGGTGTGTGGCAGTTTTGGGAAAGGTGCAGAGGGACAGTTGCTGGCTTGTGCTCAGTGTGCTCAGTGTTACCATCCTTACTGTGTGAACAGCAAAGTAAGAGATAGCAGTCTGTCAACTCTGCTTTCCTGACTGTGCCTTATGAACCACATTAAATTCAACTGTGTCATTTTCAGATCACCAAGACAATGCTCCGTAAAGGCTGGCGATGTTTGGAGTGTATTGTCTGTGAGATGTGTGGAAAAGCTTCAGACCCGTCCCGTCTGTTGCTGTGTGACGACTGTGATGTCAGCTATCACACCTACTGCTTGGACCCGCCACTGCACACTGTACCCAAGGGTGGATGGAAGTGCAAATGGTAAAGAAAAAGAACCTCTTAGTGCATTTTGTGCTGCTCAGCTCTGTTGCTTTGAATGAGGTCAAATGGAAATGAATACATGCACATTTGCATATTATGTAAAACACCGGTGCTTCAGCCCTGCAGGAGCAGTTCATAGGCCTCTCATTCTCTCTTTCACTTTTGCAGCAACTCTAGAGGTAATAAAACAGACGTCTGTCTCACACAATGTTTTGGTCCTTCTATCCAGGTGTGTGTGCTGTGTACAGTGTGGTTCCAACACACCGGGTTTTCACTGTGAGTGGCAAAACAACTACACCCATTGTGGCCCCTGTGCCAGCCTCGTCACTTGTCCAGTATGCCGAGAGAACTTCATGGAGGAAGAGCTGCTTCTGCAGTGTCAATATTGTGATCGGTAGGTGGTGTTTTTCTGAAACGATGGCAAGCTGCATATTGAGTATTTTCACTGCATAGAAATTTTTCATAAGATCACTTCGTGGGAAAAAAAACACAACTTTTTTTTCTCCACCTGTGCAGATGGGTACATGCTGTCTGTGAGAGTCTGTACACGGAGGATGAGGTGGAGCAGGCTTCTGATGAAGGGTTTGCATGCACATCCTGCACCCCATATGTCCCAAAACCTGTGGGTAAGTGACAGACGATCGTTTCAAACTGAAAAACCCCAAAAAATCTTGCTTCAAAAGTGTAAAACTTCAGATTCTATTTTCTGTTTATTTGTTTACTGATGATGTTTTCTTATGTCCTGTCTTTCTGCTTTTTTCCTTTGTTCACAGTAGTAGAGTCAGCCATTATGGCCTCAATAAAAATCAAAGAGCCAGGTTAGTGAAATTTTTATGCATTTTTGTTATTCCAACCACGTTTCATATGGCTGTGTGTTTTCATGTCAATCACTCATTTGCAAATGTCTCTTCACAGAGCCCCAGTTCTACCGACTGGAGGGTGTGTGGCTGACGGAGTCAGGCATGTCCCTGCTTCGCAGTATCTCCATGTCTCCTCTGCACAAGAGGCGGCAGCGACGCTCTCGTCTCGGCACCCTGTGCAGTGAAGGGGGTCCTGATGGAATGGACCTCAGGGAGGTTGAAGGAGATGGAGAGGAAGGAAAAGGTGGGAACTTTGCAGTTGCTCAGCAATGTTCTGGGACATTTTGGCTGTGTGTGTGTTCTCCTTTTAATACTCCTTTTTTTTTTTTTTTTTTAAACCAGGTTGCGGAGAACCCATGGATTGTGATACTAAAATGGAACCACCTGGAAGCCCTGACAGAGAGGGTGGTCCAGATGGAGGTGCTGAAGGCATGGCTGATTGTGAGGGTCTCAAAGGCGGGAATGATGACATGGAAGACAGCAAGAAAAGGAAGCGGAAACCTTACAGACCTGGTAAACTGTCCAGATAGACACAACTCGCAACAATTGCATAGACATTTTAGCCTTCACAGGGAACTAATGAACATATAATTTATTAATTGTACCAGGGATTGGCGGCTTCATGGTGCGACAAAGGAAGTGTCACACGCGATTGAAGAAAGAATTTTTTGCCCAGTTGGCTGGTGAGACAATGTTGGATGGTCAGCCAATTGAGCGAACGATTGAAGAAGGTCAGTAACAGCAGCAGACTGGATTCCCCAGCAATGCTTTATTTTTTTCGCTGGGTAAAAATTGTAAAGCAAGCGAACTGACTCTGATTAAAATCTGCTGTAGGACCCCACCCAGACACTGATAACATAATGGATCCTAAGCCTGTGGAGGGCGAGGAGCAGGCCAAGAAACGTCGGGGCCGTAAGAAGAGTAAACTTGAAGACATGTTCCCAACTTATCTTCAGGTATTTAGCTTCTTTTTTCTAAACCTTAATCCATTTTGAACCTGAAGTATCTGTCCATGTAACACTCGTATCTTGCATATTTTTAACTCTTTGCAGGAGGCTTTCTTTGGCAAGACACTAATAGACTTGAGCAAGAAAGCTGTGATGATACCCTCTGGGCAAAGGCCATCTGGATGCCTTGTCAGACCTTCATTACCGGCATCGACGGGCATTAAAAGTACTCCTTCAGAGAGTAAGAACACTAAGTTAACAAGCAACAAATTCTTCTCTGACACTCGGGTGTCAAAGGGGTCGACACAAGACAATTAATATTTGTGCTTACCTTTCCAGCTGAGGCCAAGGATCAGATGGTGGAAAGCAATGTTCCTCTCAAGCAAGAGGGGGGTGAGGCCCAGCAGGCTCAGGGAGAAAGTGCAGGTAAACATTTTCACACAGACCAGGATTATTTGGCAAAATTACTTTTTGAAGTAAATGTAATGATTTAACCACAGTCTTTAATTTTACTTTAGCAACTCCCACACCATCCTCTTCACAAAAAGACCAGATGTCATCCGAGCTTCATGACTCTGATGCAGAAAAAAGTGAAGGTAGCTTTTTTGCCATGTTACTCCAGTTCATGTAAAGTGTGCTGCGTGAACTAAGGAGCCTTCAACATGCTGTCTGTTGCTCTTGTGCCACAGGTCTTCCGCAAGGAGTTGAGAGTCAGGATTCTGAGCAGTTCTTCAGGAAGGTTTTGGGAGTGTCTGATGGCTCTTCTTTGGGTGCAATGAAACCCATCTTGGAGGGCAGTAAGGGAGAAAATCGTAGCGCTCTGCCACAAAGAGCTCTCCTCTCAGGTTTGTACGAATCCTATTTTCAGGCTACTTTTGTGTAATCGAAAACCACTTTTGTTGTGTAACACTCAACTACACAGTTCAAATGAAGGTTAGAGTTTGATTCGACTGTGGAAATTCTCGTGCAGGGTCCCTGCCCTCAACTGGAATGATGGATGCATTTCCTGGTCTCTCTCAGTCACCATTCTTTGATATGCGGTAAGAGGAATTCTTCAACACTTCAAAATAAATAGTTTGGGAATAGATTTCAAACTGCATGAAAAACATAAATAAATCATTATTATTGGTGGTTATAAATGAGTATTGGAAGAGAAAGTGGTTGTTTGAACTCAAAAGTTCTTGTTAATGAATACAGTGCACTGTCATTTGGTCTACAGGGACCGAGGAGGGTTGTTCAGTCCGGATGGGGGTGATGAGAGCCCTTGGGCTACTCCCTCCACCCCAGCAACCCCCTCCTCTCCACCAACCCCCACGGAGGCAGAGGGCGATGGCTTATCTTACAACCAACGCAGTCTTCAGCGCTGGGAGAAAGATGAGGAGCTCGGAGAGCTGTCAACCATTTCCCCTGTTCTTTATGCCAATAGCAACTTCCCTACACTCAAACAGGACTACCCAGGTTGGTGTTAAAAATGTCTTTATAAATTCAATTCACAGTTTTAACTTGTGGTACTTTTCAATTGGTCCTTCATCCTTACTACAAGACTCCAGGGAAAGCACCATTAATGACCAGTCATCCTTTCATTGAGTAAACCTTCAACATTATTTCCCAGGTAATTAGCTAAGTATTTCTTCTCTCACAGACTGGGCAAGTCGCTGTAAACAGATCATGAAGATTTGGAGGAAGGTTTCAGCTGCTGACAAGGCTCCATATCTGGTACGTTCTTCCTTTTTTCGCGATTTTAAAAAAAGAAAAATTTGTTTAAAGACTTGATTTCTGTGACTTCCTGCACAAACCCCAGTCGTGAGGTTTGGTCAACGATGCCAGATAGATATTTTTGTTTTGTCAGAGTGTGATGTGTGACTTGTGCCCTGACTCTTGTTAAAAGTGAAACATTATTATGCAATTGATGCCATGCAATTTTTTTTCTACAGCAAAAGGCCAAAGATAATCGAGCAGCTCAGAGGATCAACAAGGCACAAAAGGTGAGTTGAGAAACAATATATTTATGTTAACAAAAAGGGTTTTGTACTGTTTTAACTGTGTCTATTTTGGTCTAACAATTTTTCTTGTACTTTCCCCACAGCAAGCAGAAAGTCAGGTGTGCAGGCCAATCAAGACAGAGCCAGGCCGTGTTAAGGGTGAACGGCCAAGTTTGCACCTTCAAATCCCTCCACCTTCGGGCTCCACATCAATCTCTTCTCAACCCAGCTCTGCAGAAAGTCCTTTTCCGTTCCCTCCAGATTCTGGATCATCTTCCGTATTTTTCTCAGATGGACCTGTTAAGACACCGTTGTCAGCTGAAATGCGCATGGATCCCCTGACCAAACTTCCTCCTCAGTCACCTCATTCTCATTCACACCCAACCACACCTTTCTCTCATGCCGGGGCCAGCCCACTGCAGGCCTCTTCCTCAGGTTATTCCGCTTCCGGCCCACAGGGTCCTCCTCAGGGACGGCCAGCCAGTCTTGGCCCTTTTGACATGCAACCAGGAACTCCTGGAACTCCCAGACGGGCTCAGCAGGTTGACCCCTACTTCAGGTCACAGCCGCAACAACAGGGTCATCTACCACAACAACCAGGTTCTCACGAGCCTTCGGGACCTCCAGAAAGTCCTCATTCAAGAGGTCCTGGGCTTGGGGAGTCACCCATGTTCTCACCACCTCACAATACTCACTATGGAGACCCTTTCAGAACCCAACAAGGCATGGGGCGATCTGACTATGGTTCATCTTCATCACCGTCTGCAGTGGCTTCCTCACCTGCAAGCACAGGGCAATACAGGGCTGATATGAGTGCACCCTCTCCACATTCCTCTGCTGTTGCTGGCTCTCCTGCTGGAATGCTGGAGTCTGGGGATGGCCTATTCAAGGCTCCTATGACACCACGGATGCACCAAGGAGAGAGTGGTGCACTTCATCCAGGAGCTTCCCCTGGCCACCCTTCTGATGGCTATAGGCAGTCTCCCTCCCACACTTTTTCTGACTCCCAATCTCATCCCCCTCTGACTCCAAGACCACAGTCAGGTGACAATTGTTCCCTTGGTCCCCAGCGACACCCTGTACCTCAACAAGAACAGTGTCCCAGAGTACCCTCGAGCCCACAGTCCCAGGGCAGTTCTCAGTCTCCCCACACTCCTGGTGGCTTGTCCAATGATGCATACTCTGTTCAGTCCCCTGCTACTCCTCGTTTCCAATCCCCAGACCCTTGTTCTCAGCCACCATCTCGGCCACAGTCTCGAGATCCTTTTGGAAATCTTCACAAACCCCCTCGTGCTCCCTCTCTGGGTCCCGAGGGAACTGCAAGTTATAAAACCTCGCCTCATCATAATCAGCCACCTTCTACGCATCCAACAAACAGTTCTTTGGGGGATCCTCTCTCTGGCAAACCATCACCTCAAGCACCACCTCCATTTAGCCGCAGCCCAACCACAGGAGGGTACCAAATACCCCAACAGCAAACTCAGATGGTACAGAGTCAGCTTCAGCAACCACAGCCGCAAACTCAGCTGACTTTAGGAGGGGAAAGCCTTGGGTCCAGAGTGCCACCACCCTCTGGCCCTCAAGAATTACCAGTTGTCCAACCTCCAGATGCACATCATCAACCACCATTGCCAGGCAACCAAGAAATACCTGATATTTCAGCAGTGCAGGACCCTTCCTTAGTAGGGCTCAGCCCCTCTGAGTTGGAAAAGCACAGACAGGTATCAAAATAATTTCAACATTGAGAAAATTCACCCTCCTCTCCTTTTTAATGTGTGTTTCTCATCAAATTTGGGTTTCATGTCTTTTAGCGCCAAAGACTGAGGGAATTCTTGATCAGACAACAAATGCAAAGGAATTCAATTCGACAGGAGAAAGAGGCTGCAGCTGCAGCTGCTGCCGCAGCCGCCACTGGCAATGCATCCCCTGGCTGGTCTGGAGGAGACATGGGAACCTTTCAACAAGATAAAGCCCACAGAGCACCACCACCTTATCCACAGGTACAAAGCCAGATTAATATAGCATTACAATTCCAAATGTCATTTCTTTGCCTCCTTGTTGACTGGAAACATATTGAGAATAACATTGAATGGCTCTGTTTAATTCATTTTGTTGTTGCTCTTTTTAGGATCGTGTTCCTGCTACTTCTGGAGCTCAGGCCTCTGTCCCTGGGAAAATGCCTATTGCTGTTGGAGGCATGGATGATAAGCTTATTCGTCCACCACTGACAGCAACTCCTGCTGTTGTGGATCCTAATGCACTAAGGCAAGCTTTTCATTGAAGTAAAATGCACGTTTGGCAAATGTAGTAAAGCCTTAAGCACAATTTAATTGCAGAGATGATTATTTGTTCCAAACAATGTGGCCATTAGGTCAGTCTTAATGGACAAATACAAAAGTATATATAGAAGGCATTTCAAACATGTACTTGAAAATAACTTTGTGTCTCTCTCTGTTTACAGGCTTCCTGGGCCTACCAGACCTCAGGGCATGTATGCCCGTCCACCATTCCCACCTCAATGGCAGGGGCAGGTTCCAGGACCGAGAAGGTTCCCCCAGCCTGGTGTGGAGCCCATGGGCATAAGGCACAATCCTAATCCTGGTGTCAACATGCAGGGGATGGAAGGCATGGCTAACCCGCATGCCATGATGTCAGGACATGGAGGTGAAACCATACAGCCAATAGGTCAAGGACCCCCACCACATTTTATTGAATTGAGGCACAATTCACAGAGGCTTCCCTTGCGACCCCAGTTTATGCCCCGCAGTCCCCAGCCCAGACCGCGTCTTTTTGTTCCACAGCAAGAAATGACAGCACCTTATGTTCAGCACCACCCCATTTCACAAGCTGGAGGTATTCATTCAGGAGGAAACGGTGACTCTCAGCTTGGGCTACCACAGGGTGGAATGTCGGTTTTACTGCCTCAACAGTCTACAGGTCCAGTATCCCAACAGCCACACTTGCAGGCTCAGCCCCCTACCTCTACTCCGAACACTCCTTGTGCTGAGCAGCATCGACTTTCACAACCAAGACTTGTCACAGAACCTCAGCCTGCAACAGTAGACAGCAATGAGGAGCTGCCAGAACCTGACCTTGATGGACTTGGGGATGCTCCAGGTGATGGAGGTGTAGAGGACGAGGATGATTTGGCTCTTGACTTGGACCCTGACAAAGGAGATGATGACTTGGGAAATTTAGATAACCTTGAAACAAATGACCCACATTTGGATGACCTGCTGAACAGTGACGAATTTGACCTGTTGGCATACACTGATCCAGAACTTGATCAAGGAGATCCTAAAGATGTCTTCTCTGATCAGTTGCGGCTGGTGGAAGCAGAGAGTGAAACACCTTCATCGTCCTCTGGTGCTGTTAAAGTGGAAGATAAATCCACAACAGACGCATTGCAAAAGTCTGTGACAGCAGGCTCTGCCTCTGCGCATGACTCTGCCAATCAGTTGGTACCCTCTGCAGAAGCTGCTGTTTCTTCAAATATCAAAATAGAGAACCAAGGTCTGCCTTCTCAGCTGCAGCCTGTACAAACTGTTGTGAAAGATGAAATGGGGGAAGCAGTTTCCATGCTTCTTGGTGGGACATCAACAGACAAGCCTGCACAAACAGAAAACCAGTCAGCTTCACTCAGCTCTGTTCGGTTAGGGGGACTTTCATACCCTTTACCGGGCCAAGGTCAGCCTTTGGCCTTTCCTGCTACCACCCCACATGGAGATATTGGAGATGACCCGCTAGGGCTACCTGATGTTGGGGGGCAGCACTCACCAGCTGTAGACCTGGCAAAGGTAGAGAGTTCACTCGATGGAGAACTGCCGCTGCTAATACAAGATCTGCTGGAGCATGAAAAGAAAGAACAACAAAAACAGCAACAACTCAGTTCTCTTCACCAGGGAGCTATGGCATCTCATTTTCCTGGCCTCCAGAGTCAGCATCCAAATCCCCAAGCACCTGGACAAATGATGATGCAACACCACCATCGTCCACCTCCACAGGGAATGATTGCTCAGTCGGGGATGGTACCCCGTGCTCCCCACATGTTACAACAGCAACCGCAGCAGCAACAACCTCAAAGACTGATTGGAGCTGGTATGGTACATCCACCACATATGGCCATGCCACAACAGCAAGCCATGATGAGGCCAGGACAGCCAGGAGTCCAAACAGGGGTTGTTCATCAACCACAAACATTGATGAAACAAGCACCTCTGGCCAACAGCTTCTTTCCTGATAAAGGTAAGCACTATGGTATTGCCACTCATTCATAGTATTGATGTCGCATCGCATTTTTCACTTTTGGTGTCTGAATGTGGTGGATCATGTCTTTGGCTTTGACATAATGGAAGCGGTAATAATCTACAATGGAAATACAGTCAATTCACCATTCATTAAATATCCCTAATAATTTCAGATTTGGACAAATTTGCAACTGATGACATCATGGATCCGATTGCTAAAGCAAAGATGGTGGCACTTAAAGGTATTAAGAGAGTGCTGGCACAAGATCCCATGGGTGGGCCTCCTGGCATTAACAGGTATGTACAGACAAAAATGGAGACTATTTGTCTCAATTTGATAGAACTTTTCTAATTCTACACTTGTGATGCAAATTTTCTTTGTGCTTTGCTCTTTCTCAAGGCAACAAGTTTCCTTACTAGCTCAGAGGCTGGCCTCTGGCCCAGGCACAGACCCAAATCAACTCGCATCTGGACCGCCAAAGGTGTGGCAAATTTTTTTTCTTCTGTATTTCAAATGTTTATTTTAGGCCTTCCTATTTCTGTGACTTACATGTTTTTCTTATTCAGGAGGGAGAAACGAATGATCCCACCCAGTCAAGACCCAACCCGCCTCAGTTTGTGCAAGGAATCATAAGTATGTTAAACCAGTGCCACTTTTTAGTTATTTATTGTGCTGTCAAACAATTGAAATTGATCTGCAGCAACCCCAATTATATTTTTTCAATCATGATTGAATCTTGATTGTCATCATAGTTTGTGGCCTTTTTAAGAGGGGGAGATGTGTAAGAGGTTGAAGCGGGGAAGGTAAACTGGCGTCTTGGCAGAGGTTTGAGCACTCTGACTGCTCCCATTTCGTGATGTTGCCTGTAACAGCTTCTCACATGGTAGTGGTTGCAGAAGTGGCAAAATATTTGCAAGCTAGCAGTGCCAACTTATTATGAACTTTCGAATAAGCTGACAAACTTCCCAAAATGCATCGCTCGAGACCATTCATGGATTGTGAGTCGTTTTGCTCAACAAATGGGTTAATTGCATTAAATATGTTAATTGGATGAATCGTGATGATAAATTAGTTTGCTTTAACTTCCGAATTTTGACAGCACAAGTTACTTTCACAATGTTTTATTGCTGTCTATTCTATAAAACTATAACTTACGCTCTATCCTAATTTTTTTTTTTTAACAGATGACGCAGAACAGCATCAGTATGAGGAATGGCTTCTGCATACCCAGCAATTGCTCCAAATGCAGCTCAAATTTCTGGAGGAGCAGATTGGAGTGCACCGTAAATCTCGCAAAGCACTGTGTGCTAAACAACGCACGGCCAAGAAAGCTGGCAGAGAGTTCGCCGAGGCAGATGCAGAGAAACTAAAGCTGGTCACAGAGGAGCAAAGCAAAATCCAGAAACAGCTTGACCAGGTTTGTTGATCATCAAGCATGTTCAACCAACTTTAAAAACTTTGTCCCATGCAAGCATGCAAATTAATATCTTGTCATACTTCTGTTTGTAGGTACGCAAGCAACAGAAGGAGCACACCAATCTCATTGCCGAGTACAGAAGCAAACAGCAGCAGCATCAGCAAGGCTCGGGTCTTCTCACCCCTGGTCATTCTGCCCAAGGCGGCCCCTCCCACATGTTTCCCAAGATGCCTGGCCAAATGATTATTGGCCAGCAAGGAACACCTGTAATGGGTCAGCACCCAGGTATGATGCCCCAAGGTGGAATGCCTGTCAGGATGCCTCAAGGGCAGCCCTTCATCGGTGGAGCCCAACCACAGCTTCCAGCTGCTCTTGGAGCCACTGGTGCCAGAGCTCCATGTCCTTCTGGGGCTCCAGCAGGGTTCTTTCCACAAGGGCCAGGAATGCAAGGTGCAGACCCCAGGCTTCTCCAAGAGAGGCAACTGCAACATCGAATGCAGATGGCAAAGCTCCAGCAACAGCAACAGGCCATGATGGGTCAGCAACCAATGCAACACCCAAATCAACAGCCTGGTTTGATGCCTCAGCAGCAGCCTGGAATGATGGGTAATCGATTATTGACCCAACAACCTTCAAATACACAGCAGGGGATGTTGACTAATCAGGCAAATCAGCAAGGCATGATGCAGGTTCCGCAAGGAATGGTTGGAGGCCAGTCTGTGGCTGCACCCCCTCAGAACCTTGTTGGAGGTCAGGCTATCAACCATAATCAAGCAATGATGGCAGGTCAGCCTGGGATTATGGGAAACCAACAACTTGTACCATCACAGCAACAGAGACCTCAGCTGATGATGGGTCAGCAGGGTGTAGTTGGGTCACCAGATCACCCTGGCCTTAGGGCACCCCAGGCTCAACTGACTTCTCAACAGCAGAATGCACTCGCCCAGCGCATGCTTGCATCCCAGCAGCAGCAGCAGCAACAACAGAATGCTGCTAAGAATTTAGCTCATATTCAGCAACAGCAAATGGCACAGCAAAGACAACCACAGTTGATTAGTCAGTCCAGCCAAGAGCAAGGAGGACTTTCCCAACCATCAACTCCACAAATGGGCTCTTCGCCCTCAGCAGGCAGTAACACACCGCAACCACAGGGATCTGTTGAAAGCCAAAACTCAGGGTCCAAAGAGGGTGGAATCCTCAGCCCTAATGCGAAAACACCTCCACAGCAAAGTGGGCCCTCGACTCCCAGTCAAATGCCCCTATTAGGCTCGTCGAATGATCAAACAGACTTGGGACGGCAACAGATGCAACAACAGCAGAAGCTCCAAACCCAAGTTTATATCACCCAGCAACAACAATCAAATCCTCAATCTGTATCTGAACAGCAAACAGGTGCTCTTCAACAGCAGCAGCAAATTCCACCTAATTTCCAACGACAAGGTTCTCTTGGTTCTGACAAACCAAGTTTGATGACTGTGCAAGAGGACAGTAAACCTATTGATTTCCTAACTCAGCAACAGCAAACTCCTCAGAATCCCACACAGCAGTCGCAAGATCCTACCATGCGCCAGCAGATCATCGGCCAGAATCATCCAGGCCAGGGGCAGCCCGTTGTGATGGGCCATAATCCACAGCAGCATGTCCTCATGGCACAGCAGCAGAAGCAGCAAGCCATGATGGGCATGATGAGAGCGCAGCAGCAGGGGATGATGCCACAACGACCCGGGGTCCCGCTTGGACAGATCCGCACCCCAATCAACATTCAAGCAATTATTGCTCAGAATCCTCAGCTTCGCAATCTTCCACCAAATCAACAGATTCAGCATATCCAGGCCATGATTGCACAGAGACAGCTTCAACAAGGACAGATGCTGCGGATGTCAATAAATCAAGGCCAGCAAAGCCAGTTAAGGCCACAAGGCCCACATGTTGGCCAGCAGGTACATGGGATGGAAAGTCATCAGATGCAATATGCAGCAATGGGTGGTCAACAACAATCAAGTATGTTAGGCCAACAACAGGGTGTTGCTCCTCAGATGCAGCAAGGGTTGATGGTTCCTGGTCAACAACAAGCCCAAGGAGGGGACATGATGCAACAACATATGATGAGAGGCCAAGCACCGATGCCACGTTCCCCGCTTGACCAGAGTCGTATGATAAGACCTGCGTCTCCACGTCAGCCATTACCCAACTCACCTGGGGATCCACGTCACATGTTTAATCAGACCATGGGAATGCGTCCACCCACTCCCAACCAGAATCAACAACAAGCGCTGATGGCAGGCCGTGTGCAGGGCTCTCCATCGCAAGCTTATTCTCCAAGAGGTCCTTTTGGCATGAGTCCAGCTCACCCAGCTTCACCCCATTCATCTCACGTTTCCTCACCATCCATTGCTGACAGCAGAGCAGGAAGAGGAAGTCCTTACAACCAGGTTAAGGCCTCTCCACTCAGATCACCTGGAGCCAAAAGCCCACTTGATTGTCCGGGACTGAAAGTAGAAATGTCAGGCAATGATGCATCCTCAACGGCACCGAGTACTCCCAATGGGCCACAGAAAGGCATGAACATTCAGCAGCAGTTCCAGGAGGGCACGGAAGGCCAAGCTGCTCAAACACAGCAAGGAGAGGTGTGCAAAATGGCTCTACAAAACATAAAGCAGGAACCGAGGGAGATTCAGTGCGACGGTGGAGCAGAAGCTCATCACGGTTCTGTCAAGCGAGAGGCAGTGGGTGAGATGATTTCTGCTGGGATCAATGCAGGGACAATGGTCAGAGACCCTGGGGCTCAAGGGCCTCGATCTGAAACCGGACAGCAGCTACTACAGAAGCTCCTGAGAACCAAAAACCTCCAGCTTGGTGGTCAGAGGCCATCTGAAGGCATCCACAATGAGATCAATGGTCACATCAACAGTAAGCTGGCAATGCTTGAGCAGAAACTTCAAGGCACTCCACGCAATATGGAGGTATGTCTGTCCCAAACGTAGTTCGTATTATTGTTCATCTCTTATTGTTTGTGAGGAAAACGTTGCCTTTCATTTTCTCAATCTGTACAGGATCTACAGTCTCTAACAAAAAGGGCTCCCGTTCAAAAGCCAAAGCGCACTAACAAGGCCACTGGAGACCGAGGGCCGAACTCCCGGAAGAAGAACAAGAAGGAAGAAGTTGGAAAAAGTGCTGAAGCCCTGATAAAACAACTTAAACAGGTACAAAAAAGACAAATCTCCTGAACGTCTTCTTGATCCTGTTCTGGTGAATTCTTCTCAATCGTGTTGAAACTATTTACTCCTCCAGGGTCTTTCTCTGTTGCCTCTGATGGAGCCATCAATTACTGCCAGCCTGGATCTGTTTGCTCCTTTTGGAAGCAGCCCAGCTAATGGCAAGGCTCAGCTCAAGGGATCATTTGGGAACGCAATGCTGGATAACATCCCTGATTACTACTCTCAGTTGCTTACTAAGGTATACAATAGACGCACATGTATCAATTTCCATTCACTGTTTTTTGCAAAATATCCCGCTTCAGGTACAAATTTGTTGTGTTCTCACAGAGTAATCTCAGCAACCCTCCAACACCCCCATCCTCGCTGCCACCAACTCCTCCACCCTCAGTGCAACACAAACTTCTGAATGGAGTGACTCCTGGAGAGGATCTGCCTGACGGTCAGAAAGTCCCAGAGCCAACAAAAGAGCCACTCGGTAAATATGTCAGTTTTTAATGTGTAGTGAACAAACGAGTTCAATAAACTTTGTGCAATAATCATTTTTTTCCGACAGATTCTGTCACTGCAGAGGTGAAAAGTGTCGATATTCTCGCAGCTCTTCCCACTCCCCCACATAACCAGAATGAGGACATCAGGTACAACAGGACACACATTCAGGATAATTTCCTACAATACATAATTTAAAAACATTCACATGTGACTCTAAATAAGGAAATTGCCTTGTGTGTTTTGCTTCCTCCTTTCTTTTTGTTAGAATGGAGAGTGATGATGAAGATGCACCTGAAACCATCATCCCGGCATCATCTCCTGAGAGCAACGTCGGGGAAGAAACGCCACGTTTTCCTCACCTGCGGGAGCCGAAAGAAGAAGAGACGGAGAGAGCAATATCTCCCATCATCCCCGTCATTCCTCGCACTGCCATCCCAGGTATTCTCTCCTGCTGGCTATACCGTAACATCAGTCACATTGTTGTGTGAAAGGGTTACAGATATAAAGCAGCATCTATTTATTCATGCATGCCAGGTCAAAATGTGTATTCACTCTATGCTCTTCAAATGTGTTTAGCTTTTCCAGAAAGTAAACCATTTGAGGCATCTGACAATAAGGTACTCGCCACTTCCAACCACTGGGATAAGACCAAAAACAACGAGGTGTCTGTTACGTTCACACTGACGTCAGCTGCAGCCAAGGTACTTCACCTTTACTTTAGCACATTATGGGTTTTTTCTTTTTCCTTTCATATGAAACTGAGCTTTCCTGCATTCTTTACCAGAAACTCAATCATGTGATGATGGCCATGGCCCAGCTGTTGAGCATCAGGATGCCGTGTTCCTATGAGGTCACCTTTCCTCCCCCAAATCCTGACATGCCCGGAGTGGATGTCCCTGGAAAAGGACCCGGCCAGTCAGGTAACCAGTCTGGATGCAGCTTTGTTTTTGGTGTCTGCTTCAGTATTACCTCTGAATTAATGTTAACGTCTCACTTTCATGCAATAAGACTGGAGTTCAGTAATTCCCAAACGAGGCTTTGTTGAGACTGTTCCTTTGGTCAAATTTTTAGGGGTGTTGTGCACCAAGAACAGCGCTTCACCGAGTCACGACGAGTGGCTCCGGCAATTCGACGTGTCCCTGCCTGGCTGTACATTGAAGAAACAAGTGGACATTCTGTCACTCATCAAGCAGGTTCGCCTACCTAAAAACTGAATTATTCTATTTTTGTAACACTCTTTAAATACTCTAGATTTCATATGCATTTTTTTTCTCCACAGGAAGTCCCAGACGGAGAAGACAAGCCCGTGCAGCACTGTTACACAACCAATGTCAGTGACCTGGATGTGCGGCACCTTCCTGTAATACCCGTGGAAGAGTCTCCACCCCCGTCGCCATCACCTCCTCAACCGTCAACACCTCTTCCCGTCACAGCGAGTGAAGCCGAACCTTCCAAAAAATCAGCTTCTCCGTCCCCGGCTCCTGCGAGTCCCTCCAAAGTCCAGACCAAGATCGAGCCTGATCAGGACGCTGATCCTCCGACCGAAGCAGCTCAGCCGGCTGACGTCGCACCGTCTGAAGATGCTGTTCCAGAGTCAGCCACTGATCCAACTACTGCCTCTGAAGTGTCTGAGCCGCCTGCTCCAGCTGAAGATCAACCGTGTCCTGCTGTGAAAGAGGAGGACATGACCACTGATCCAGTTCAACCTCCCAGTGATTCTCCCAGCACCATCGAGTCTTCCCCGAAGCCTGTCAAGCAGCGGCGGCCTCTCTCACCCGATGGGGAGGTGGTCCAACCCAAAATGAAGAAATGGAGGGGCATTCGATGGAAGCGCCTCCAGCTTGTCATCACGATACGTAAGGGTGGGTCTAAAAAGGAGAACAGCCGGGAGGTCTCGGAGCTCATGGAACGCTTGCGCATCACACTGCGACCAGAGAGGCTGCCCCGGGACAAACGCAAATGCTGCTTCTGCCACGAAGAAGGCGATGGGGCCACAGACGGTCCGGCTCGCTTGCTCAACATTGACGTGGACCTTTGGGTGCACCTCAACTGTGCTCTGTGGTCCACAGAGGTGTATGAGACACAGGGGGGAGCTCTGATCAACGTGGAGGTAGCACTGCGCCGTGGACTGCGGACTCTTTGTGCTTACTGCCAGAAAACGGGGGCGACAAACAGCTGCAACAGACTGCGTTGCCCAAATGTCTACCACTTCGCCTGTGCCATCCGCGCACGCTGCATGTTCTTCAAGGATAAGACCATGCTGTGCACCCAGCACAAGCTGAAGGGGCCCAGCGACGACGAGCTCAGCACCTTCGCCGTCCTGCGACGAGTCTACATCGAGCGCGATGAAGTCAAGCAGATTGCCAGCATCTTGCAGCGAGGGGATCGCATCCACTTGTTCCGTGTTGGTGGTCTCATCTTTCATGCCATCGGCCAGTTGCTACCATCCCAGATGGCCAACTTCCACTCCCCCACTGCGATTTTCCCTGTTGGCTACGAGGCCACGCGGATCTACTGGAGCACGCGCGTACCCAACAAGCGCTGTCGCTACCGTTGTCGCATTAGTGAAGACGAAGGCCGCCCCTTGTTTGAGGTGCGCGTTCTGGAGCACGGCCAGGAAGATTTGCAGTACCGTGCCACAACTCCCGAGGGTAAGATCGCTGCCTTTCCTTTCATTAGTTTCTACGATGTCCTGATCTTGTTCTTGCTGTCGTCAACAGCAAAAAACGCTTCACACCGTCACTACGTTTTTACTGTGTTTGTCTTCAGGCATCTGGGACCAGGTGGTTCAGCAGGTGGCTAAGCTCCGAGATGATTCATCCATGCTGAAGCTGTTCACCGAACATCTCAAGGGGGAGGAAATGTACGGCCTCACTATTCACGCTGTGATGAGAATCACTGAGTCGGTAAGAACTTTCTCTTTCCATCGCTATTACCATCCGTTTCATTCAAGCACTGTTAGCATGGTGGTCTCAGGACACCCTGTTAAGCTCTAAACTAAATGACATACATCCAAAACATCTTTATTGCTCTCTTGTGGCAAATTTGCGAAATATAAAAGTGTAGGATAAGAAGTTAATGTATGTTTTTGTGTGCATTAGTTGCCTGGAGTGGAGAACTGCCAGAACTACCAGTTCAGATACGGGCGACACCCCCTGATGGAGCTCCCCCTCATGATCAACCCCACCGGCTGTGCTCGCTCCGAGCCCAAAGTCCCGACACAGTGCAAGAGGTGAACTGTCACACGTCTCTTTAATGTTTCACATTCATCTGGACATCAGCAGGTTCAGAGGACCACGGCCCCATGAGCTTCATAAGTTTTTACATATTCGATGGGTCCGACTTTATTGTTTCTTTGAACAATTAGTGAACGCACTGAACTTGGCAAGATCAAAGAAAAAAGTTGTTTTTCTTTGTCCCTTCAAAGTGAAACAGAAAAACAACAACTCCCAGAAGCTGCGAGTTCTGACACGTTCTCTGTTTTTCTCCTGTTCCTTCAGGCCTCACACCCTTAACAGCACCAGCGTGTCAAAGGCCTACCAGAGCACGTTCACCGGGGAGCTCAACACCCCGTACAGCAAGCAGTTCGTCCACTCCAAGTCCTCCCAGTACCGGCGACTGAAGACCGAGTGGAAGAACAACGTGTACCTGGCTCGCTCCCGCATCCAGGGCCTGGGCCTGTACGCTGCCAAGGACCTGGAGAAGCACACCATGGTCATCGAGTACATCGGCACCGTCATTCGCAACGAGGTGGCCAACCGCCGCGAGAAGATCTACGAGTCTCAGGTACGCCAAAGTACACAGAGTACTTTATTCATCAAGTTCTCCTTTTAATCTGTTGTGTTTTTGAAGTAAACTGCACGTCGAGTGTAAAGAAAGTCTGCAAGTTATGTTTTTTTTTGCGTTCTTTGCAGAATCGTGGCATCTACATGTTCCGCATCAACAACGAGCAAGTGATCGATGCCACGCTCACAGGGGGGCCGGCTCGGTGGGTGCTGCTGCTGCTGCTGCTGCTGCTGCTGCTGCTGCT